>VWZG01008383.1:145967-309104 GCA_013396735.1 Grallaria varia | reverse complement strand
GCTAATACCGGAGTTTTCAACTTTGTTACTACTTTCAGTGGTGAAAAGCAAGTTTGCCTCTCAATCCTCAGGCAACTCAAGTTGCCAGAAAGGCAAATAGCCAATATACACCCACTGGCCACCTCTACAGGGCTCTGTGTTGTTGTTTGTCATTTATTTCTGCGGCTGGTACTAATTTTCAGTTTGTCATCCTTTGACTCATAGAAATTCTTCCCCTTCGAAAAGGATGCATCTCCCTGCCGACCACGGAAAAAATGCGGCATGCAATTCAATCCTTTCCTGATAGCACCGGAGACGAGGAGAGGGCAAGTTAGAACAACCATGATGAGGAAGTTCTGTCATTTCCAGAAGGAAGCATGATTCACTGTGCAGAGCATTTTTGGGAGCCTGAATCAGAGCTGTCGAGGAAGTCAGTTCTTGGACAGTTTAATGTTTAGTTTAACTGTGACTTTCCCGGTGAAACGCGCAGCCAGTGGGCACGGAGAGATCAGCTAACACGCCACCGAGGAGCAGGCAAGGAGCTCGCCAAGGAAACGCCTTTCAAACGTTTCGGATGAAACGAGAAGTGCCCCAGAAAAAAAAAAAAAAATCTGTCCTTAAATGTCATCGCCAAGCAGAACTCTCCCGAAGCAGATTTTTAAGGGAGAAATATTTTCTCACCCTTCTGCCGAGCGCGGCGCGGGCGGTGGGAGGGACGCGCGGGGTGGGCAGAAGGAGCCTGCGAGGGGAGGGCTGTGCCTGAGCTGCAGCCGGGCTCCTTCCCAAAGGGCCTGCAATTAGCGCACGAGCGGAGAGATGGCTTCATTAGTCGTGGCACAGAACCTGCTAAGGGAAGCTATCTCCACAGAAAGAACGAGTTGTGTGCTAGCTGCCAACAGACTGCAGGATAAATTCGACTTGTTGTTTTTAATTGCCTATTGTAGCCTAAGAGAATCGCGATTTGATTAATGGAGTGTGTGTGTGTGTCCCCCCCCCTCCCTCCGCCCACCGCACACCCCCTCACACGCACATGTCCTATTGCAGGAAGCAAGATTAGACCAGAGTGTCTTTCCCTACTCTTTTGCCTCCCCACTTTCCTTTCTTCCCCACGGAAAAGACAAAGACTTGCAGGCAAAGTGCTCGTACATCTGGGCAGGGTCCTCAGTTCAGGAACTTGGCATATTCCGGGGCTACCACAAGGGCTGTCCCTCTTGATGCGCGTGGCCAACGGTGCCTTCTCTCCCCACATGTAGTTTAATGAAATGGGGAGGGAGAAGAAAATCTCCATGTGAGGATCAGCGGCTTATTGATGTGTCTGTGTCTCCAGGGCCGTGTGTAGATCACTGGGTCGAAGAGAGGGAACGGACTATCACGATATTTACTGTACAGGAATGTCTGCGAGAACCCAAACCGCAGTATAGGAGGGCGGTGTTTATGGTCTGTGCATTTACATAAATAGAAACCATTCTTCACACTCGCTCTTTGCACTCTTTTGCATAGGGATTTACAGTTCTGGCCTCATGGATGAGGAAAGACTGAGTGTTAGGGAGAGGCAGTGTTCTTCTAGGATGTGAAAGGGAAAATGGGATCCGCAGAGCATGCCTACGCATCCCTCGAAGACGTCACTCCATCTGGGAGCCAAAAGGTAAGGGAGTGGGTTTGCTGACTATGACACATGGTGGGAGGAGATCTGGGACACAAAGGAGTCATGGGTGTGAACCAGGAAACAAGCCCGTGCCCACCCAGCTTTTTTGTTTGCTTGAGGAGGATGTAAAATATGCTTACACCAGTTGTGCTCCAGCTCCAGCGCTAATTGTTAACAATAAAAGGTCACCAGAAAACAATTGCTGGGAACCAGAATTACACAAGGGGCCTGGGTAATGCGATCACTCCTTCGCTGGAGAATGCCATCCCACCGGGGAACCGGGCGCTGGGCGAGCCTCGCCAGGTCAGCCGAGGAAGGGAGGTGCGCACTCGTGTCAGTCAAACCTCCGAAGCCAGCTCCCCGCTCCCGCACGGACACGCACGCACCAGGCAGTCCCCTCCAAGCTTCTTCAGCACTGATTTTAGGGAGTTTAAATGTAAAGTGAAGGGCTATTCTTTTTCCTGTTATCCCGCGAGGAAAACCCTGGCTTCGGCATCCCTTCCTGCGGCAGCGTTGGGGTTTGGAGGGGGAGCGAGGGCAGGTTTGCACGGCAGGAGCAAGGACTGCCGTCTGGGGGAGGGCTGGGGCGAGCTGGAAGGCTGCGAGCATAGCCCAGGGGGAAAAGAGGGAGGTACCTCGCAAGTGTCTTGCTCCCTCCCAAAATACGTCTCTGCTTCATGGGTGTGAGTTACTGCTCTGGAAGAAATTTCTAAGCTGACATTAAATTCGTCTGCGTGAGCATCACTAACACCAGCAAGGGCTGAAAGATGCTGCCAGCATGTTGGGTAAGTACTTTGGCGATCCATCCCGTGTCAGCTCTGTGCTCTTGTGGCTCTCTAATCTACTTGCATATGTGTGCTTGTGTGGTCAGCACACTAGGAGCTCCTCTCTGACCCTCTTGGTCATTTAACCTTCAGAACTGAGCAAAATGAAGGGACATCTGAACCAATGAGAGATGCTTTTAGGCCATGTCCATGCTGAGGAACAGCCTGAACGTCAGACAGGGGCTGAATTCAGGCCATTTGGCAGTCAGTAGCAGGTACAGAAAAAAGAAAGGAAAAAAAAAGAAGAAAAGCCAACACTGTATGGATTTAGAGCCATTCTGGATCACCCTGTGCCTGGGCAGCCTCAGACTCTGTCTGCCCCACCTCCACTCCTGGTCCACACAAGTTCAGCTATTCGAAGTTCCAAAGAGAGTTATTTACCTTTTCCTATACCTTGCCCTCTGAGAAGTCGTATGTGTGTCCAGCCTACCTTAACTTGAAGTCCTGGGCCCTGAGCTTTCTGTAGCTGCATCCACCCAGAACAGCACAACTTTCTTGGCCCCACAAACATTTCCATCAGCCACAACCAGCCCCCTCCCGGCCCTTCATATCCAACTCTTGCAGCCAGACTTTATAGCCAGGGAGAGAGAACAGGTATATGTGAAAGCAGTCATTAGGGGACAGTGCACAACTGTTGTCCCTTCCTCCAGTGACTGCACATGTCTGATAACTCCCACACAATTTTTCTTTTTAGTGACAGGGCTCAGGTGAGTCAAAAAAAGCCACTGCTAAAAACCAGTATCCCAAAAACTCCAACAAGACTAGAGACAGTGGTAAGCAAGCCATGCCTTGCAAAGAAGGGAACAGATGACCAAGTAGCTGCTCCGTAGGTGTTCAGTACAGGTAAGTTTCTCAAGAAAGCTGCAGAAGTAGCATGCAGTCAAGCAGGATGGGGGTAATGACTTCTGAACCAGCTGAAGGTCACTGTGAGAGATGTTAGACGATTTACGTGTGGAGAACTCACTGAATTCTCAAACCCTCCCTCGTGTGTAGAATTTTGTGTTCTGCAGACAAGGAGAGCTCAATGAGCGACAGTGTGTGGCTGTGAGTTCTGAGAGCAGAAAGGGTAATAAAGATTAGTTTGGGGCTTGGTTCTCACTGAAACACCATCATTATAAAAAGTGGAGGCAAGAGGCCTAAAGTTCTCTTTCAAGGGATGCCAGGTATGTGGTAGAAGCTGCTGGAGCATGTCTGGGGTCATGCAGATGCTCTATATAGGTCTCATGGTTTGGAGGCTGTGGTATGCCCTGTACCAGTGCTAGAAAAGACATTCAAGAGGAAGACTCCACTTGCTGTTGATGTTTTGACTATCTATGAATCCAGCCCCATTTAGTTCAGTTTTTTTCATAGCACATAATAAAGATGCAGGAAATCCGAGGAGTGTCCAGAGCATTGTAGCAATCACCACAGATACAACAAACATCGCCTGTGAGAGGAAGGCTGAACAAGTTGTATTTGCTTACTGTAAACAAAAGGAGGTAGGAGTGAGTGCTGAAAATGTTTCTAAATATCTAAAGGGTTACTGCAAACTGCAGAACACATCTGTGTCAGCTTGTGCTGAGCTGGAGCAGTAGAGAGAGACTTCAACTGGAAGAGGGAAGATTCTTATTAGACACCAAGGGAAAAAAACCCCAGTCTTTGTGATAGATGGATTATGAAGCATTGCAGTGAATTGACTGAGGAAGTTCTCAGTCTTCAGACTGGATGTCTCTGAGAGTGAAAAAACAACAGCCAGGAAGGACAAGGATGTAGCTGATGCTACCATGGACAACCTCCTGAATTCCTTCCAAGTAGTACACAAGAACTAGAGCAAAGAACCGGAAAAAACTATTTTCCAAGTTGCCCCTTATTTATTCCTGTTTCTGCCTGTATCACTTTTCATTCCAACTGCATTTAAAATGAGCAAAGTGATTCCTCTGTTAACATATGACCATGTAATAAAACCCATGAGTTAGGAATGAGGAGGTCTTGTGAAAACAGAGGATATGAAAAAATTTGTACTTTTCTCATGGTGACCAAATCCTCCTTTCTCATAGAGTGGGACTGATTTTGTTCATTTGCTCTTAGCAAGCAGAATTAATGGTTACCGTTTTCTATAAAATAGAACTTCCATTACCCAAAAAAAATTCATTTTACAGCGCTCAGTGTTCAGCCTATAAAGTTTAAAAGCTGTATGAGGAGTTTCACATTTTAAAACATTTACTTTTAAGTGAACTATAAAGATGAGCCTTAATGCCCAGATTTCTGAATCAATAAAAACTCTCAAAAAGTCATTTTCAACAGGGGAGTGAAACTGAAGCCAAAATGCCACTAAACAAAAGATAAAATCTTGGATGAAATACCCTGGCCTTTACTGTCATTTGTGAGAAGTGCTGCCTCTTCACACAGAGATATGAGCAAAAAGTGAGTCCTGCCACCATGTCTTACCAATGGGTCTATATGAAACAGGCCCTAAGTAGGCCAGTCAAAATAGTGCAGCATTTGCTGTGTGCACTAGGACTTCTGGCACATACTTTTGATGAGAAGATCTTTATGGCAGTAAGTGTAGATTCTTATTGTTATACTTCAGGTTGAATTCCAGCTTTCATCCTAAATCCTACCTCCTTCTCCGCTCTGCTACTTTTTTAGCTGCTCAAAACTTTTGGAAGCCATTCCTTTTGTGATTACAATTGTCATGTTTGCTATTATCTCTTCCATGGGAAAAGATTCCATGTTAGATTGAATAACCTTTCTCTTTTTTTACTTATTTGGATATCCTTGAGCTGTGATTTGAAATGCAGCCCTAGCCTAGATCAGAACTAACAAACTAGACATTCCAGAGGGATCTGAGAGAGACCTGTGGGACAAAACCAGGCCTCAGGCAACAAAAGGGTCCACTACCCACATCACCTTTTATGGGCTCATGGTCCAAGGCTGCAATAGAGATTTCAGTGAATAATCTAAAATTGGAAGGAAGAAGCATCTAAGGTTCAGAATGAATGTTAAAAGCAATAATGTCCTGCAAAATGCTAATGTGACTGTGGATTTGAAAACTCACACTATCTTCGTCCCAAGAGAGACATGTATATATGTGCTCTCTGATGACCCTTAGGTTTGGTCCAAAAAAGTGATGCCCCTTCCTAATGGTGTTCATTGATCCTGCAGTCTCAGATACCTTCATGTCAGGAGTATCAGATAAGGGGAGAAATTATGTGAAGCATGATGATTATACAGGACTTGAAATCACCATGTGCACCTGTTCAGGTTTAGCTTTTCATTGTTGCTCTTTTTTTCCTTACTGTGAGTAGGCTGGATAGTGTATGCTCAGCAAAAGCAGAGCCAGCCTTCAAGAGACTGAAGAAAAGCCTTTTCAATACCTGCAGAGCCAGACATTCAGCAAAATCCAGGTGTCCCCCTCATGGCAGAGATGTCAGCGAGAGCAGCACTTAACCAAAGCCTCATTTAGGGCAAAAAGCATTCCTAGCGTGTGAAGTTTTCTGTCATAGAGAGCCTGAAATATAGTCCTAGCTTTCTGTGGGATGGGGATTTCAGGAGCCTGAAGGAAAATAAATTGATAACTTCATAGAAACCATGGTCTACAGTGCAAGCAGTTATTGAAAGATGAGTGTCTTTACTAGGAAAGTTTGGAGGTATAGGGGTTGCAGTATTTATCCAACGTATAGATGTGTGTAGGCATCTACATCTCAGTGCAACCTGCAATTGGAAAGCAGCCTAACCAAATTCCTTTCTTCGGGGCAGAGCTTGCCCAGTGCACTGCCTGTCCCACCACGTGTGCAAACCTTCGTCGACAAACAAGAACTTTCTCTGGCTGGAAAACAGTGGCTTGTAAAGCAAAGCACGCCAACGTATGTCAGCGATATTACTTCCCTGGCACTGCTCCTCCCCGTTAATTGTGGAGTAGCAAACATTCTTCTTCAGGCTTTTTCCTCTAACTACCCCAGTGTGAGAGCCAGAAACCGTGGACATTTGTGTGGAGGGAATTTGGCAGCTGAAGCGTGTGGAAGCCTGGCTCTGGCGAAAGCGTTTCCAAGAGCGGCATCTGGACCCCTGGTTAACTTCCTGACTGATCTCCTGCCTCAGACAGGATGCCAACCACGATAAGTGCACCAAACAGAAGGGGAGGGCTGGGCAGAGGCTTGGACATTTCTTGCAGTTTTAAAAATAGCAGAGCAAATCCAAAGCACATTGGCAGAAAGAGTGTAACTTCCAAACTCAACTGGAAAGTGCCTCCTCCTGAAGTTTGTCTTGCCTGGGTTGACTTTCTGCCTCTCCCAGCAGCAAAGCAGCAGCTGCAACCTCATTTACACAAATAGGTGAATTCAGAGCTCAAACACGAGGCCGTTTCTGGGGCATAGTGAGGAGCTTGGCTCACTTTACATGGGCATCTGTGTCAAAACTGCAGTGATGTTTGCAAAGTCCGTCAGCATTTCACTTGTATGGGGGAAGATGATAGTTCTGTATGTGTTATTTTCTTTGTTTCCTTCATTAAAAGAAACCTTATACTGGCTTTCCAAAACAAAAGGAAAAAAGGGGCTGTCCAGGTTACACCTCAACTGTGCATCTATATGCATACCTGTGTGGGGGCAGTGTGCACATACGTGTGTACAGGAGAGACTTTCCATCAGTGCTGACTCATAAACTACAGGTGACTGCAAAGTTACTCGGTTCTTCTTTCACCCAAACAAACCACCTACTAATCCTGGCTTCTCCATCAGTGTTTGAGACTTGCACATCATCCCCTTACCTGCTGGGATTCTACAGCTGCGGAGATGAAGAAACCAAAATACTAAAGCAAAGGGTCTGAAGCAGGTCGTAGAGTGTTATTCCAGCACCTCACTCCTGCACAGGTCTTGTGCATCCCAGCCCATGCCTGGCTTTCACGTCTGCTGTGTTTTCAGACATGAAAATGTGACAAGGCTTCTGTAACTTCTCTGGGACCAGAGTCAATCACTTTTCCTGCACACCAACGCCCCACACATACAACAGATGAAAACATGCAAGTGCTTGCAGATTGTGTAAGCATCATCCAGCACACCCCTTATATAAAAATCACCTGCTGTTTTGTTGATTCACCATTTCTCTTTTCACCACGGGGAAAACTAACTTTCTGAGTAATAGCTGCGAAGTATTTTGCAAGTGGGAAACAAATGGCATCAGATGAAGACTTCAACAACTGATTTCTCTTGTTGTTCTGCAGTTCTTTCTTTCCATTACCATTTTTACCCTGCCATTATTGTTGTCTAAAGGTGAGAACAGAAGAATAGCAAAAACCGAACGCTATTACCCAAGATGTATATTGCATCCGGAGACTCCTCAGTACAAGTGCAAAAGATGTCGATTTTCTGCCACGACAAGGTAGCAGGGAGGTGTGCCAGAGGACGAAAATGATCTTTTTCCAAAGAGAACCTTGTCAAAGACAACTTTATTCCCAGACACAAACTCACAGAGTAAAAAAACCTCTTTTCTAAAAAATGGTCAGATGCAGGGTAGGAGGATGAAGTCAGGACTTAAAAGCATTCCTCCAAAACGTGGCAGAGAGATTCTGAATTCTGATCATGTCTGCAGCGCCGACAGGTGAGTAATTCATCTGCAGCGTGGAAAGAAGATTTTTTAACGCTGTCCACACATAGGACATACCACTGCTTACGGGAAACATTGGCCTACTTCAGTCACTTGGCAATTCTCGTCAGGCCATGAAGGCAAGTTAGTCATGCTCTTGTTAACAAAGTTTCTGATACTTCTGCATTGCAGTGAGCGAGGAAGCCTTTGCACCCCAGAGAGACATTCTGCCTTATGGGTGTCGTGCAAAGAGTGAGACTGTAATATCTTAAATTTTTTTTCCAGGTTTGTCTGATAAGTGGGTGGCAAGAGTTTGAGGCCAATTTGTGCTTTTCCATCACTCTGTCTAGACATACTTGCAAGAACTACTTTGCCTTAAAGAGGAAAGGGTATATCACATATTACACAATAATGGGTTATTTTTACTTGTAATGCATTAAGAGGCTGTTTTCAATCAGAAACCATTTGATATGAGGGTATGTTCTGGACGATAAATGGAAAAAGTGGAGCATATCCTTTTTTCTTTTTTCTTTTTTTTTTTTTTTTTCACACAGCAGACAATACCCATACTTTCCATATAGACAGGAAATGGCTTAGGTTTATATATAGAAATACAGCACATTTTATATGCATACATAATGTATTGATTTATTTAAAAACTGTCACTCTGCAATCAGTTGAAGCTACAAAATTGATACACACCTATGTAAATACTTTAGTACAGCCCCGAAAAGAAAAATCTGGAAACTTTAAGTGGGATTCATTCCCATCTGAAGGCGTGACACGCATGGTGGGTCATGTGCCGTTCAGCAGCCACTCAGAGCCATGAAATCCACTCTGTTCAGCATCTGCGCTACCGCAGTATCTTCTCCAAGGTCTGTCTGCCCACCACTCCTTCATCCCACCACTCCTTCATCCCACCACTCCTTCATTCCACCGCTCCTAATGGGGTAGCAGCTCTTTGTTCTTACCAGTGCTGGGCTGGGTACAGAACTGAGTTTGGTTCAGGGCTGTGTGGGTCCTCAGTCCCATATTCCCTGGCTACCTCACACCTCTTTTGCCTGGCGCTGTCCACTGCCTTCCTCTATCCCTGGACCTGGAGAAGGTGCTCCATGTTTCTCAGGAACGGGGCATGTCCACAGCAGAGCACTTTTCTGTGTGGCCACCCCTTCCCCAGGAGACCAACACGCAAAATCACTCTCCAGTGCGAGGGTGTCACAGTTCCCAGACGGCAGCTTGGTTTGAGTTCTGGTGTTTTAGGGTTTTTTTTTTTCCATATATTTCTGGTTTTGCACTTGAGGACATGAACACTGGGACAGTGATGAGGTGCTCCCTGCTTTACCAGTAGTGTTCTGCAGTTCAACAGAACTAAGTCACTTTTGGACTCTACATTCTTGCAGAAGATATTTGGATTGTTTTAAGATGATTTGCCACTAACCAAACCCCATCAGGGGTTAGGAGGGCTAGGAGCTACATGTTTAAAACTGTGTTCATTTCAAACTGGATGAATTCCTGCTCACCAGACTATGATCCACAGTCAGACATTATGGTTCAGACTATTTAGTACATTAGCAAAAGTGAATTTGATGGACACAGGCACCAGCTGGACTGTGATCTGATAAGGCTGCCTCAGAGAAGACACAGTAATAGGCCAGAACAAATGTATTTGTTTCTTTCAGGCACTGTAAACAGATCTGTGTTTACTTTATTCCAAAGGGCTTATTTTTTTTTCCCAGTGCTACCAACATGTAATCTTTCACTTGACTTAGTATGTGTTTGATATTGTTTGTTTGCTTGTTTTTACATATGCTACATCCCTTAATGGGATTCTTCAGCCTCGTATTTCATTTCATGCAGATAACAAATTTCTCCAATGCTTCCCTTCACATTTCTCAAGCTCCACATGACCGACTTGCTCCTTTTAATACATTTTTTTCCCCAGCTGCTTTTAGTGAGGGAAGAAGTGCAGAGTAGTAGGCTACTTCAATTGCAACCATTAATGGCCATGGGAGGCAGAGATTCACAAACCCTGTTACAGATAAGAAAATAAATCTCTCTCTACCGTGAAGCTGCGGTGTAAGGACTGAAATACTCACGAAGCCATAAAAGTTGAACTTGGAGTGAGGAGAACTCCAGCCGTCACCTTGCATATTTCATTTGTTACAGGCCATCTGTGTGCATCATCAGGGATCTCAGGAAAATATTACTCAGCTGTCTTTTATCTCTGTCTAGTCAAGCTGGAGCGTGGGTAGCAGAACACAAAGAAACAGGTTCCTAACCTCAGCCTGATGATAAAAGATGCTGGTAACCTAATAGAAGCAAATGTTTTGTATTGATTAATAATACAGGACTATAACCTGCTGAATCTGCTGCGAACGGAGCGTAGTTTAGAAAACAAATAATGAGCTTCTTCCTTCCTAATAAGCTCTTTATTAGTTGTTGAAGTGGAATGTGAGAGTAGAAAGTAAAGCTCAGGTATCAAAAGAAGTGTTGATGACGGGTTGAGGGGGGTCACTTGTGAAAACAGTGGAAATCAAATCAATTAGGCCTGTCAGCTGGAAAACATCATGGGGAATTAACACTTGTTTGTCTGGGTTCCTGCAGCCTGAACAAAAGTGCACAAAAAGTGTATTCACGTAACAAAGAAAGTGCTGTATTTAAAACTGTCGTTTCACTAAGAGGAAAAAAAAAAAACCCGTGTTATGTTATATAAGACTTATATCCACTGACAGATGAAATAAGTAAACAGGATACAACTTTAAAAACAGCAGTGAGCTTTTAGCCTTCAGAAGCAAATGCATCTGCACAGCAACAATGGAGAGAGGTAAAGGTAGCACCTCTGTGAACTTTGGGGCTCATAAAGAGTAGAACCTGGCAGGGCGCTGCTGAAAGGGGTGAGATTTTGCCTGGTTGCCCTGAAACTGAAATTACAGCTGGTGGCATAAATTGAAAAGGCATGCAAAAAATCCAGGGAATATTTGGATCATGAGACTACAAAGGAAGGAAACCTTTTGGGCAGAGGCGTTCAGGAGTCTTTGCATATCAGTATCATTTCAGGTTTATTTTGTTTTCTCTCACTTCAGGACTGAAATATACTAAAATATACTTTGGTTTTGTTTGGGATTTTTTCATATCGAACTCCAGGAGAGCAAAGATGGTGCCAGTGCAGTTACAACCACAGCTTCTACTGGATCAGTGCCTGACTGAGGAAAGCAGGAATTCAGGTCTACGGTCTCCAAGGCCTCTGACTAAACTCATTAAAACATGAACACAAATATTAAGTGGTGAGATACATTGGCCCTGATCCCTTCTCCTCCCCTAACTCTGACAGACACCTCCCCCCCCGGCGCTGCCCCTGCCAGAGGGGGTGACCACCCTGGGAGCACGCCAGGGATGCTCTCCTGCATCAACCTGGACCACGTGGAGCACAGACCAGGTTACCAAAGCCAGGGGCTCGAGGTTGCCTGCACACAAAATCAAGTCTTGGGCTGCCAGACAGACTGATCTCATGGGTGCTTTTCATCACTGGTTTAACTGAAAGTGGGTTCTACAGAGTGACCCCAAAGAGCCAAAAAATGTTGTAGGACTAAGAAATAGGATCAAAATGTTTCACCAGCTTCCAATTCTGCTAAAATAGAAGGGGCTAGTGAATGACTTCTTTATATTTTAAATTTGTGTTACCATTACTGATTTTAGGTGCTGGTTTTTTTGAAGCAAAGAGGTTGAGGTAGCTTTCAGAGTCTGACTGGATTCCAGAACAACAAAAGCAATTGTTCTTCCCCTGTTCCTGTTGTTTATGTACAGACTACACACACACATTCTTGGCACACACCACAGTCTTTACAGTGCGCAGTTTTTAATGCAATTAGAAAAAAGAAACCATTTCAAACGTCAGGAGTAAATTAAAGGAATAGCTTGAAGGTGCGATAACAAATGGCTTAGTACTTTTCATTCAGAGGGAACTGCTTCAGGAAAAACATCTCTTCTGACTGCCTAGCAGCTTTTGAATCACTCTGTCCAGTGTTTCAAGTGTCATGGCCATCCCTAGCAGTAGTTTGAATTATTTAATTTATAAAAATGTATATAAACATTTCTTTCTATACTTGGGTGAAATAATAGAAGAGAGTAGTGTTTAACTTTTCTTTGTTATTCTGGCCATTGAAAAGCCCTGGTCACTTCTGCTTTCACGTATTTTATTTTACAATGCAGTTTGGATGTTAAGTCAACAAACTTACACATTTCAGTGCAAATAAAATACGACAAAGCAAGGGCTACTTGTGGCCCTTTGCAGATCAGTGGTAGGGGAAGGTGTGGAAAGCTACTTGGAGCTCCTCTGCTCACCCCTGTTAACACATGCATTTTCCCTCAAGAAGTGGTGATTACACCTTGTTGTTGGCAGTGCAAAGCTTCGTAAATCTTTACATTTTTACTATGGAAGAGGGGAATTTCCTCTTACTTCTGTGGGCAGCCAGCCAGTGAAAGGTGATGGGAAATACATGACATCCTGTTCTGCCTACCTTTCATCTTTCCTGTTCACAGACACATTTTGAACCTGACATGCAGGTGTAATTAAAAACAGGTTGGTGCCATGCACAGCTCAGCAGATGCACACAAAATTAGTACCTGCTGTGAATCCAAGTACTTTGGCTTTTATGAAACAGCCAAGCATTTGCAAATTGTCTCTTGTAACTGCAATAATGTGAACATAAGAATAAAGTGGATTGTGTGGCTTTCACTAACACAGAAAAATGCCAAATACTTTTCTCACTAGTACTCAAGGTAATGTAATGCTAACTATTCGTGCTGATGTTTTTCAAATAAGCCAACAGTATTGCACTGGTGCCTTTCACACTTGAAAAGTTCTCTCTTTTACTGCATTTCCTGGGCATGCTACCCGTGTAGGCAGCCATGCAGATCCATAGCAGCAGCAGCAGCTGGTGCACTGAGGCTGGAAGGGACTGGAGCGCTGGTCACCCTCCTTTGCCATGGTCTTTAAAAGTTATCTCTAAGAAGGATTCAGCTCTCAGCCTGCTCACTGGAGGCACCGTATTTGGCATGCCTGTTGTAGCTGCCATACCTTCTCTTCCCTAAGAGCCAAAATAGGAGAGGGCGATGCAGGCAGGAGGTGCTTGCTCTGCAAGTTACCTTGTCCTGCCCTGCTGCAAGTGATGAGAAACTCTTGCCAGGAAGGGATTCCAGGTGGGGACACATGCCAGA
This sequence comes from Grallaria varia, assembly GCA_013396735.1. Lineage (NCBI taxonomy): Eukaryota > Metazoa > Chordata > Aves > Passeriformes > Formicariidae > Grallaria > Grallaria varia. The sequence continues at coordinate 295,880 of VWZG01008383.1, read as the reverse complement.
GCGGCAGAGAGCAGAGGCTGGGGCTGTAAAGTTTGATGGCATCAGAGCTGTCAACTGCAGTACTTCACATGCATGTCACGCCGGCTCCTCCCTGGCAACTGGCAGCAAGAAAAACACTGTTAAGGAGGGATCCATCTCCCGTGTGCCTCGGCAGCAGCTCAGGCGGGTGTCGTTGCTTTCAACAGTGGGGCAATGTTGGCTCCCAAAACACTCTCCGCCTTCGTTTGGTGATCCCAGACCCCGAGTAGGAGCAGTCACTCACCTCTGCCGAGCTTGGCATCATAAATCTGTTCAGCTGCACATTTTAGCTCGGTGGTGTCAGACAGGCATAATTAGAGCTCCAGAGTCCAAGTGTCACCACACAAGTCTTCGAGCGGTGCAATTGCCCACGCTTTATGTGACTCATCTGGTGGGAGAGGAGAATTAGGTCCAACATGTCTGGGCTGAAGCAATGATTTAGTCAAACTGCTCCTTCCAGCTCTGACAAGTGTCTTTTTATGCTTCGTGGTGTTTAGTTTGAAGTTGCCAGTTGGAATTTTTCACACCTCTGGTTTATTTAAGTCCTTATTCAGCTGTAGCTCTCACATTTAAGACAATAAATGTGTCCTGTAGAGCTGTGAAGTATTAGGTGAGGGAAACATTTATGTGCAGGTGATGAGAATAAGTGAATGATACATGCAATGCTACATTTTCTATTACTTTCCAAATACTGACAACTGCTACCCATGACCTCCCAGCTCAGAAAACCTCTGTGAAATGAAGTCCTGGCTGAGTCCTCGAAGTATTCATACTGTGTATTCTGGCTATTCGTGTAAGTAAAATTTTCATAACATACATAAATATTCCCAAGAATGATCACATGGGCCGATTGTGTTCATCAAGAACGTTTAGTGAGAGGGAAGGAATGACTTCAATTTAATGCAATCACACCTGAGATCAAAATATAGTTAAGAGTGAGGAAACTGAAAAATATTTAGAGAACAAAAATTCCAAACATAAATAGGAAACCCCCTCTGGGAAAGAAAACCAAACCAAACCAACAAAAAACCAAAACAAAAAAACACAAAAGGCAATACCAGCAGATCAGGCTGCAGGAGGCCATGGCCATACTTGAAAGCAGCATTACAAAGTAACCCAAAATAATTTCAGACAGTAGAGATGGTACAGTGAGTTTATCAAGATTTTAATCTACAGGAAGGCAGGAGGTGATTTTTTTTTTTTTTAATCGTTAGACATTATTGGAGTTTATTCATCACTCATTTTCAAAAATCCTGGCTTCCTCCAGCAGTTTAAAGTTAACCAAAGAACAAGCAATTTTGTCTATTCAAATTACCTGCTTCAGACACAGTAGAGCTTCAATTGTTGGGGCAGCAAGAGCCAAGCATTTCCAGCTTCTATTCTCACCTGTTACAATTCAAAAGAAAATAAAAAGAAAATAAAAATAAAGTTACACATTATGTATTATCTTGTTACAACAACTTCTTTAAGGCATTTTATTCAGAACAGCTGTGTCCCTACTACTTTCCACCACTGTCCTGCTCGTCTCACATGCACGATCAAGATAAATGATTTTTAGATGTACATGGTTGGACCTTGCATTTAGACAGGCTGTAATCCCCATGGCCAGAGATACCACGAATTATTGAAATACCAGAGAATGAATAGTTTCACAAACCATGTTTTGCATTAAATAATCAGAACACCTGGTAGATCCACATGCATTTAATTAATTTGCTGTTTGCTTCATTGCACAATTAACTATTTAATTTTATTGCCCTCTGGATTTGCTCACTAATTAATTAGTTCTTGCTAATTCATTGATCAGCTACTTGTGCATCTTCTTGGTTTTCTAGCTACCATGTTTACCTTCTACTTTGTTATATCAGCCCTCCTCCCTTCTCTGTATTTTCCCAATTTCCATTCCTTTTTCTTTCCTTTCTCACCTCTTGTCCACTCTCCTGCCCCATCAGTGTCAGCCCAGCCCTCGCTGGGGGACCACAGCTGCCCCCAGACAGAGCAGACCTGGCTGGACACCACATTCAGGTGTTGGAGGGAGTGGCGACCTCCCTGACAGAGCAAGAACTATTTGAAGTGTGACAGTCTCAGGAGAAAGTGCCATCCTGGTTACAATTAATTCATTTCCAGTTATTAAAGCAAACATAGATGGACTGGGGAGATGTGATTTAGGACAAATGCTGCTTGCAGCTGTTAGAAATGGGAAAGATTTAATGACTTAGGGACTTGCTCACTGGCTGATGTCTTAAACCTACTGTTAATGCTTTGTGGCATCCTGCAGGTTACTGAAAAGAATGCTGGATGCACAGCATAACAAACATTATTGAGGAAATTAGATCCTATGGGTAAATGCATACAAATAACTAATGCCTAGAATACAGATTTTTTTCCCCCCTCCCCTATGAACCAGTGTGCTCGTTGTCCAATGTGGGCTCACTTAATTCTCCCAGAAGTCTTTAAAGCTATTTCTGCTAAATATTTTGTTGTTGGGTTGTTTGGTTTTTTTCCTCACAAATTGCTTTTAGGAGCTTACATTCTCTGCTACAACCCATTCAGTCAGCGAGTTTGAGGAATGCGACGGTGACTTTGAATTCAATTCCTAATGTCAGACTCTCATTATCTAAGCGTAGCCGATACATTTTATTTCTGTGAAAGCTTGTTTGGATTTCCGTCTGCTCCACTCTCTTCTGGTTTAGATTTCTTGTCTGAATGCTGTCCAGAATCCAGTGCTTACGCTACCATTCACCATATCACTTTTTTGCTAATTGCTCCCATATTCGAAGGAGTCACGTGTGCCAAATAGCTGGATTGTGCCTGCCCTCTCAGGCAGCTCCTAGCACCTCCCCAAAGAGGCAATTAAAACTCCAAACTGTGCAGGGGCAGGAAAATTGCCTGTGAGAGGCTCTGGGGGTCATCCGACATTCCTTCAGAAATGTCTTTTTTTTTGTGTGTTTGACCTTTCTGAAAGAGGGAAGATTTTTACTGCTGTATTTTTCTCTTTCTTTCAGCAGACTGAAAGCCTGTTTCAGATGATCATTACTTGAGATGATCAGGCACTGTTCAGTCTGATGGATACGACGATAGTGGCAGTTCTGCCCCAGTGGTGGTTCAGTGAAGGATAGAAGTTGGCTCTTCATTTCATGCATCTGAGGAATGCCAGTGACCTTGGCAGGACTCTGTGCACCTTTGGAGATAAGAATGTAACCACACGTCTTCATGAATTAAGCAATTTTCCTTGAGGTTGCTCCTACAGGTTGATACCACTTTTGGAAAAGGGGCTTAGGCAACACAGAGGCTCTGAAATACAGAGAAAAGCAAGGCCTAGTTACTGCTACAGTCTAGTCCTAATCCTGACCTTTTTATTCCTATTACCGAATAAAAGGAACGAAAACCCCTTAATTCACTATTCTGGGTAAACACAGCTGAACGTAGCAGGACAAAGGAAGAGGACGTTTCTGGAAACCCGAAGAAACTCCTGTGACTGACGGAGCATCATTAAAAGTAGTAAGAAAGTGTTTTCAAAATTAGTTTGAACTATTGGATCATACAGGAATTCACTTGGCTTAAGTGTAACAGAGGAACTAGTGGGAAGAAAGAGGTAAAAATGCTTTCTGCCCTGTGCTGACGAGAATAATTGAATAGCTCCACATTCAGTCCTGCATGTCCTTGGTGATCTGGGAAGTGTCTCTGAGCCCCAGAGCAGCCAGGATGGGTCGTGTTTCCCTTCACCTTCCAGGGGACCCTCCTCTGGCTGTGAAGGGACACCAAAAGTCCTTAAATGTCCACTGAAAGCATCTCCATATGAAGCTCCAGTCACATTACACCTGAACACATATTTTTGGACATCTGTCTTCCATTTGAAGAACAGAAGGCTGAAAAATGCTTCTGGGTCTTTGGAGGGGGGAAGGGGAGGGAAGGGGCAGAAGATACAGCTTTTCCAGCATCAGGATCCTTGAACCAGTCCTCCATCAGGGTCAAGTATCTCATTCTTTCTCAAGAGCTCACTTTTATGCTGCATTATATTTCTCCAGGCCCCTTCCTACGCACAGGGAGCTGCTCAGACCTGGAAACAGACACATGTAAGACAAATCGTTCAGTGCTGGGTAAGGAGCTCCATAAAAACCCCAACAGCTCTTGGTACTCCAGTTTGCACCTTAGCAAAATACATGTATGCACTCACGCCGTAGGTGGGACTGGCAATAGCAAATCTTTCCATAAAGGTGAAGGAAACCTTCGGGAAAAAGGGAGAAAGCTGTTTTTCAGCTGAAGTGTTCCACTTCTCTCTTTTGAAAACTGGGAAGAGGGAAGACAGTATGGACACTCAGCGCTGAGGGGAAAGGTGGAGCTCTTTAGAGATCAAGTCATCCCATGCCAGCAGAAATGGCCCTGTGTTGGGGAATTTCTTGCAGAAAATGGACATGTGAGCGACCTCAGTGCTTTAGATGCAGTTATGCTGCGAGGCCTTTAAGACTGCAGTGAAAAGCTGCNTTTTCACAACAATAAATGGCATTACCTTGATCATATTGGTCAGTTTGTGGTGTCCACAAGTATTCCTCGCATTAGCCCTGCTCGTCAGGAACCAGCCAGTGGGTGCAGGCTGTCCCAAGGCATCCTCGCTCAGAGGGCCACCAAATTCCCCAAGAAAGAGGACAGGTCCAAGGGCTTAGCTATACCCAAGGTCCGTACATTGTTCTCAGAGGTCCAGAAATAACACCATCTCCAGACTCAGCTCACGTTTGCCAAAGAGTTGACCTCTTTTTTTGTCTCTGGGACCGGTTTGTCAGTGACAGGTTCAGGGGGAGCGGGGCTGTTTGTGTGACCCTGCTCCCAAACGGGGGCTCCGCGCGGGGCTGCGGCGGCCGATCCCTTTTGCCTCCATCACCACCGGCCCCGTGGAGGAAGTGTGGAGGAGCGGGGAACAAGTGTGGGTTTGTCTGGGTTCGGTGGCTCTGAGACAGCACCTGGCAACATAGTGTGCAGACAGACACAAGCCTTCAAAAAATCTTGGCTCCGGCCCACGGCAAGCGCCGAGCCCTGCCGGGCAGAGGGTCCAGGCAGTGGGTAGTTTCCTGAATGGACATTTCTGGCATAAGGAGAACTTGGCTGTAAACACTTCTGGTTTAAATTGCTTAAAGCTGCATTTGCTGGGGGGAATAATTCCAGAGAGGATCGTCTCCAGCCCTGTTGTGGGGGGTGCCTGTCACACAGGCAGAGGGTGATGCTGCGCATGGCTCCTCCCTGGTTTCTGATGGATTTCTTCCCTGCCCCTTTACCCTGACTCTTCCCTGTCATCTGGTCATCGGTCCCATGCCCGGCTTGCTTTTCCTTGCCTCTCCCTGCCAATTCCTTCTTCTCTTGCTACTTTGGTACCAGCAAATCAAGGCAGGTGAATTTTTGAACTTTTCGGGAGAAATTGGCCATTGGCACCACACCGGGGACCTCCCTCACCTCTGGCTGCACTCAATCCCTGTCAAGCCTCTGGTGGGGCTGGGAAGGGGGGCAGGGGGGAGCAGCCAAGTGAAGTGCTTCAAGCTGTGAGACATTCTCTGTTTATGTTGCAGGCTAAACCTCTTGGATTTGGACCAGAATGGCCACTTCTGTGGAGTCAGATATATCTGTGGAGAGCAGGAAAGAGTAGCTCGTATCCTGGCCGTGCTGTTCTCCCAGGGCAAACAACAGCACGAGGTGACGCTCTGCCTGCTGCGGGCTCCACACTGCCCACCTTGGTGGGAGCAATGGCTGGAAAAACTGGCATTGGCCCCTAAAGAGGGAGCAGCTCTCTGCTGCAAAAAGTCACCCCTGCACAACTGCCAGGCTGCTTCAGATTTTCCTTTGGAGGGGCAGATTACTCAGGAGGAAGTAGCAAGGCAAGCCTGGTGTCATGTGGAATAGCTGAAATTCCTCAAGTTCCTTTTTGCCAGGATTTCAAGCTGTGAAAGACACATGATCTCCACTGCTTGAGACTATAACTGAGGATTTTCCCCAGCAGAGATGGATAGGTAGCTGTATAATTTTATTTTAATTTTTTTTCCTACATCTGAGTTAAATCATAATTAGGGCCAGGGTTTGGAAACAGTAACTGCAGATGGCGTTTATCAAAAGGAATATATTACTCCTTACCCTCAGGAACTGATCTGGCCTATGATCAGTTTTAGAGGAAAATACAGCTAATTCAAATTCTGGCTCCTTTTCTGCCATTCCCATTGTTCACAGCACTCCTTGAAACTGCAGGTTGAGATCTAGTGGCCTCAAACCCCTAATTGCTGTATTTGCTCCCAGTCAGAAGCCAGTAACAAGCCGTACCTATAAATCTCTCTTGTATGGCTGTAGCAGGAGCTGCTGTCTGTTTTCGTGTTGGTGGGTAATGGATTTTAAATACCAAAAAACTTCACACTCGGATTTGCTGATTCCTCAAAAGTAGATGAGAAGAGGAAAAGAGAAGCTTTACTCCTTGCCACATCAGTGACTTGCTAATTGTCCAGCCCAGTCCATCAGAGTGCTCCTGGTTAACTGAAGAGGCATTGCCATTTTGGGGGAGAAGAGCACTGTCAATAATTTGTGGAAAGGAGTGCTGAAACTGCCTTTTGAATAAAGTTAGAGATCAGCAACTTTTGGGGAGGGGGCAAGAAGATTTGAATTTGACAAAAACACGGCTGCAGGAGGCACCGGAGGAACATGGTGTAAATAAAGGTTAGCGTGTGTCTGGAGCACCTGTACGAAGAGCCAACTCCTCTGAAAGTTTCCCTGCAGTCTCCAGGGTCCCCACTTTTTATGCCTCTGCTTCCTAGGAGAGCTTGAGAGCTGATAGTGCAGACAAGAGAAGGAGAAGCATTTCCTGCTGACCCCGTGCCAACCCAGAAAGACTGCAGGGCAGTAAGGAACACCCTCATATCGACAGAAAGTTTGCCACAGATCTCACTCAGAGCCAGGATTATACTTTTGCTTGTTTTGTGGACTTGAGTGCTTTTGGGGCACATTTGCCCAGCATGAATGACCAAGTCAGAAACATGCTGCTGCCAGCTCAGCCACGGTGGCTGCCTGGGAATGCAGGCTGAGCTCCTTGCTGGGTAAAAACAGGACAGGGAAAAGCAAAAGGTACTGTGATGCTATTGCAGCTTATTTCACTTGCACCCGTAGCTTTGAATGCAGCCAATTACTCCTGGGGAAAAGCAACTCTTATCACCTCCATTTGACTTTTTCCCCCCCCCCTTCTAGTGCAGATATCTACAGCTTTGTGTTATTGCCTTAATTTTGGACATGAGAAAGGAGAACAGAGAAGGAATGACACTTGTTCCTGATGATACAGCCATTGTCAGACCCATGAGGGAGGCTCTGAAATGCCTCCTCTTAGGCTTGTTCTCATTCCTCTAGGTTATACAGACGTGACAGATACAGTACATGTTCTGCTCTTACACTCTGCTTAGCAAAATCAGGTGATTAGGAAGACTCTTTGAACATGAAAACGGAAGACTGAATGATCCAGACATGTACTTTCTGCTGTTTTTTTTACTTTTTTTTTTTTTTTATGTAAAAACTGTTTATTTAAACTGAGATAAATCCTGTCTATCTGCTACCAAGTTAAATCTGATTTTATTTCCTCAGTTCCTTTCTCTGAAGGCTTTTTTTCTCAGCTTGCATTACATTAGATAACAGTAGAATTACCATCACATAATGTTAGTCTAAAAATACATGTACCATTATTATTATCAAATAGAGATAAGTGTGCATTGCCAAGTAAAAAGAAAGCTGTGAAATGTAATGCCATGTACAAGTATTTTTTTCATGATCTTCCAGAACATGAAGGATAGACATGGGCTGCCAGATACTCATTTCTGATAGATAAATGCAGCTGTGGTTTCCATAGCTATGCAAGGTTTTCTATAGCACCCATCACCATGGTATCTAAGCATCTGTTGCTGCTGCTGCTGCACACTTTAGTCCAGGGTGTACTGAAGAGAATTAACTGAAACAAATGAATAGAAGGACCTTGAGCCTGGTGACCCCTAGTGTGGAGTGACATGGGACAAGTTTACCTTTGAAACAGATTGTTTGTTAGTCTGTCTTTTTACAACTCTCCAATTGCTGAGCTTCTTGTTTTGGTGGCACCTTACAGGGATCTCTGTGTCTCAGGTGGTGCCTCTTCCACAGTCTCAGGGACACAGCTCTTCAGGACATGACCACTGGGCATGACGGAGACCACAACCACCATCCTCAGCCATGAACCAAGTCAGACAGGCTGCTCCATTCAATCTCATTGGCTCCCTTGGGACCCGTGGATCCCAAGATCCTTCCCACTTAGAATCATACAAACCATCTAGGGTGGAAAATGCCTTCAATGATGAGTCCAGCCATTAACCCAGCACTGCCACGTCCACCACTAATCCATGTCCCCAAGTGCCATGTCTACACGTCTTTTAGACTCCTCTAGGAATGATGACTCCACCATTAAACGGGACAGCCTGTTCCATGTTTGACAACCCTTTCAGTGAAGAAATTTTTTCTAATATCCAATCTACACCTTCAGTGGTGCAACTTCAGGCTGTTTCTTCTTGTTTATTCGCTTGTTACCTGGAGAAGAGACCGACCCTACCTGGTTAAAACCTCCTGTCAGGTAGTTGTGGGAGTGATACGGTGTCCCCTCAGGCTTGTTTTCTCCAGGCTAAACAGCCTCAGCTCCTTCAGCTGCTCCTCATAAGACTTGTGCGCCAGACCCTTCTCCAGCTCCATTGCCCTTCTCTGGACATGCTCCAGCCCCTCAGTGTCTTTCTTGTTGTGAGGAACACAAAACTGAACACAGGATTTGAGGTGTGGCCTCACCAATGCTGAGTACAGAAGGACAATCCTTGCCCTGGTCCTACTGGCCGCAATGTTTCTGATACAAGCCAAGATGCCATTGGCCTTCTTGGCCACCTGGGCACGTGTTGGCTCATGTTCAATTTCTGTCAACCACCACCCTCAGGTCCTTTTTCACCAGGCAGCTTTCTAGACACTCTGCACCAAGCCTGCAGTGCTGCTGGAGGTTGTTGTGGCCCAAGTGCAGGACCTGACACTTCACTTTGTTGAACCCAACACTTCTTTTTCTTGTCGGACAAGTTTTCTGGCTGAGAGTGGCCACAACAAGACACTCCTTTGATTTAAGAATGGCCGTCCTTTGAGAGCACGATCATTCTGCTTGAAGGGAGGAAACCCTCACTACCTTTGGACGTGTCGGAGCAATGCAATGCCAAGGAAATACTTGTAAAGTGATAAAGGAGGGTATCAAGGCTCAGATAGACCCACCTTGTAAAGTCACTGGAAATGTACATATAGACTTTTGTGTCTGGCATCACTTTTGGAGGGTTTTTCCTGGTCTTTATAGCTGAAAACCTTTTATGCATTGTTAGGATTTCATCCTGTCTTCATTACAGAAAGTGTAGGTCTTGGGAACTAGACTTTCCCAATGCAGTTGAGATCGCTCTTTGGAGATTTATTCAGATTTTTCTTTTCTCCAGGAGATTTCCTTTGTCTTTAATCAGGGAGGTTTACATCTTCCTTTTACCAGACCACTGATGCTTCTCTCCATTTTAACAATGTGAATATTTCTTGGGGATGGTCTGATGCAATTTTTATTGGCTCAGATATTAAATAATTTCTATACTATCTCATCCTTGGCTATAGTTTTCGATGATGCAGATGCTCTCTATACTTGGAAAGCACTGTCTGAACTCAGAGCAAAATCTTCCTTTAATGCAATCCGTACGTTGTATAAGAATATGTACATTGACAACCCGACTTTATGCACTCGTGCAAAGAGAATCATGGGTGTGAGCTTTTAACTCAGCTGTGCCTGGGATCAGGTACAAGTGTAACTAATCATTTTGAGGCAACAATAGGGCCTGAAGTAACCTGGTCCACAGGTTTTCCTCTGAGAGATTTAATACACCTCTGCATGAAGATGCCATGGTCAGGTCTTGGAAGACGAACAGCCACGTCTGTATTCACTCTCCTTAATCACAGAATGATTTGTATTGGAAAGGACCTTTAAAGATCCTCTAGACTAAGCTCCTGCAATGATCCCAGGCATCTTCAACTAGATCAGGCTGCTCAGAGCCCCATCTAACCAAGATGTAAGAAGATCTTCTTCAGGTCACAAATTCAAAGATCCTTTCAGACTACACAGACCTGCATTGGCACTAATGAAGCAGTCCCACCATCCCCCAGTGCCTCTTCCTTCACCCACACTCTCCTTTTGCTTTAGCTGACGCAAACCTTTGCACCCAAGCAGTTTGGAGAAGTGACAACATCCAAACAAGCTCACACAAAGCTTCATTTCAAACCTTTCCAGGGCCCTGCTCCAGTTCATGGCACAACGTGTGCTTAAGGAGATGGCATTAGGCAAAAAACTCACAGGTGGGTTTGAAAAGCATCACTTTTCCTGACAGGAGCTCTGCCTAATTCCTGGCTTAGTGGGAACTCTAAAATAGTGCCATTAAGGAAGGGTTAACTAGCTTTTGGGTGCTGAAACAGGTACGGTACTGAGCCACTAATTGTTGAGCCAGGTCGAGTGTTTCCTCATTAAACTCTGTTGTGTGACTCCTTCTTACTCTGGATCTGTCACATTACCTGTCTTGAGTGCCAATGCTCCAGCCTTTTCATCCATGTCTTGCAAATTAGCTGCAGGACTTCAGGGGGATGGTTCCTCCACCAGCCCTTTCAGAAGGACATGCATTTTAGTGGGGAGAAATTACAGCAGGTTTTTGTAATACCAGGGTTTTTAGCTGACCTATTTCCTCTAGTTTTCTCAGCACATTGTCATTGGTTAAATAAAGCCTTATTAGGAGAGCTGGCTGCTCTTTCTGATTGCAATGTTCAATTTTGTATTCATGGATTCCTTTACTGTTTTCTGCAGTTCCTGAAAAAGTCTGGCTGAATGCGGGGCAGGAAAGGGAAGTCTAAAATTCTCTCTTTTAGACTGCACTAACAAATATTGTAAAAGTGAGGTTCTAGAACTCCTTATAAAATCAGCTGTTTTGAGAAAAGCCCGGAGCCTCTGCTCACGGTCGAGTGGGTGGATGTCCTGCAAGAGCAGCAATTACTGTACAATAAACCAGTCAGCACATCTTGTGTAACTAGCACGAGTCTTTATTGCAGGAATATCAACGGTGCTGATAGACCAGACCAAGAAAGCCACCCTTCTGCACGCACACACGCACGCACGCACACACACACACACACACATGAGCAGGCAGGAGGGCTAAGAGGATGCACCCCCCCTCCCAGCTCCAGCTGAAATCGAGCTCCTTTTCTTTCACTAAACACCATCCACAAGGCTGGAGATGGTTGGTTTTGTGGCACAAATGGAAAGAGGACCCAAGAAATAGATTCTCTTCGCCACCCGCTGCCTGCCTCACCCAGGACCAGAGACCGAAGGGCTGCACCAGCCCTGGGTTGTGAGCAGGGGGTCCCTGTGCTGCTTCAGGACTTGCACAAAGGGCTGTCGAGAGCAGCAACATCCTCTTCATGCACGTACATAGTACTCACATCCCTGGTTTGCTCATGGGAGGGGGCAGACTCCCCATTCGCCACTTGAAATCTCCCTTGAAACTTGAAAAGATGAGTGGGAGAGACAGAGAGAGACAGTAATACAGTTGGCACTTCAATTTGTCAATTAAATCTGCAAAGATTCACTGCCTTGGATTTTTTGCTGTATCACTCCCTAGTTATGCTCTTTCATTGCCTCTGTCCTGCTTCCTTCTGCAGGTTTTGCAGCAGCCTCCTGTACACCTCCTGCCTTACAGAGCGCCACTGATAATTTTCTGGGGTTTATTAGCTTTCCAAAAACACATGTAGCTGGACTCCTTCACTTCAGCCCCGTTAAGGTTTAATAGGGTGCCTATCGTAAAGCTAACTTCTCCATTCGTTTGCTCATACAGGGAATATTTCCTTTGAACAGCAGGCGTGTTCTGCTAGAAAAATCCCTTTGGGAAAATATGAAGCTTTGAGAAATGTTCTGTCCTCCCTCAAAGAGGTCCCTTCTGAACACAGACAACTTCTACTGCTATTTAACTATCAATAACCCCCCGCTGCTGTACCAGTATCTGCTGAAATACTGAGCTCTGCAGCAATCCATAACTTCCAGTGAAATGTGAGCAATTAACCTGATTTTAATGTTATGCAGGTATGTTACCGACAGTCATCTGTAATTCTTTAACATTCTTCTCAGCGTAAATCACCTCGGAGGCAGGGCAGTCCCTTTTTTAAGGAATTTCAACAAATGCCGAGGGAAAAGCCAAGGAGCAGAGAAATAACTTCTAAAAGGAAAATATACCTCAAGACTTTTCCTGTAAAAAAACCTCCAAAAAAACCCAAGACAAAATCCCTCATTTTACTTTAATTCATACTTACTAAAATTCATACTTTACTTTTTAAGTAAAAAGTACTTTTTTACTTCAAGACTAGATAAAGAGGCTTAGTAATGTGGCTGCCCAAGAAATTGATTCTGAAAAAAAATCTTAATGGGTTGCTATTAAGGTAACTAAATTTCATGGGATTGTGCATGATTAATTAAATATTTCTGTAGATTAGGAGTTTGAAATCCATTTTTACATTTGAACCCAAATATTTCAGTTGCTCAAAGACCACTTAGGTGCATGGGATCAAAGTGGGTGCTGGGTGAGGACAAAAGCTTCCCTTTCATTTACTTTCTGAATCCAAAATTCAGCCTTCTGCATTTAGGATCAAAGCCCAAAGAGCATTCCCTACGTGTTTGGGCTCTCTGCTGTGATGCCACCGATGCACAAGTGTGCAACAGCAGCGCATGAATTCCCACTGCACGCACCATTCCTCTCCCACTGAAGCCATCCCAAAGGACCGTTCCTGCAATGGGAACGGAGCAGGACAAGCTCTATTTTCAGTGTCACCCTGGCAACCACTTTCCCCTCCCTCTGGATGTCACATCAAAGAGATGCTCCTGCCACCTCTCAGGTTTAACACAAGCCTTGCAGCTTCTGGGGGGGGGACTCCCAGTCCCAGCCCCAGGCACTGAAGAACAGCTTTCCCCACACCTCCCTTTTGAAACTTTTGAATATTTAGCTTTCACACAAAGAAAAAAACCAAGAAAATATAGCCTAGTTATACTTTAAAAATCAGAAATGGATTGGAATTAATTCAGAAGGGTTTGTGATTTTATCACCAAATGCTGGGGTGCCTGGGGTTAGCAGTACTGCCCCAATTTAGCCCAGACATTTGAATTTGTGTTTATGCAGCCAATGAGTGAAATAACCTTTCCATATACTTTACAGGACAGCCTATAAGGAAGCCGTATTGTTTAGCCAGCCCAAATATCCAGGATGGTGGGATGGGAGCTTAACCTTTCTCTCCCTCCCCTCCCCATGGGAGGCTGGGTGAGTCCCCCAGAGCTGTGTCTGCTGGTCCCCCTTGTCCCAGCCAGCCCCGGTCCCTTCTGCTCCTCCAGATTTAGGAGGCCACCCCCACCAGGCCCCCGTGCTGAGCATCCTCAGCCCTCACTCCTCGTGCACGTGTGGCAGTGGCACCAATGACATCTGTGCAGGGGGGTGAGGACAGAGGGATTTCCCTCCCGCGTTTTATTTGATGTTTCTTTTATTCCGCTTCATTTTTGTGTTGCTGACGTTTTGGAAGTCCGAGTCTCAGAGTATCCCAGACAAGCTGGGATGCCACATCATCATCATGGCTCTGCTTCATGAACAAAGATTTGGGCAGGGCTCTCCCCACGCTTGCTGCCAGCGCGCTGATGGCTGAAGAGGCCGATGCGAGATTGGCAAGTCCGGTTGCAAAAGGCACAGCAGAAAGTCTCCATAGGCGGTGTTGGTGAGGCACGGCTCTTTCTGCGTTGTCTTTTCTCCTCCAGACTGATTCTGCGTGCGTTCTCAAAGGAATCAGCAGCGTTATGGATTGGAGGCCAGAGTGGACCATTGATGGTAGTCAATATGGCCAAGGCTGAGGTATTGTTTCAGGGAGTCCTTGAGGGATGCCACATAAGGTTATTCAAAATACCAGGACTGATCCCGAGTCAATCAAAATCAGAAACAAGATCTCCACTTGTGATTTGTTTCCGTGGCCGGAGCTTCCCAGTGCAGAGCCAAGAGGAACCACATAATGCCATTTTTCTGAGGCAAATGCTACAGCTGGCCAGTGGGCAGCCTTGAAGCATTTCCCAATCTCCTCACAGTGTTTTGTTAAGTGTTATAATGCCCATTTTAAAGACAGGCAACCTGTGGGGCAGGGGATTTCCTACAGTCACACAGAAATTCTCTGAGACACACTTGAAACTGCAGGAATAGAGACTATGCCTTCAGTTATGCCTTTTCCTTCCACTGGTTGTTCTTTAGTTCTTATCAGAAACAAAAAGGAGAGGGGAAAAAAAACCAAAACCAAAAAGGACAAAACCAATGCCATAACTTAGGGAAAGCAGTTATTCTCTCTCAATGTCAATGAAATGCTCCCCCAGTCCGTCACTGTGTCCTGGGAAAGGAAAACTCATCCTCAGCTTCCACATATCCATACTCCAGATCTTGGAGCTGCTTTTGCCCATACTGAGGGACACAAAGAAGTGGGCCAAAAGCAAGGCGGGTGGGAGAAAAAAAATCACCTTTTAGGGAAATAATTTACAGATTAGTACTAGCGAAGCCAATAGAATTTTACTGGGATAAAAAATAAAATACCTCCAGCATCCTCTTAAAATTATTGAAAATGTATCCTAAACCTACAAAGAAATTTCCACTTAAGATGACATTTGAGATTCATGGCAAAAAAAGCCCTAAACCCAAATCAACCTTCACTGCAAGATCCTCAGTGCTCCAGATTAACGCTGATAAAACTGAAATCTGCCTTCCACCCACATAAGAAATCTGTGATTAGCAGGTGGGAGATCACACACAGTTCTGTGGAAAATTTATGTATATATATATTTTTTTAAAAAAATAAATCAGCGATGGAACAGAGCTGGTTGATTTCCCATGCTGGGTTTGTTCCCAACAGCACTTATGCAAAGTTGTGGGGTTTTTTCCCTCCTTCAGGCAGACTTTGGTTGGGTAAAGCAGCAGAACTTCCCCTGGAGTGCACCGCAGAAAAGCAGCGGCCACCTGCGCTGTTGGGCATCGCCACGGTGAGGGCAAGAGTGAGCAGCATTCAGAGGGAGATGTGCCACCCCTTCACGTGGCTTTGGAGCTGCAGGTGGAGAACATGTGGGGGAACATTTTATTTTTTTTATTTTTTTATTTTTTTTTATTTTTTTCAAGCAGAGGGAGATGGAAGTAAGCACTGAATGGAGAGGATGTTTCTGAAAGGCTGAGGTCCCGCAAAACCCACTGAATGACTCTGTACCAGGATTACACAGAATTTAAAGACGAGGAAAAGAAGTGGGAAAACAGAGGAACTAAGAGGTCTGTCAGATCTGACACTCTCTGGGAGACAAGTGAGGGAGAATCACACTTCACTCCATGTCTGTAAGCAATGAGAGATAGTGGAAAAGGACACAGATCTTGCTCCTGACATTAACTGGGTCTGATACCTTTGATATGTTGAACAGTTTCCAGTTTCTCAAGCAGCGCAGGATAGTAGAAATTTAACAATCCTGTACTCCTAACACAATGAAACATGCAAGACATTTGTAACAGGTTCGCAACATGAAGATAGAAAAATGAAGAAGAGGTTACTAATCTGGTCACATGGGCTGGAGAGGGGTTGTGATTTAAATGTGAGGAAAGAAAAAACCGACTTTGGGGTTGTCCAGGAGACCCAACCTCACCTTCAGGAGAGAGAAGTGCAGGTGGGAGAGGACGGTGCCCTGCTGACAGACCCCTGCTCAAGGAGCCCCAGCACCAGCAGGGCTGTGCAGCACTCCCAGCTCAGTGCCAGGCTGTTGGCAGGTGTGGTGACTGGACCACTCATAAGGGCCACTCACTGCCCATATCAAAACCATATATATGGTTTGTTATGTGTTTGGATTCAGACGGAGAATAAAAATTAAAATTCTACTGGTGGGATGTTTTTTTCCATGAGGGACTTGATTTCAGGGACAGGGAGACTGAACGAGGTTGCAGAAGCCAGTCGAGCACTCACATGCTCCTTGTGCCTCTCATTCTCCCTGTGGGCTCTGCTCCTCCTTTCTCCTCTGGAGAGGGTGCACCTTGCAGTCTGGGAAACATTGCTCTAGGATAGAAACTGGAAGGTAGGCGAGGAGCTGGAGGCTGTTACAGGGAGTGTTTTAGTTTGACAGGGTAGGGAAAAAATGGAGCAATCTGCAGTAATGGCAAGGGAAAGTTTTGTTTTGTTTTGTTTGTTTTGCTTTTTACTCCGCGCAACTCTTTTGCTGTTTAGTTCAGTTCCCAACCTCTCCCTCTCCGCTATTGCTCCATCCCTCCTCAGCCATCCCCTTAAGCCTCCCACTCACACATTCGTTAAGGATTAATTGTTTCCTTTGCACTCATCCTTGCCAGCCCTGGCCTTCCCCACATGTTCAGAGCTTTCCCAAGCTCCTTCACCTCTGCACAGCCCAGCTTCTGCTCGCTTAGAAACCCCCTGGTTGAGAGCAAACAAACCTCTATCCAACTAGCCAGGACCCTTCCATCCCAACCTCAGAGCCAGACCTTCCCTTGGCCTTGACGATGATCATGTCCTGCCACGTCACCCCAAAAACCTCACATCTCCACCATCTGTTCCACCTGGGCTCAGAAACCCCTTTATTTCTTGTTCTGGCCCAGGAAAACTGACGAAAGCATCATGAAATCCTATGACCAGCCTTTTTCAGGTCAGTCTGATCTCGGCAGAAGCTGATCACTCTGTGCTTGGGCAGCCCAAGGGCTCATAGGGGATGCCCCCAAACAGTGTGGCCACCACGGCTGCCTTGCAGGTAGTCCCCAGCACTGACCACACTGGGAATTGCAGGATGACAGCCCTGACCCAGCCCCGCTGGAGTAGCTGAAGTTCTGGTTAATTGCTGGGGCTTAGTCTGTAGGAACAAACTGCACTGTGGCTGCAGAAAATACAGCATGTGTGTAGGGGAAGGCAGGAGAGGGGAAGACACGAGTCACCCAGGCACAGAGTGGAAGAGAAAATGAGAAAAGGAGGTATTTATCATTTTTATTTCCTGCAAGAGCACCCACACCTTACCCACAACAGGAGTGTCAAAAACTCAGGTCAGCTAGAAGGTGGGGTTTGCGAGGTGGAATTTTTGTCTGTCTCCTTGCCTTTTAAATGAAGTGTTACTCCATCTCACGAGCTGAAACCTAAGGAGCCTCCTGAGAAAGAGGTAGCCCCTCCAGTGCCACCCAGGATGAATACATTCATTTAAAGACAAAACAAATGTGTTTGTCCTTGAAACAACTATGACGCTGCTAGCTGGAAGAGCTGTTTGCATTTAAAACAGCATGACTGCGTGAAGTGTGAAGTTATATATACAGCACAGGTTAGAGAAGCACAGTCTTTTCTCCTTATTAGGTGGATTTTTTTCCTTTTCTTTCTGTTTTGGTTTTTTTTTCTCCATTCAGAGCCACGTGGCACCGGGAAAGCAGGTGCTGATAGAGTTCTTCCTTTGCTTCCCAAAGCGCAGGAGGGGTGTTTGCCCAAACATGCAAGCGCAGAAGCGAGACTTGCGTGTTTTCTATAGGAAGCTGCTTTTGTTTGCTGCCGGTAGGATACACAATGTGCTCTCTACAGGGGATCAAGATGTAGGGCTGCACAAACACCAGGCAACCAATACCTTACATAACCGGCCCTGGGGGGAGGGCTATGTGTCATGAGGAGGAACAGTTCTGCCAGGAAAGGTAAAACACAAGAGGTGATGTAGAATTCGTGGAAGAAAACAAGAGGCCGGTGGAAAACAGAAAACCAAACCGAACAAACAACCCGTGCAGTTTGTCACCAGGCGTGCAGTTTGTCACCAGGCGTGCAGTTTGTCACCAGGCAGGCAGTCCAGCCGTGGAGCTCCCGCTGCAGACTGAGGGCCGATTCCCCACTTATTGCAGCAGCTGCATCTGTAACTCTTCTCTCGTGGGATTTGGCCCCTCTGCTGGCACCAGGCAGGCAGGATGGCTGCCAAGACTCCGGCCATGCCGCCCCGATGCCTCAGTGAACGCCAGCTTCTTCCAGATGGGATAAGAGCAGGGGATGCTGCAGTGGTGCTGGAGGCAGGACTAGCTCTGTGGTGGGACCAAAGGTCCACTGGCTGTGTGGTTACTGTGAGGCTGGTGGGGGACCCTGGGGTGGACGGTTTCCCCTGGTGTCCTGGGTTTCTGTAGCTGAATTTTTTTTTGGTAGTGGGGGGGCTGCAGAGGTGATTTCTGTTAGAAGCTGCTCGAAGCTTCCCCTGTCCCATAGGAGCCAATGACACTTGGCCCCAGAAGGGACATCCAGCTCCTGGTCAGGGCCGAGCCAATTAGAGATCACAGTAACACCTCTGTGATAACAGATTTAGGAATTGGAGGGTTGTTGAGCAGAAGAAATTCCAGGGAGCGAGAACATGGGATAACAAGGCAGACATCCAGGTCGCTGCAGAAGTGAGGAGGGGGAGGAGGCACCTCATGGAGCAGGGGAAGGACTGAGATCTAAAACCCCTGCAGCCCGTGGAGGAGCCCGTGCTGGAGCTGGGGATGCTTGAAAGGAGACCTGTGGACCCGCGGAAAGGCAAAACCACACTGAAGCAGGAGACCTGTGGACCTGTGGAGAGGCAGACCCACGCTGGAGCAGGAGACCTGTGGACCCGTGGAGAGGCAGACCCACGCTGGAGCAGGAGACCTGTGGACCCGTGGAGAGGCAGACCCACGCTGGAGCAGGTTTTACCCGAGTGAGAGCTGTGGCCCTCAGGACAGCAGATATAGAAGAGCTGCTGCCCGAGGGGTGGATTCATGTTGGAGAAGTCTATTAAGGATTGTCTCCCATGGGAGGGACCCCATGGAGCAGGGGATGGACTCAGTTGTGGTCCCCTGTAGACCGTGGTGAAGCAGAATGTCCCCCTACAACCCATGGAGGCCCATTGGGGTGCAGGGACTCAACTTTACCGCACCCCATGGATGAGTGACCCCGAGGGGTGGGGGAACTCATCAGAAGCGGCAGCAACTGCAACCAACTACAACCCCCCATGGACAGAAGAAGGGGTGGGGGAAAAGTGTGTGTGTGGTGTGTGTTTTAAGACTGGTTTTTTCCTCACTCTTTAGCTTAGCTTTTGTCCTGTTAGTAATAAATTTAGGTATAATCTCACTTTGTGTCTGTTTTTGCCCATAAAGGTGGTGGGTGGATGACCTCTCTTCCTTCTGCCTAGTGCAGAAAGGGATTTAACGAGTCCATGGAATCCAGACAGGGTCAACCCACTACACCTGGGTAAAGTGCTGGGCTGGGAAGGACCAGGAATGCTTGGGGACCTGCTGGTGCACCTTTGCTCCTCCCCGGGGGACTGCCAGGGTGTGGGATGAGGACACAGCACATGGGACTGCCCCCAAAGGGCTGGTCAGGAACTCTGTGCTCCTGTGGAAACCACTGTGGTCCTACATGGACAAAATAACCCTGTAATGGCATGGCATGGTCTAAGTTTTGCACATGAAAGAGTGGATAGGTCTCCACAGACAGCTGGGCATGAGAAAGAGAAAACTTTTGGAAAGAGAGACTGAATGAAAGAGTGAAATGGGCTTGTAACTGATGGACAGCCTGAAACTCTGCATGCAGGAAGGGGAAAGAAACTGCTGGGCCTGCGGAGAAATGTGGCCAGTTGTAACCAGCAACAGCTTTTCTAAACCTGAATCCAGAGAGGGCAGTGCCAGAGAGACTCCTGAAACTGCAGCTGCTCTTGTCCTGCCTGATGCACCAGCACCAGTTTCTGGCATTTTGAGCCACCCTGTTAAAACTTATTTCCTTTTGGGACAATCAGGGATATCAAGGGACTTCTCAGAAGCCTTGCAGACCACATGGAGAGCAGGTGCATGAAAGCAGCCTCACCATCACTGTCCATCCAAAAGGAAGACGAAGAGCAACTCTTCCCTTCTCCAGCTTCCCACTAGCGCTGCCTTCCAGGGCAATCCCTCTCTTGGCAATGCAGGACACGGTGAGGAGCTGAAGGTCTTAACCAAGACATCAGTAGACACCCAAGCCAAACGCAGCTTAACGAGCTCTTTGATGAAGTACGTTATTCCTGCCACTTCACTGAGGGTCCTCCACCTGACAGCAAGTGTTCCCCAACAATCACCGCAGAGCTCCAAAGAGAAGATGGGAAACCTAACGGAAGCTGGAAGGGACAGTGAGCTGCTGCACCGTGTCTGGTGCAAAGCAGGGAAATGTGTTTGATTTTTATAGATGTCTTCTGCACTTCAGAAAAGCGCCGTGACACCAAACGGAGTGAGAAATAACAGTTCTGCTGCCAGTGCGGGCGAAACACTCTGCAAAGCCTGTCATTAATAAAAAGGCAGGGGCATTGCTGGCAAGATAAAAAGGTCAGCAAGAACTTTTAGCCATTTTCCAATTAAAAAGGAAAAAAAAAAAAAGAAGAAAAAAATCATTTTAGACATATTCTGAGGTGAAGCAGAAATCAGGTTAGACTAATACTGAACCTGTACCAGGCCGTGAATACAAATAGCACGAGCACTGAATATCTAGAGAGCGCTGACACCCTGGCTGGCCCCACAGCCCTGCTCCCAACTCTGGCCAAGCTGGGGAAGGAACAGGGAGTGTCACTGCCTGGAGCCAGAGGTCTGTGACCTGGACAGAGAGCACAGCGAGGAGCAGGGGATTTTTAGTGTTGCTGTTGAAAGCAGTGGAGCTCTGCTGAGTGCTCGGGAACAAGCTTGAGATGTCCAGATCTGCTCATGCCCTGTCTGTGAAAAATGTTCATAAGACTCGAAGCCTCAGAACTGGCAAAAACTTTTTTTTTTTTTTTTTTTTTAAAAAATCAGCAAAAAAATCCCAAATCTCTGCAACACCTGAAGGAGAAATGGAGAATAAAATAAACTCCTTCCAAAAAAAATGCATAACAAATTGTATTTAAAAAAAAAAAATCAAAACCACAGAAAAAGACCATACAACAAGCCCTGTGGAGAACAGATGCCTAAATAGAATTTCAAGAAGAATTTCTATTTGAGGATGGATTTGTAAGAAGTGATTTTGCTGCTTCTTCGCAGTATTTTTTCTTATGTACAGTCTTGTTTAAAAAAAATTAATATATGGAATTCACATACCCTTCACCTTTTTCCTAAAACTGCCTTTTTAAAAAAAAACAAAAAAAAACCCACTAATTAAACCAAATAACAACCCAAAATCCTAATTTTAGTGAACTCTATAGAACCTGAATTCAATTTGCAATCACAGAAATATTTGATCCTGGATTTGGCAGCCTCAATTTATACTTGCAGGTCAGACACAACCATTAAATCTTTTCCAGAAGTATTTAAAGCCCTAAGTCTGAAATTATTTGCGGTACTGGTTTAAGTGTTTTCAGAATTGGAGCATAATGTACTTCTGAAAAAGGATTACTTGGTAATCTGTAAGGAAAAGCTATTCCAGCTACAACAGCAGGGCAATTTTCAAGTGTGTTGTTCTTCGTAACGTGTAACACTTTCTGCTGTTCAACAAGAGAAAATACAGAAAGTGTTAAAGTATTTTTTAGAATTTTACTTGAAAATCTTGATGCTTTGATATTTTTTCAGAACCTTGATAAAACAAAAGTTCATGAATTTAAATATTTTAGAATGAAACATCAAGAAATTATAACTTCAGTGGTATTCCCTGATTCCTTAGTAGCTTGTAAAACTGCATAAAACCCATTCAGAATTGAAATACTGACTGAGAAAACTTTAAAATGTAAAATACACTTTAACCTACCAATAAAAATATGTAATTATTCTTCCATTTTTTTAAAGCCCTGCAAATACATTAATAACTGGTCAGAATTACAGCTTTACTTCTATTTCCATCAGGGCAGTAGGGTATGACTGGTAGGAAGAAAGAAGTGTTCCCTACATTCAAAGGAAATCTTTGCTCTTAACATAAATGCATAATAAGATGGAAAGATAATTTATGTAGTTCTATCATTAAGCTAAATTGTTTATATCTTCTAAGATATATATGATATTTTAAGAGGCTTTATTCTGATTTAAACTATTTTTGATAAAATTCAATGTATTACATGACATGTCAACACGTCTCTAAGGGTCAGCTTTCCTTTTGATAAAAATCACAATAACATCACAGAAACTATTCAGTATAATAAGTAAAAAAACATTTCTGTAGCTCTTTAGAAAATAAGTGTTTAATTAGTATGTTTTTATCTTTATTTAACAAAGAAAGTAGAAACACAATCCCTCTAAAAAGAAGTAAAATTTCAGATACTTACTAAATGCACTTAATCATAATCTAGCATAACATTTCATTGTGGAATAATTATCTCCAAATATGTTTCATATTCATATTTGAAACAATTCAACAACTCATAGTGAAATTTAAAATCCTACTTTTTTGGGAAAAACGATCAAATTATGTAACTGGATTTTTTTCATACTTTTTCTGTACAAAATTAACACTATATTTGTTTTGTTTGTTTTCTTATTCATCTTCTCCATGCTTAATAGCACCCCCTTTTTTTATTCATGACATTACAGATTAGATTGGGTTGGAAGGGACCTTTGAGAGTCATCTAGTCCAAACCCCTGCCACGAGCAGGGACAGCTTCAACTGTAGACCAGGTTGCTGAGAGCCCTTCCCAACCTACCTTGAACACTTCTAGGAATGAGCCACCCACAACTTTTTTGGGCAACCTCTGCAAGTTGCAAAAAAACTTCTTTATACCTGTCTAAATCTACCCTCTTTAAGTTTAAAACTGTTATACCTTGTCCTATTGCAACAGCTTTTTGGGCTCCCAGTGCACGTGGCCAGGTCATGCCCAGCCTCTCATCCACTGGGTCCCCCAAGTCCTTCTCAGCTGGGCTGCCCTCGATCCCCTCGTCCCCCAGACTGTCTTGAAATTGGGCATTGCCCAGATCCAGGTGCACCCTCTTGCACTTGGCCTTGCTGAACTCGTGATGTTCCCATGGGCCCACTTCTCCAGCTTGTCCAGTTCCCTACACGATCAGATAAAAAGCACCTAATACATAGGCAGGCAAATTGGCAGCAATATTAGGTGGGTCTCAGCATTAAAAATCCTGAATTAGGAACACTCTTAAAACCCATAAATTACTGGTTTGGGAAGCGTTCCACATAGGCTGTAAAGAAGAAGCATGTAAGGGAAATGTCAGATTTTTTTTTTCCCCCTAGAGTGAATGGTTGTCCATTTTCAGATCTGTGCCTCATGTTCTTTGATCTGCTTTTTCCTTTATGCTTTAAATAGAAAAAAAAAAGTCCAAATGTAATCTGAAATAGGTTCAAATCAAAACAGGTCATCTGTGCAGAGCTGCTCTTACCAGGTCCTCCCCCTGTCTCAGCTATTTGGGAGCAGTTCCCAGCCTCTCGTGCAAGTTGGGGCAATTCTGCATTCCCTGTGCTAAACAAATATTGCACGAAGTGAAGTCGATGAGAAGTTAAGGACGTTTCAAAAGCTACAGGAAGTCACACACTGTCAGCACACCAGGCTGAGCCAAACATTACCTGCTTAGGTGCCAGTGTGTGAAAGGTGGGGACGTGGGGCTGTGCCAGCCCACTGCTACCATAGGGGAAGGGGAGACTGGTGGAAAGGATTTCTTTATGTACAGAGGCACAAGAAAACATCTTCAGCCAGCAATCTGATTTTGGAGTACACTTAAAGAAAAAAATTTACACCAGGGATGGGGAGTGAGCAGGTTTCATGTCTTCATTTCGGTCCTTGTATTAATTTTGGGTGCCGTGTCTGTGCCATAACAGAGGGTGAAATCTGCAGTTCAGGCATCCAGACACCTCCATCTATTGCAGGAAGGCCAGTTTCCATTAGATGGAGAGCAGGGAGAAGTTCCTCATAGCACACATGCTCCCTGAGACAGTATTAATCCATACTAATGATTATTATGGAACCACTATAACAAAGAAAAGACTAATAATTACTTAATGATTATAGTAAGTGTTTTATTTTGCATGGATGAAAACCTTGTGCCAGGTACTGAACAACACACAGTAATCAGGGAAATATCTCCTACCCTCGTGTCTCCTACTTACCAGTGTATAGATCGTTATCATGCTTAAGGAAGTGGCCACCATGAACAATTCATGACAGCAGATAATACCAGGAACTATTCCTTTGTTTCAAGTGAAAGGAACTCATCTCTCAGCCCTGAAGGTATTGATTTAAGATCCCACTAATCTTGCTTGGGTAATACTGTATCATGCACTAACACTTTCCCCATAGATTTTGTTAGAATTTCCAGTTAAAATAAAATAAAATAAAAATAAAATAAAATAAAATAAAATAAAATAAAATAATAAAATAAAATAAAATAAAATAAAATAAAATAAAATAAAGCCACCGGATTTTGAGATACTCTTACAAGATTTTAAGCAAACTATTTTAATGTAAGCATTTCTCTCTTCTGTGCTTTTTAATTTTAAATTGCAGCCAATTATGAACAATAATAAGGACGGAAAGAGACAAAAGTTTCCTTTTGTCTCTCTACACATGTCAAATAATTTTTTACTGCATAAAATTTCCAAGAAGCAAATGCCTTTCTCCAGTAGCACTGCCAGCATATTATAGATTTTCTGATCCCCTCATGCCTGCACTACTCCTCTCCAACATCGACGCTTGCAAGCCACACTTGCCCTGGTACAGAAGGCAGCCTGTGAGATAATTGTATTGATTTCCTTCACCGCTCCATGTTCTTGGCTCGCCTTTTCCTCCACATCATCTCCCTTCAATCCTTCAGCAAGGCTTTGCTGTTCAGCCCTGACCCCGTTACCCAGACAGAGCCCCAGCAGCAGGGTCAGTTCCTACATCCCCTCCCACTCCTGTGCCTGAGCCAAGTACTCGTGCATTTCCCCCCTGCTGATCCTCACAAATAGGGAACGCAAAGCTGCCAAAGCCTCTCAAACCATTTGCTGTTCCTCCTCCAAACCACCTGCCGTGGTGGTTCTCACCTGGGAACACAGCGGGCTGTTGTGTCGCACCCTGGTCCCGCTCTGCTGGGTTGCATCTGCCTGTTTCCGACTCCCAGCATTGCTCCTCATGGGTTACAGCACATTGTGCCATCGAAATGAACCGCCAGATCAGGAAAATAAATAGCTCAGAGATGGGCACTCAGGAGAGCAGCAGCAAGAGCTGCCTAAAAAATGTGTCAGCCCGGAGACCTCCAGCTGGTCCAGTTCGCCTCTTTCCTGGCGTTTCTTCACCACTAAAGGGAAGTGAGGAAGGAGGTGTAGGCACTTTTACTTTCCGTAATAACCAAAGTGGTTTGGGATACTTTTATTTATTTATCTAGCTTTTTTTTTTTTTTTTTTTTTTTTTTTTTTTTTTTTTTTTTTTGGTGTTNTTTTTTTGAATGGGGCTCTCACAGTTTCCATGAAGATTTAGAATGCCTGTCCCACACACAGTGCTGCAGCCTTTCCTTTGCTACTGGACTGAAGCTGCCCTGGACATGAGACAGGGACAGGAAAGGTCTTGCTTTCTTTCTTTGCTGGTGAGAAGCAGGTTTGGGTTCACACTTTCCTCTTGCTTTATTTTTTTGCTTCTGGTGCTACTGCACAGAAAGCCTCAGCAGCACAGAAATGGGGCAGTTTCTCACAAATTTACATTTCTCATGAAGCTTTATTCCAGCAAGATTCCTTTATTTATGCAGAAGAAGGATGGTCCTGTAGTTAGGGCTGCAGTCTAGGCCTTCAGGGGTGTGCCCCAGCTTCTCATGTGGCTGGGGGGTTGTGGCATCACATCGTCCTACCACAGAGCCCTTTCATATTTCTGTGGTGGTTTCACCATGGCTGAGTGCCAGGTGCCCACCCAGCCGCTCTATCACTCCCCTTCCCAGCTGGACAGGGGAGAGAATAAGGGTGGAAACAAAAGAACCAGCACAAATCGTGGGTTGTGATAAGGCAGTTTATATTTATACAGAAAGCAAAAGCACAAGCAGGGTGTGCGTGCACAAAGCAGAAGCAGCAACTAATCTCTGCTTCCCATGGGCAGCGATGGTCGGCCACGTCTCTGGGAAGCAGGGGCCCTAATCATGTCGGATGACAGCAGGCAGCCATCGGAGACAATGAGTGCCCCCCTCCTGCTTCCTGCCCCAGCTTTTATATCTGGGTTGACGTCATATGGGATGGAATATCCCTTTGGTCAGTGTGGGTCAGCTGGCCTAATTGTGTCCCCTCCCAGGATCTTGCCCTTGGCTGAACAGTGAGTGAGCCAAAACATGGGTGTGTTACCGACACCAATGCAGAGCACTGTGAGGGCTCCTACGGGGAAACAAACTCTGGCTCAGCCAGACCCACCACAATTTCCCCCTGGTTCCGGGAGTGCAAAGTATCTGGGAGATGCTCTGCTGTCACACAGAGTGCTGTGGAGAGACAGGACTGGCAGCTTGTGACGGAGACTCGCTGGAAACCTTTCCAATTTTTTCTGGGTTCAGCTAATGCTGGTTTCCAAGTGTGGCACGCAAGCACTAGGGCTTGACAAGCTTTAAACAACCTTGAAAGCAGAATTTTGACAAAGAAAATGTACCTTTAGAATAATTCTGTAATGTGGGTTACCACACACTGCATCCCCAGCCCATTTCTTTCCTGTGGGAGACAGCAGGGACCTCATGATCCCAGATGTCCAACTCCAAGGCTGCATGAATACAACAGATATTCCAAACTCCCCATCTATGGTCATGAAGCCAGAGTCTAAACCATCTGTAGACATAAAGGCAAGCTTGCATTCCTGTAATATATAATTTTGTATATGTTTAGACATATATAACTATAGATGTACCTATATATATGCGTACACCTTTATGAACTATGTTATTAAAATATATTGCATCATCCTATAAGACTCGACAGCAGCTGCCTTCGTGCAAGAATCTTGTTTTAAAGTTTCATAAAGAGAAAACAATTACAATGAATCTTCATTTATGGGAAATAGCAATAATTTTGATTCCAAACTTCATAAGAAAAAACCTCAACAAAGCAGAAATCTTGCATCTCCCAAACTCCAGATGCGAGTGAGTCTTTCAAAAGTTTACTGAAGGAATGCCTGACCACTGCTTTACCTCCCAATCTGCTGTTTTCTATTTCTTTTAGATAATAGACTGACTTTCCCGTTTAGGTTTGAAAGTGTAAAGCTGGTCTTTCAACATCACCAGTCTGCATGCTGAATGCTAAGCTTTTATTTACTGACCTGGAAAAAAAGAATCCCCGTTACCTTCTGACTCAGCAGTCATTTCAATGCTGTGCAGAACTCACAGAAGTAGATACACAAAATTTAACACCAGTGCAAAGCACACGAGGAGCAATCAGAGCGATGGAGGGCTGGAACAAACAGTTTGATGAACCCAAGAGCTTCATTGGAAGAATACTGATAGTCCATCTGCAAGGGGGAAAACCGCTTGAAACTTCAGAGATTATTTTTTTGGGGAGGTTTGTGTGGAGGCATTTGTTTGTTTTGGGCTTCACTACAGAAAAATATCACATTGGTTTATGTATTTTACAGTCACTTGTGCAAGAACAAGAAATCTAAAGTGGTAAATAAAAACCGGTTAAGTGCAGCTCGCTGTAAGAGTGTAAGTGCTCTGAGTTTAAGTGCTTTGAGACAGTAAATATATGAAGAAAACTGACAAACTCCAAACATCTCATCTTTTGCTTCAAAGCAGTGTGCAGTGCTTTAGAAGCACCTGCGTTACTCACTGGAGAGAGAAGCCCAATCCTACATGAAATGTTATGCTCTGAAATGAGATGATCTCTAGGGTATAAATAAGTGTGTGTACAGCAAGTGTCCACAGTAAGGTCCAGACCTATGGCTCAAGCTCCAGGACACCAAAGGTTTGCAAACAAATAGCGTGAAAAATAAATGCAGAAAGAGTAACATTCAAAACCTGAATTTTGTAAGCCTTGTAGACCCTGATGAGCCCATTCAGTGGCTGAAGTTTTGTTGAGGTTGTGGCTGAGAATAAATTTGCTCTAACTTTCTATTTTGTGGATATCCTCAGGAAAAATGTTGAACTGCGGAGAACTGTGGAAGTCAGTGAGGTACCACATTAAAACACAGCAGGTCAGAAAGATGTAATTTTGTGCTGGGCTGCTGCAGCATGTAATCATCCTTGAAAGGTCTCATTTCTGTCAGGAAAAAGTCTATTGTATGGGTGAGTAAAAGAAGGAGGAAGGAACACATCATTCTGAAAATTCAATGTGGTTGATGAGGCACCATAAAAATCCCTCATGTTTAGGATAAACAAAGAGACATGACATTATGCCAACAGAGGTATGATGAAATGCTCCCTCAGTAGAAAAGGACATGGAAAGTCCACCTGAGAGAAACAGATGAAAGAAATGGAAACACCAAGAAATGGGGAACAGAGAGAGATGGACCCAAAGGTTCTGTTAGAGGGCTGGGAAGGGGAACATCTCTGCTTTGACTCCGGCAGTTCTGTCAGCCAGATAAAGCCCTCACTGAACTAAAACAAGGTGGAATTGATTCAAATGTTGCACCCTATGAAAAATGGACCTCTAGTTGGCTTCTGAAAGGAGGTTATAGTGAGGTGGGTGTCCGTCTCCTCTTCCGACTAACAAGTGGTAGTACAAGAGGAAACAGTCTCTACTTGCACCAGGGGAGGTTTAGATTGGATATTAGGAATTTCTTCACCAAAAGTTTGTCAGGCATTGGAACAGATTGCCCAGGGAAGTTGTGAAGTCACCCTTCCAAAGTTTTAAACACCTTCATCCCTGGAGGTATTTAAAGATGTGCAGATGTGGAGTTTAGGGACACAGTTTAGTGGTGGTCTTGGCAGTGCTGGTTTAATGGTTGGACTCAATGACCTTGGAGGTCTTTTCTGACCTAAATGATCATGTGATTCTCTAAGCAAAATTGCATATGGGGTGGAGCAATGGGGAACCACTAAGCACCCTGGCTACCTTTTGTTTTACCTCCTCCCCACGCCCTTCTCTTAGCCTTTCTACACTAAAAAGTTTGAGATAATCTTCTGGTTATCGTTGAGATATTCTGCAACAAATAAATTTAAACGTGGGGCGAACAAACCATGGTTTTGAGAGAGCAACCCAGATGTGCTGCAAAAGTCAGGCTTTTCCTCCAAAGTGAAAGCCTGGGCAGAACCTACCCACCCCTGTGAGGAACCCAGAGGCTGCCTGAGCATCCTGGGCCAGTGTGACAGGGCTGGGTGGCAGGTGCACCAGGCAGCCTGGGGTGACTCTGGTCCCAGCCCTCCCTCCACTGGCCCTATTTGCAAGGCAGGGTTGCAGTGGTGGTGTCCCCTTCTGCAGCAGTGGGATCAGACGGGGCCGGTGACTCAGTTCACCCCATCCCCTGCCAGCCCCACTCGCCCTCCCACCTTCACCCACGTGGGCTCTCGCTGAAGTGGGTCATCCTGGGCCTCCCTGCCTCACAGGGTGGCTTCTCAGCGTCTGGAG
Organism: Grallaria varia; assembly: GCA_013396735.1. NCBI lineage: Eukaryota > Metazoa > Chordata > Aves > Passeriformes > Formicariidae > Grallaria > Grallaria varia. Next base: position 266,354 of record VWZG01008383.1, on the reverse strand, counting down.
AATGACTGCCTCCTCCGTGCTGCCATCCTCCAACTGTTAGAAGCAGCTGCCCTTTGCTAAGCACTCAACGCGGGGACCTTGGGGATGTGAACTCATTTTTGAGGATGAATGCATTCTGGGCTCGTCCACTCCACAGCTCCCCGTGGTGGTTTTCCCCTTCAACCCATCTCCCAGAAACCTCCACCCCAAATCCCAACGCCCAAACCCCCCCATCTCTGAAAGGATCATTATAAATGAACTGTGGAAAGGAGGGGAAAAAAAAAAAAAAAATAAGGACAGAAAAAAGAAATGGTTTCCATGGCAAATTTGCAGGATTTAATCTCGGCACAAAAAGAAGAATTTTAACATTCCTTCCCTGTTTTAGAACAGGCTGGATAGCAAATGAAATTGTCGGTTGTGTGTTGCCTTCAAGGGTATCGCAGTGATTTATGTCCACAGAGACTTTGTCCCATATTTTCTTATTTTGTTCTCCTAATCAGAAAGTTGCTTATCACTGCCCTGTGAAGAAGATTAACATAATTTAAACCAAGAGCTGTGTTCAAAAGCTACTCAGAAGTATGCTAGGAAATAACCAAGTTTCTAGAGGTTTCTCCCTTCTGAAGCTCCCTGTTGCAAGCACTGATGGCAAAGATATTATTTGCTATTTGGTTCTTCCAGGCGGTACTGGACACCCTTATGGAAATTACCCTTATAATGCTCCCAAGGTGTTTTTTCATTGTGGCTGAAATATCTGATTTGTTGGCCTTGGGACCCATGACACATTTAGCACACAGATGTAGCAGGACAGACTTCAGTTTCCACTGGCACATCAACAGTGTCGTGCTGTTTTGGCTTCAAACTCTTATTTTTCCCTTCATGTGAATGCAGTCAGATTGACCTGGGAGGAGAGTGCCTTTCTGACTGGCATCAAGTATGCACAATCTCCAGTTTTGCAAGATTTAAACGCATCCAAACAAAGCCTGCAAATGATCAAAGGTGATTAAATAAGTGGATCTTTTGTCTTCGGTTTCTTTCACTGTAGTAGCTGTTCTCAAATGGTCTTGATAAATAGTTCCTGTCCCACCCCTCAGCTCCACCACCTTCTGCAAATCACACAACTAAAGAGGAGGTATCAGGTAGTAAATCTACTAGATATATTTCAAAAAAAGCAGCATCCATACTGTTAATAAAAACATCAGTATACTTTACTAACACTTACATTTCCTGGCATAGAACTCCTTTTATTGAGAAACAGTTAAAAAGGGAAACAATAGGAAAAAAGATCAGTCTACCTTTAGTTTATGTAAGTGAAATACTGGTTTTGACTTTTATTTTTTGCTTGGATTTGCTCCTGTTACCTGGAGGGATTTTTTTTGTGAAAGAAAATTCAGTATTTGTTTATTTGTAAATAACTCATTGAACAAAAACCTATGTATTGAAAAATCTTATCATGTACAGGTAAAATTGAGTTACATGGGACCCGTTTTGTTCTTCAACTGTAAGTGCCTCTTCCTTGCTCATATAACAATAAATCTGCTTCTATATTGTGCTGACTTCAAATGTTTTCATTGAGACCTCCACCGTGTTTAGTTAATTGTTTGGTTTCAGCATATTGAGTAGCTATGTATGTCTAAAATATCAGCATCAGGGATTTTTGTGGATCCCAGTCATGCTTGCCCCCATAGAATAGCTGTTTACTGCAGCCAAGATAGCAATTACATTACAATATTCGTAAAAATGCATAGGTATTCAGTTTATTTTTTTTCCCTCTCCATTACAGTTTCTACACAATGTTCCAATAAGAAGTAAACCCAACAGGAAAACTGGGGTTTGGAACTTTTGCATTTGTAAAAAAAAAAGCCCCCACAAAACCAAAAGGGTTTGTTTGGACTCCCTTATTTGTCCTAAATTACACTGGTGCAAGAACTACAAGGATCTGTCAGACTTTGTACTGAGATCAATGTCTACACTCCAGGGCTGTTTATTATTTGTGCAGTGCCAGCTGCTGGAGGCTTTGGTGGATGTCTGGATGTTTTCCACCTGTGGGACTAATTCTGTGTCATTATAAGCTTGTAGAGGCCTAAGCATAAGGATTCTCTTGTCACCACTGGACCATAAATAGTAACAGCAATGGCAGTTCCTGCTCTGAAGTGCCCACAGTTAAATTTTGGGGGTGTTATTATTATTATCATTATTATTTTCCAAGAATCCTAGATAACTAGTTATTACTGTTTTACAGAAAAAAGGTAGGAGTGGCTGTTTCTTATGAATAGTGAATACAAATAAGTATAGCACAGGCACATGCCCAGTTTATTGCATATACTTTTAAAATGCTTGTGAAATTATGTATATGTCTACTTTTAATTGCTCTACTGTATTTTTTCAAAAGTTTCAATAAAAAGCTTAACCAACAGTACTTAAACATTCAAAAGTGTTAAAGTATTAGAAAAGTGCATGTCAAGATAACTTTTTTCAATGCAAATTTACGATACGGGCACCTTAATTCTGTTGGGCTGGCTCAAAAGCTGCTCAGTTTTTGTAAGAGCTTATACTGAATTCTACAAGTTAAGCCTAAACGGCAGAGATTCTGAGAAAGATCTTGGGATAAGAAAGGAAAGTGTTTACAACCATCTTAATCAGTATATAGTCAAAAATGGAAGCCATCTGTAAATCATTTGTCATCACACTTCCACCTCTAAACTTTTTTCCTCACTAGTGGCTGGTGAAAGGAAGGAGAAAATCATTTCACGTCAACAAAACATGTTGTTCCAACAGGTATTTTTTTCAATACATTCCCAATCTAGAGAAGCTTTTCTTTGGCTGTATTGCTTGCAAGGCAGACGGTGAAGTGGAAGACGTAAAACTTCATCGGGCACAGCTTCTCGGAGGATCCCTGCACACGTTAGTCAGCACATCAGCTAATTATTTTTGTAGGTTAATCAAATCTGTGTTTGTCCTGAGCTCAATGCTGAGCTAAGTCCTGCTTACAGAGATCCTGATGATTTCATTTATTTCAGCACACCCAAATTCACACGGTGGCTCTAGAAGGAATTTTTAATTGATGCTAATTGCATATGAGCCTCCTAATGAGTCAGATGAGCTCTTGCTTCCCTACTGCATTCCAATGAATTCATCTGGGTGTGGGAGCTGGGGAAAGCTTGTTAAATATAGAGCCCTGGCACTGAGAGACAAATGCAATGCTGCAGAACCTCTGATGTTTCTTAAGAGTTTGGGTTGGGTGAGGGCTGTCCTCGTTATCACTTCATAACCTTGCATAACAATTTTTCTAAATCAAATAGCAGAACTACAGAGTGTTAGACATACATGAGCGTGATTTACTTGATACCTTCATTTTCATCTTCAGAAATACAAACATTTGTGCATCTGTATGTCTCTTTTTCAGTGGATGCCACTTCCAGTTTTCTAGGCATGTACATTAAAGAGGTTAATCTCATTAAAAAGTCTATAAAGTGCAAAACTTATAAGAAAAACTGGGGAAAAGTCTACTTGTTAATTGCTGTACAGGCTTTGCTGAAATTTTTGCAACAGACCGCTTCAGTGCAATTGCAACACTTCTTCTTGGTGCACTAAATACAGCTAATATTATTTGAGTAAACAAAAATCAGATCTTGAAAGTATTCTCAGGAAATATTATCATCTGTCGTCTTTGCCAAAAGGACAGCTGCACAGTATGTATGGTCTTTACTTTATGTGTCCTGCCCCTGTACAAACACATATTTCTGGAGGTGATACGCATTGATTGGAATCATGATTCTACAGATCTTCTGGCCAATCTCCACCCCCCCACACACACACGCACAGAGTACGGGCCATTTCTCAGTGCAGTTGTGCTTAATTCATCATAAAAATGCATGTAGGGCGGATTCAAAAAGCAGAGTATTTTTATCTCTGTATGAAAGCTCTGTTAGGAGCTCTCCGGGCAATGTGGGACCACCATCCAAGACACTGGATTTCCAGCCTGACATCCACCCAGCTGGAAGGCTGCTTTTGCAAGTGCCATTTGGTGACAGCACCGTCTATCACGGAGCAGAGAATTTAGGCTGGAAATTGGTTCCTTGTGGGAAGAAGTTTCCAAGAGCAGAGAGCACTGCAATAACAGAACAGCCACTCAGGAGTGAGGCCCGTGTTCTATACGTCAGAAATGTCTTTATGATAGGAAATCAATAAATTTGATGTGAAAAATATGTCAAAGGCGTGTTCTGTTCTCCAGTAAAGCCTGGCCGCAGCATACTCACAGTCATAGTATGATGAAGAACATTTCTAGTTCTTTTCAAACAACATGTCCTGGCTAAATTGTCAGGATATAAATCAAACTTACCTAATGATTAATACATGCTATACCAGCTCAGCACAGTTTGTCAGTCGTAGCCTTTGGTAACATTTCAGACAGGTCTGTGCTGAAGAACAAATCCTGTAGATTTCCTCACAACTACTAAAAAGTGCCCACAGAAATTTAATTATGGTCAACTTCAGATTATTACTGGTTAAACAGGCTAGAATTCTGGGCTTAATTTTGTTAATTGCTCAGAAAACACTGCTGAAAGTAGTTTTGGATATAAATGAAGAGAGCAGGTAGGCCTTCAAAAGGAAAAAGAGCTCCAGGTGTTCTTTCCCGGAGTTTTCAATTGTAATCCCTTCTTTTGCATGGGGTGGCTGCAGCAGCAGCAGGTGATACACGGTGGTTTGCCAGTGGCTCTGCCCGTGTTTGCTGATGGCACAGGAGAAGAATGACGGGAGTGCCCCAGGCTCGGGTTCAGGCTGTGGTGGGAAGCACCTTCTTTCCCTCTCCTCAAACTTTGGTTTCTCTTCACCAGCTTATCCCTGTCTCTTCTTCTTGTTCGTGGCACTTTCTTGACATTGAATGTTCAGGCAGTCCTAGCCTACAATTCCGGATTTCCAGACCCAGTCTCTTCATCCAGCCCATCCTTTCACTCTTTTTCCTTCTTCTATTCCTGCTCTCCTGCACAACCCAGTCAAACAACACACTTAACACTTACAGTTCCAAGTCCATCCTTCTGGTTCCTCACCTGACCTGCCTCTTTCCTTCTCCCATTACTTCTTGGCTTCTTCTCTCTTCATCTGCTCAGTCAAGATGTGATCTGTACATCTCCACTGCGCTGTTCTCTCCTCTGACAGAAAATGGAATTTTGGTTTTATGTCCCATGAAACAGTTGTATTTAATTTACAGCCAGCTGACAAGGGAAAGGGAGGTGGTGTTGCCCTTTACTACCCGCATCAAAACCACTCACATGATGCCTTAAAAAAAAACCCTCCGTTTTTTCCCAAACACTAATAACAAAAAATGCTCACGAGTAAGGCCTTCATTCCTTTTGTCTGTGTGTAAATATGACCTCCATATTCTCTACTTCCTCACTTAGTTCCCGTGGTTTCCTCATGGCCAGCCATTTGCTGCCTCCCAAAACAGCCCTTGTCTCTCCCAAAAGGTGCAGGGCACCTGCCTGAAGCCACTGCTCATAGGAACAGGACTGGAGGGAACACAGTGCATGTGCAAGGGAGTATACACCATTTCTTGGGATTAAGCCCTGCAGTAGCAGAAGTCCTTGAACCTTGCTCATTATTATCCACTTTTCTTCCCCCATCTCACGGAATAATGTGCCTTTCAACTCCACATAGCTTTGCATTCCCCTGAATGCTTATTATTCGGTTGTATTTTAAGTGCTCTTCCAGTTTTCCCTCTGCATGTGACCACCCACCTCTCCACCTACAGTCTCTATAATGTGATTTCTATCTGCTGTAGCTTATAATGGTTTAAATTATGCTAATTGTATTCAGAGATTAAAGTAAAAATCAGTCCAACTATTATTCTGCCCATATACTGTACCAGTGCTGGTAGTTATTCACTTCAGAAATGAACATGCCTAATAAGATAAGAAAATTACACTTGCATACAGTTAGTCAGTTTCATATTTAATTAGCAAGAAAAAAAAATATTTCCATGTCTTCTTATTGAAGCAAAATTAACTCTTTTGCCTCTGACTTGCTCTTGAAACCCCAGTCTGTACCATGCAGAGTTCTCTCCATAACACCTTGAGATTTGGTTCCTTAAACCCCTTATGCCTTTTCAGAAACTATTTCTTTCTTGCAATGCCAAGGGCAAACACATCCACGCGGCATCACTGCGGGCCATCGAGGCCATGCCTTGGCAGCACACACACGGGGGGTAGCTCGCTCCCAACAACCTCGTTCGTTGCAAAACCACAGGAGTTCGTTCAACAAACATTTCCTGGTCTCATTTTGTTAATGTGTCATGAACAGACTGGTCTCCGAATCACTCTCAAATTTGAGATGAAACTTCTTAAGCATTTACCGTGGCAACACACACAGACAAAAAAAAAGTGCTTTCAGAATTTAAGATGGCCATGATATGCTGTCAGAAGAGGCCAACACACTCCCACTCTTGCTATAAATAACGAACCAGAACACAAGTACAGGCTGGATTTAACTGAATTTCTTCAATCGCTGCAAAGTACACTTTGCTACATGGTGAAGAGATAATGTGTCACAACACATTTTGCATAAAGTGAAGAATCTATCCATGAGAAGCTTCTGTTTTGGATTTCCCCCCAGCCAGCATCATGGCAGGGTCCCTCTCACTAAAGGTAGCCTAAATCTCAATCTGAAGCAGGTGGACACCATTTCAACGGAGAGAAACCGAGACTCAACCACCCTTACGCAGGTTGGGTTTGCCATGTGGAGCTTGGTTGCAGGTGGATGGGCAGAGTTCTCTGAGTGCTCTTGTGCTCATCTCCTCTCTGACAGAAGCTCCAAATTATGTTTTTTTAAACCCTCTGGTTCGTTTTTGATGAAACCACAGGTGAGAACAGACAACCAAATCCATAGAATGGGTCTGATTGTGCATCACCTTTCGGAATATTGTGCTGAGGTTCTCAAAAAGTCCTTGTCAGCAGTGGTGACCCCCCTGGTGCCAAACCAGCTTTCTGTCCTGTGAGGGACAGCTCAGGTGCAGACTGTAAGTCAGGGCACTTCTGGACATCATGTGACCCGGGGCTGGGATACTTTGGGAACAATGGCTTATAAAACTGTTTGCTCGCCTAGCTTCACTAAAATCTGAATGCTCTTGGTTGCATATTGCAGATTGATCCCTCTGGGACTGCAGAGTTTAATCCACCACAAGCAACTCAAACCTGAAGCGATTTCAGCCATGTCAGTGCAAAACAGCTATTCCATTTAGTCTTTTCTTTTGACAGTGCTTTATAGCCATTTCTTCATCTAATTGCTACCAAAGATGTAGGGCAATGGAAAATCAATCATAACCACTACAGAAGCTCCACCTTTCCTGTTACTGGGCTTTTGTTCTTTATTTTGTTAGTGTTGTGATTTTTTTTATGATCCTGTTTCTTTTTCTAGCACTCAATGTGTCGATATAGTCTCTATACTTTGCTGAGCTGCAGGCTACATGTCCATACTGCATATTAAACAGCACAGTTTTAAGTAACTTAAAATTAAGTATATTTTTATGCAATCTAATATATTTAACTCGAAAACAGAATCTGAAGAAGTCATACTGTTATGCTGTTTTATATTCCCTTTCCCAGCAGTTTCAAAACAATACTTTAAAACACACACACACTCACACACCCATGTATGTTGTTATCCTTCATGTCAACAGAAAGACTTATGGGTGAAATTTGCATTTTATCACCATTGGAAAACCTACAGTGCACTTGCCTAGAACATCAGGAACATTTAATCCATTAGCACCAAGAAGAAGAACCTTTCTTTGCAGAAGAACCTTTCTTTGCAATAGCAAAATCTAGCTTTCTGCCTGTGATGTTGAATTTCTTTCAAGCTAGCACAGTTGTGGGGATTTAAACACCTGATTTGTAGTTTTTATCATTCTTCTTAGTGTATTGAAGGTGTTTCTGAGCATGAGACTGATGAAACCAGCAAGAATTTGGATTGGCTTGGATTTAAGAGATGCAGATATGTTACCGAGTCATATTAATTTTATAATAGCTGGAATTTATTATTCTGGACCATTGCAATCTTTGCAATGGACAGTGTTTTTGGGAAAAAATGTGTAGATATGTTTATGTAGCACATAAATATACAAAATCATTAAAGATTATGTCTTTCTGATTTGGAAACCTCAAAATGAAGTGTGTGACAATTGTTCTGTTAACAGGGAAACAGGTTTTATAGCAGTAACATCAATTGTACCCTAAATGAGTGTTATCTCAGTCATTATTGGGTGAAAAGATGGGTGGCAATAGGTAGAAGTTGTAGGATCCAAATCCAGGTTGTTCCCACTGTCACGGGGGCACTGACCATGTTCTAGCTTGGCTTTACCTACTAAGAATGAGCCAGTCTCTTTAAGTCTTGGACCTCAGTTTTAAATTTATCCATTTAAGCTTCCTTGAATCTCTGACACTGGGTCACTCGATAAACCATCTGTGCTGCCTTTGAGGAAAAGCACTGAGTTTAAACCCTTTGCTCTGGAGGGGAAGTCGAACTCTGTATCAGAATCAGCAGTGATTGGCTGAGCTCCAGGCCTGAAAAACACTCAGTTTTACAAGAAATCAAGACTGGGGCTCTGAAAATGAAAAACTCAGTTTGTTGCTTTGCAAAATTAAACACCTTAATAGACCTCAAATGCTTCAATAGAATGGACTGTCCCTGGGCTCCACCCCATCGCAAAAACCTCAGCTGGGCACTGGGATCTCTCTGCTCTCCTCCCATCCCCATTCTGGTCTCTCATGCAATGCTGCTGCAGACCCTCTGTGTGTCTCCTGGGGACCCTCCAGAGAGGGAAAGAGAAGGCTCAGGTTTGGCAGAAGATGGAGCTGAACAGAGGATTTTTTTCTTTCTGCTGATGAGGCAACAGAACGATTTGTTTTCGCCTGAAGTAATGATTCCAGTGTCGCAGGAAAGCAACTGGTGCCAGAAAGTTAATCATCAGACCCTTTGCACACTTGCTTCCCACACTCTGACAATTCAGTTCTGTGTGTTAGTGTGAGCTCCTCGCAGTGCCATTGCAACCATGAAATCGACTAACCTGATGTGACCATTCCGGATTTTACCATCGTTTTTTTCTGCAATGTGTCTTAACTGTAGTCAAGGTGTTGCCAGGTAAATGAAATCCACACTGCTGGATCACCACTGAACTGTTCAAGCTAAAATTCACTTCAGTATTTTATTTTGTTATCACAATGAAGTATTAATTGCCAAGATCATCTACAGATGCTCAGATGGGAATCAACACAGTCACTTATCACACAGACATAAATAGATTACCTTTAAGGATTATAGAGTTAAATGATACAGATATCCTGGATACCACTTAGGAAAGGTCTATCTGGAAAGGACTGGAAGCACAGGAAAACCTACAAATCTTGTTCATTGAAAGCTCAAATCCTGATTATTCTTATTTAATGATATCTCATAGCATGACTCCATGCTGCTGAGGAAATAAATCCCTTACCTCCTTATGAGTCCAAGAGTAGCTCTTTCTGCACACAGCAGTTGATGAGAGCCTTGCCCAGGGTAATGGGAGTGCTTTCTAGAGCCCTCTGCTTGGTGGATCTCATCTTTCCAGTATTTGTTATGCTTATCTGAACTTTTGCTTAACTCCTTTGCTCTTCTGCATTTCCCTCTGAAATATTGATTTTGATCAGAGGCCAGAAAGAGGGTGGGGTTTTCCAACACTCGAGCCGTGGCAGCTGGGACTGCAAGGATTAAAGACATCAAGGAAGAGAGGGCGTCCACTTCTCTAGGATCAGCACTTCACTGCCACTGCTGGGAGATTTCATAAATATTCACAGCCATTAGCTAATTACAGACGCTTGAATCAGCTCCCATTTCGCTTCTCTTTCGTAAGGTCTTTCTTCATCCATTCACCTTATCTCAGTTTGGATTTGTTGTTAGAAAACATTAATAGCAAGAAAGTTAAGGAAGAAGTTGCAAGCACCATTGATCGCTGTGTCTTGGAGACAATTTGGGGAGCCCAAGGTGTGACTGTTTGGCTGCGCTGCTGGAGCCCAAGAAGCTGGGAAGCACTTGGGGTCAAGCTTCAAGCGCAGCCTCCATCCCTCCCACCCCTCCCAGGTTTATTTCAGAGCATGTCTACCACAAACAATACAAATCTGAAAAAACTCCAGCTACATTCCTCTTCCACAGCTTTAGATGACATCTGCAGCAAGGCAAATATGCAAATAATCAGTAAAAGAGTATCTCATATTCCCTGAGACCAGACACTGGATTTTCTTTAGCAAACTTCAGTTCTCTTTTTCGGATACTGAGAAGAACTGGACTCAGCTATTTAGCAGCTGGAGCACAGTGGAGGATGCTGAATTCATCCTTAGCATTGGTCCCACAAACTCACACTCCTTCCACCCACAGGGCGTCTTGTCAGGAGAGCTGCCATCCAGCAGGACCAGCTCTCTCTTATGTGCCCTGGATGACATCAGTGTTCTTATCACATCTTCCTCCCAGAGAAAGTGAAATCTTTGGATTATCTTTTGGGAGAGGTCGTTTCTCTGCGGAGCCTCAGCCAGGCATGCAAAGGCTGCAGGAAAAGGGAGTGCAAGGTATTGAGCTCAGCTCTGTGCCAGGCTGGACCCAGAATACAACTTCATTTCAAACAGGCCTGAAAGCTCATCTTGTGGTGCTCTCAGGACATTTGGATAGGAACAGCCTGTACTTCCCTTGGTAGGCAAAAGTGGATCAACCAGTATCACCGGAAAAATAAACATGTGAGTGTAGCAATCTTCTTCAGGTGTATGGTTTCACTTCCAGTGACATGACTGGGCCAAATTTGGAGATTTAGCAGTTCTTCCAGTCTAGGATACATGTGGCTTCAGTTATGGTTAATCATCTTAACTATGCTGTGCAAACTTCTCCCTTGCTTGAGGCTAAGATAGGTCTGGAAATCAAGAAATGCAATTCTGTTTCTGGTAAGATTTGCCCTTTCATTGTGTTTTCTTCACATAAGATACACAAAGCACACATTAAACATGAAATAGCTGATCTTGGCAAGGTCTTTCTGAAGCAGTTGAATACACTCATAATTTTATGCTGGAGGCTGGGGCACAGGGAAGGTATAGGGACCAGCCACTGTCATATATTAGCAGAATCAGGACATCTGTCTGTTTCATTATAGTTATATAAGGGCAAGGTTTTCTTTACTATTTCATGCATAGGCTGGTCTGGTTTCAGTGAGAAGTTTGCATGTCTCTCACTGAGCCTGCTTTAAACTAAGCAGCTTAGAAGCAAGATAGATTTGCAAGTTTGTTTTTCCTAAATATTTTTCCTAAATATTAGAGAATCATAGAATGGCCTGGGTTGGGAGGACCTAAAGATTATCTAGTTCTAACCCTGCTGCTGTGGGAAAATCCAACACTGAGATGATGGGTTTTCCAGTAGCTGCTGATTTTTTTTGGTTTCCCAGGTATCTTATTTAAAGTTTCATTGTGAGTTGCAGAATACATTTATCTGAGTGGCCCATTTACCCAAAGAACCTCCAATGGAGGTGCAGAGTTTCTTTCTCAAGAATGAATTGTATTTTATATTCATCCCAATAGACACAAAACAAAGACTCAAAAGTAATGAGAAACTAGCCACTACAAGAGAGTTTCAACTCAAAGGTGAAATTTCACAGCTGGCTGGCTACAAGCCCTTTGTAGCATCTAAATTTCACAGCTGTAATTCTCTATTTCCAACAGCAACAATGAAGACCCAGGTGAGACTGGCATATCTTTACCACTTCATCCTCCCAAGTTATGATTTTACTCATGATTTTCAGACATAAATCCCAGACACTGTACAAACCAAATAATGTAAAGCCTGTGTTAGTTTGTTATGCCACTTCTTTTTATTCACAGCTTCTGCTGAATTAATTTTCCCCCCGCAGACTTCATGCTTGGGCCTCCCATGGACCTTCTCCAGGTTACCTTCTTGTCTCCTACCTCTCTGTGAGCATGGGGTCACCTAATCTGGTGAAGCAACAGTGATCAGTGGCAGACAGTGCATGTTTTTAGCGAGGGAAAAGCCACCAGGCTAATGCTGACTGACTGTGGTGCCAGTGTTTTGGAAAGCCCCTGTCCTGCTCCCCATCTGCACCCTCTTTACTGATCCCTGACGTTCCACTCCCGTTAAATTCTCGCTCTTTCATTTTCTCTGAATCCACATTCAGTTTCTTCACAGCGCAGTGTGTGGAGCAGGGAGGAGAGGGGCTGCACGGCCCATGGGATTTATGCACGGGGTGAAGGTCCCAAAAGCTGCAAAGCGTGGAGCTGGGTCAGTACGTGGAAGCACAGGAGGAAAACAGGGTTTGTTTTCAACTCTTGCGCATGTTTGCAAGTGGAGCCCCTGGTTCCACCTGCATATGGGCTGGTAAGGCTGTCCCCCAGCCTCCCAGCTTTTGTGGCCAAGTGAGGATGCTGCAGCAGGAGCAGAGATGGTCAACTGCAGCCACAAGGTGATTTCAGCCTCTCACTCTTTGCATCTTGTGCCCCTTGGTCTCACAGGTGTTGCACAGGTTCCAGCACGCAAACAGGGCTCTGTGGAGAAAGTTGAGCGCGGGGCTAAGCCTGTCTGTGCAGGACCATCTACACAATAAGCTGATGAGGCCCTCAGGAAGGCTCTTGGGTGCTGAATGAGGCTGATCAAAAGGGAAAATAGCCAGGGCTTCAGGGTTTTGACAGAGTAAAAGAACGGCACTGACCCAAGGCAAATGGATTTGACTGTGGAGCAAAAGCCGGGCTCAAGGTGTGTCAGGCATAGGCAACCTGCACCTTGCCAGAGCACCTGGGACTTAGTGCAGGACACCACCCACCCCTGGGACTCTGCACTGCCTCGGAGCATGGTGGCCTGCCAGCCCTCCCCTCCAGCACGCCTCACTGAGGAGGGATAGTGTGTCAGGATAGGTATGTCGCTGCCAGCATCCACGGGGAATCCCAAGCCTAAAAACCCCACAAAAGTATTTTATATCCCCACCTACGGCAATCTTGTCGGCTATAAATTTTGTATGCGGTCACTGTATTTTTCCAGAGCATGTAGGCGGCTGTCAGCTTCCTAATCCTGGATTTATTGGCAGCAATGAGAGGAGAGAGGAGGCTTTTGTCAGGGACCAAGAGGACAAGCCTATTCTTGGCGCTCCAGAGGTCTCTCCTGATGGTGGTTAGATGCACTGGAGTCCCCATAGGCTCCCATAAATGTCAACCCTTCCCAAACCTGAAGACGATCCATCTTTGCAAGCAACCCCCTCATGTTTCCATTACAACCAGCCCTCAGTTCCTCTCCCTTTCTCATACCCACATTCTGGATGGTAATTCAGCAGCAGCACTCTCACAGCTACTGATGAGCAGCTCAGGCAGAGAAGTCAGCACAAGCTCTGTCTCCTTGCAGGGAGACAATTTCCCAGAGCAGCATCTGACCTCTGAAGCAGAAAAGGAAGACTTTGGGCCTGGAAGTCCCACCTGCTAGAGGTGGAAAACCCACATAAGGGCCCCCAAAGGACTTGACTTCATTGCAAAGACTCCTCTGGTCCCCAAAACCTCTAATTTTTCAATTCAAAATAGTAGTAGGGACTGCAAACCCATAAGCAGGAGTTGCCAGCTATTCCTCTGCAGCCAGTTGAAGGGTACAGGGGGATTTTGCTGAAGCAGGACAGCAGACCTAGGGTGAGTCTGTGGCCCTGTTGACTTCAGAGACGCATCTCCACATCTCCCACCTCTCCTCTGCTGCAGCACGCAAAAGGATCCTAGCATTTGTCTGTAATCCCTTCTTTATGCTATGGCAGGAGTCTAAAGCACTGCGGAAGCCAACAGGTAAAAATGGTGCTCACAGGTTGGTTACAGCTTCAGGATCTTCAAATCACAGCTACTTGTGCCGGGGTAGGATTTATTACCAGAATAATATGAATTTTCTCACTATCCTACATGGATTCTAGCCTTTCTTTCGGGAACAAGAGGATTGCTTGTCTGTTGGTGTCTATGAAATGAAAAGGTGCCTAGTGCCTTTATCTGGGGTACTCTTCTATGAAAGTCAGGGAAGAAAACATTTCAGAAGAAAATGAAAAGCAAGGAAACCCAGAACTGTTTCTTTACATTATTCACAATCACTGTGCTACCTAAAGACAGTCAAGCACAGTTCGTGTGTCTCACATTGTGCAAACGTGAGCATCTGGCAGAAGTGCATAACTTACCCATCACTGGTGTGAGTGAGCGGAGCTCTTGCATCCAGCAAAGAGCAACAAGTATCCTGCCATATAAATGACAGCTTTGGAAATGAATTCATTTTAAAAGAGCCTGTCAACTCGACACCTAGCCACATTGCAAAAAAAGCATTTCAAAACATTTTCAGGTTGATATCTTCCCTGAATTTTCCCCATCACTCTTAGCATCTTGTTTTTGTACCACTTAAACTTGCTCCCTTGGGCTCTGCTGTGAAGAATACACACACACACGCACACATACACACAGAGCTTGAGGAAAACCAATCATCTCTGCAGATTTACATAAGACAAAACCAGGAATGTGTCATGACTGAGGAAAAAACTAATAACAGGAATCAACAGAGAGGGAAGTCAGGAGAGAATATTAGATGACTGTCCTTGTAAAACAACTTTCTAACATACCCATAATAAAATTGAGCCTTATCTGTTCACCTGGGCAAGCAACTCCAGTCCTGCAAGCCCTGCACAGACCCCTAATCCAATGCAGAGTTGCACCGTTTTAATTTAATTTAGTTTTTGTTTTGTTACTGACTAACAGCGCAGTTTAGAGCCACCTTCAACATATCATGCCTTGGTGCAGGGAACCGGGTTTTCACAGCGCTGTCTGCAGCAGCACAGGTTCCAGGCAAAAGGGTCTCTGAAGGCTTTTTTGCATTTCCCACTTCGGCATCACCCAGCGCTAAAAAATGAGCCTGTTTAAGCATAACTCACTGTTATCTCTTTCAGCTCGTCTGTAAAATGTTAATGTGATGTGTTCCCACTTAAGGATCCCTTCGCACTGCCAGAGCCACGTCAAGCGGTCTCCATAGGCAGGAGCGCACCCAAATTAATCTAACGTGGAAGAAGGAGGAATAAAGAACCTTTGCAAAAGGCAGGGTGAAAATCCACCCCAGAGAGCCCACTGGCTGTGTGGGCAGGCGGCATCATCAACGACGGGCAACACTGTCCACCCTGGCGCCAGAGAGAGCTCCTCGGTTCGATTCTACGAACCAGGCAAGATGTGACTCACGCAGTTCGCTCGCAGAGAAGGAGGACCATCTGCTAGTCATGAGCAGATGACAAATTCACTGCATTGCGTCTTGTCGCTACTTCCAAATTTGTAAGTAAACACATTTTGTAACCTCTCTCGGAATATTTGAGAGCTTCGATAATGGAAAAAAAGAAAAAAAAGAAAAAAAAAAAACCAGAAAAAAAAGTTTAAATTTATGTAACGCACGGGAACGGGGGATGGCGGGGGGGAAATACACGTTTTATTCTGAATGGGGTTGGAGAGCAGCCGCTCCATCTCGGTGGCGCTCCCGCGCAGCCCCGCAGGCGGTGCCTGCGCTCCCCCGGGCGGCCGCCGCTCCGCGATGCAGCCGCGACTCCTCCCGCGGCCCCTCGCTCCCGCCACGACCGGCCAGAGCCCACCGAGAGCCCACCCCACCCTCGCAGTGGGGGCTCTCCGATCCGCCCCCACCACGAGCTGAGCCCCCGTGGACGCCCCGCAGCATCCCGTCTGTTTGGAGCGACGCTCATCTTGCGGGCGCCCGCAGCATCCCGCCTGTTTGGAGTGACACTGATCTTGCGGGCGCCCCGCAGCATCCCGCCTGTTTGGAGTGACACTGATCTTGCGGGCGCCCCGCAGCATCCCGCCTGTTTGGAGTGATATTGACCTTGCGGGCGCCCCGCAGCATCCCGCCTGTTTGGAGTGATATTGACCTTGCGGGCGCCCCGCAGCATCCCGCCTGTTTGGAGTGATATTGACCTTGCAGGCGCCCCGCAGCACCCCGTCTGTTTGGGGCGGTTCTGTTCCTTCGCAGCCGAGTCCATCCCACACGAGATCCTAAAGCAGCTTAGGGCACGAGTTATGCCCTCTGCAGGGGCAAAGAGCTAGGCAGAGCAGAGGTGAGGGTTTCGACACCATCAACAACTATTGAGGCTCAAACGGGTCAGCCCAAAACCCGAGTGGGTACATGTGTATTGGATCTAAGTTTGCATATCCAAAGAAGTCTAAGGCGTTGCCCCAGGGGAGGATTAGACTGGATATTAGGGGGAAAAAAATCACTGAAAAGGTGATCAGGCATCAGAACAGGCTTACCCAGGAAAGTGGCAGAATCGCCATCCATGGAAATGTTCAAAAGTTGTCAAATGTGGCACTTGGGGATGTTGGTTTAGTGGTGAACATGGCGGTGCTGGGTTGACAGTTGGACTCAATGAGCTTACAGGTCTTTTCCAACCTTAATGATTCTATGAGTCCAGGTATTTAGGCAGCTGTGTCGTGCTATCTTTTCAGCCTAAAGATTTGGAGAAATAATGCAAGAGTGAGCAGGAAACACTCCAGACCAAGTATTCCCATGCTTTTTGAAGGACAAGAGCCTATGATAAACAAAAAATTGCACTAATCACAGTCATGGAAGCTCTACGCTAAATGCAGACATAAGAAGGACCAAAATCATAGGGCCACCTTCATTTTACATCAGTCCAGCCCTTACTGCACTTAGACACAGTACAGTCTTAAATGAATGAAACTTCACTGCTTTTAGAGAGAGATTGTCCTTTCCCAATCGCTCTCATGGTGAATAACTGCTTTGCTCTGAGTGTCTGCCATCTGGACCAGACTGACAAGTTGATGAAGGACTAACCATGCTGCCTCTGAAAACTGAAATTGGGGGAGTAGGGTGTTGATGAACCTTGTGGCTGTGCAACTCTCATGTTAACTAGCCCAAGGAACGCAAAGCCGCTGTCACTCTTCTGCCTCCTCTGTCCCAGCTCTGCACTGATTCTCTGACTTCAGCAGCTTTCAGCACTTCTGCTTCTTCTGTCTTTCAGCAATGCTGATCTTTAAGGCAGGATGTCCCAGCCTGTCCTCAGTCTCCTTGGTGTTTGTCCACACCTGAGCAAGGAGAGCAGGGTAGCTGAAGACAGAGGAAGAAAGTCAGAGACCAGCAGGAGACCTCTGCAGACCAGCTGGTGAATCACAGGTTGCTGTGCACAGCCCTGGGGAAAGCACCTGAGTCTTTCACTAGGCCAGGCACCCGTGGTGCCATCATCCTCACTTGGTGACCCGCTGGCTTCTCCTCCTTACTCAGGTCTTCCTTCTGCAGATGCTCCTCTTCAGTGCTCCACTTTCCAGGGACTTCTGCATCTGCTCCTCACTTCTGTTGTGGTGTCTTCATGTGCAACCTCACCTACTGGCCCAAATTCAAATTCCCTTCCCCTGTCCCTTGTGATTTACAGATCTGCTTCCCTGCTCCATTGACCCCTGTGGAGGCCTCTCCCTCCAACACCACCCAAACGACAACTCCCCCTCCAGCTGAAGCCCAGTGTGGTGGGAACAAGAGCTGCTCAGCTGACAGCCCTGGAAACCACATGGCCTCAGGAGCATGCTGCCTGTCCCACAGGCACCCTAGGAGGCTTCTTTGGCTCAGACTTCTTCTCACATTTTCACTCATTTTAGTTTTTTTTCTAGTTACCATCTTTACACTGTGGCCTTTCGTCTCCTTTAAGCTAAAATTCCTGTGCAGGCTTCTGGCATTTCAGATCTCAGCTACTCCCACCTCCTTTTCTTTCTGGCCTCAACAAGCACTGTCTCATCCAACTTGTACCCAGCTCAAACACTGCTATGAGCATCCTTTCCTCATGGCTGCCTTTCTCTCTGCTGCCGCCTCTGCCCCTCTCCCCCTGCCCTGATATGTGGAGCAGAAACCCCTTCCTTCTGCTCTCAAGGCCCCCCAGTGCATCATTCACTAACCCAATATAATTTCTGCCCTCATCTAGCCCTTAATATGAGCCTCGATATATTTCTGGACGAGCACCTCTGCCCGTTCACTCCCACCACTCCTCAGGTGTGAGACGGGCTCAACACAAACACCCACACAGCCTCTCTCTTGTCTTCTGTCAAAATCATCACTAAAAGCCTCTGGGATGCTCTGAGAAGATCTTTCCTGTGGACTGTCCCTGTGCTGAGCTCATTTCTAGTGCTGCTGTTCCATCATTTCCTTCTGCTTTCCCTTCTCTTCGCCTGCTTTATCATCCCCCTTTGCCTCTGCTGCGGTGCTGAGCTCTCTAGCACGGAGCCCATCTTTTTTCCTTAACCATTCAATACTCAATCTGGTGATGTCCTGGTCTTTGATGAAGATTCCTACAAACTGGGGATATGAATAGTAAATCATTAGGATGGATTCCCCGGTGCTACACTGTCATTTGGTGCATTTGCTGCAGCTCCTGGTAGCAATTTGTATTTAACTTTGCTTCAGCACCTCGCTTTTCAGGTAGGAAGTGTGTGATGTTAATTACCTCTAATCATGGCTGGCATTAAAAGTACTGGTAGAAAACCCATAGAAACAAGTGCCATAATTCCTTGTCTTAGAATGAAGACACTAGTTTCTCTAGCAATGCATTTTTTAACCCATTTTGCTGAAATTTAATGTAGTTATTTAACTTTCATTTTCTTCCAGCTGCTAACCCCTCACCTAGTTCAAATGATTCATCCCTGCTGCATTCACTGCCCAGGAATGTTGGCTTTCAACAAACTACAGAAAATAATGTAAAATAAACACGAGTGTGCTTTCATCTCACAACAATCTGGGTTAAGTACATATTTCACACACTGCACCACAGGATATGTTAAATTAAAATCAGAACCACCAGTTTTAAAAATCCAATGCCAATTCAAACCATTGGCATTTCTGTATTTCCTTATATGCCATAGTGGGCACGAATAACAGCCATTGCTTTGTTAACCCTAAAAAGTGCCATTTGGCAACTTTTTACTCCCTTAGTTGAGGAAAACCAAAAATTTTGATTCAAAACTGCTTTTTGTAGAAATTACTCATATATACTCTTGAGTATCCTGATCTCCTTGAGTGAATATGAGAGCACAGAGAGGAGTCTCCACCTTCCTCTAATTTTAGTGATCCACATTTTCAAAATTGCTTTAAGTCATATTCTGAAAAAGCAACCTGGAATGGCTTCCTTGAAATGATACATGTGTTCCTAAATATCTGCTGCTTCGTGCTGCCAGAATGCAGTCTGGGGTCTTGCATGTATTCATTTCCTAGTCAAAAGATGTAAGGGACATACATTTAAAAAAAAGGTGAAAAAAGAGGTTGCAGAGATGGGAATCTGACAGGAAAACATCAGTGTTCTGGGCAAGGCTCAGATTTAATGCACTCTTACTCTAGATTTCCATAGTGTAACATTTTATGAATCTAACTTCTCATTCCAGCAACACTAGGAGAGGAATCGTGCTCGGTTGTTGATTTATTTTGTAGATATGCAGAATAGGCATTATATTTCCTTTAGTCTTTAAATGCAAGGCTAGAGATTCCCTGAAATTTAAAAAGCCTCTCGTTCAGTGCCATGTTGCTATGTTTAGACTTTAGTAGAATCTAAAAGTCAGGAATTAAATACAGGGGCAAGCAAGAGGAAAAGAGAACTGGTGTAGCTCAGTTCTTTTTCTTATGGCTTGATCAGGCTGCTGCTTTCCCTCTGCAGTGTCTGCTTGAAGAGATGAACAGGGACGTTTTAGGGAGCTTTGCTAACACACTCAGCTTCCTCCAAGCTGCTTGGAAGGATCTGCACTTACGGGAATGATTGAAGTGTCCTGGGGACAGAAAAAGAAACAGTTTCATTTTAGCAGGTTAATGGTTCCTGGACACTGAAGGACCTCCCACTTGCCAAAACTACTTCTTGCTTTTCTTCTTTCAGCTTTCACGCTGCTGTAAATCTAGACAACATCTCTCCCTGACCAAGGAAAAACATTGACCTTTTCTGGTGTTGACAAAACCAGCAGAAGACAAATCCAGATACAAATATTTTCATCCATTGCCACAGAAACTCCTTGAGACCCATATAGCCCTGTCTGGTCAGCTGAAACATGAATGCAGTCCCTTGGCTAAGAATGGATGGAAAACCTTTCTCTCTTTAACACAATTACTCTTCCAACCATCACAGGAGGAGAAACATCTCTATCCCCCAAACCCTGCTTTGTTCCTTCTAGGTCCATTTTCGTATGAGGAAAGCTATGAAACCTACTCTTAGGACTAGAGGTTGGAGGTGGTCATAAGAAGAGAAGAGCTGTTGGCTTTTAAAAGGTAAATGCCTTTTAAAAGACATTTTATTCTAGCTGAGACTTTGAGAAACAACTGAATGTTTGTATTCCCAGAATTAGAATGACTTTTTTTTACAGCACTGCTACAGTAATTAGGGTTTAGAGCTCAGTTCAAATCCAGTTCTACCACAACTAGCACTGGTAAAGAAAAGAGGATAAATCAGCTGGTGGTTCTTCCTCCTCCAAAATTAAAAAGAAAAAAGAAAAAGGTCAGGATTTTAAAAATTACAGGAAAATCCATCATAATGCATTTTTTCAGTTGGCCCAAATAACCTTTGGATCCAGTTCTTGGAGACGTTACTACTTCTAGAAAAAATGAAGTACCGAGGGAGAAGAGCATTGGATCTCATAGCCATTGTCGAGAAGAATAAGGTCTTCCTGTGTTCCTGTGGAGGTCTGTACACTCAATCACAACAGCTTTCCAGCTTCTTCCAGCGGTTGAAGCCCTTTTTCTGTAATCTCCAGCTGTGTTACATCTTAGGGGAGTGGTAGGGTAGGCTTGTGCTAGGAGACAGGGAGCAGAATCAGGTACATCACAGGGAGAGGAGAAGGCTGAGGGAGACCACAGCTCAAGTTTCATTCCAAACACTTCTCTTCTCTCCCACTGATTGGTAAATTATTCCTAGTGTCTCCATGGACCAGCCCACTACAGAGCTGCATGGAAATCTTCCATGGCAATGCTTTTCCCACCAGAAAAAAAAAAAAACAAACCACAAAACCAAACCAAGAAGCTGATTTGTTAAATGCCTTTATCTATAAAGGATGGATTTAAAGAGAACTCAATTTGAAAAACAGATTTTTTTAGACAAAGTCTTCAAAGGTCTCACCTGAACTTTTTGAAAGCAAATGTGTCAGTTTTCAGTTTGAAAAGACAGTTTATCAGGTTTTACTTTGATTTTACAGTACACAAACCCCAGTGTTTTTCAAGGTGGGGCAAGAATGAGACATTGAGTTTTTATCATAGTGAAACATTGGGAGCAGTTCAAAAAGGGGTTTTTAAGGGCATTTGGGGGGGGATTTGGTTTGGCCTCAGGAAATTTGGGGAAAATAATGGAATGGCATTGTTTCATTCTGAGAATGAAGAATTTTTCAAAGTCGTTGCTTTCCTCGTAGAGCAAAAAAAAACCAAAAAAAACAACCATCTCTCACCCTGCCCTAATAATCAGGAGCCTCTTTTGCAATGACAGGGCTGGATTTGTGCTGTGGGTGCTTGGTGGGATCACAGCCAAAGAAAAGCACTGCGCTGTCAGGGGAAAAGAAACTTCAGCTCGTGGGTAGGAGTGGGTGAGCCTGAGAATTACCCATGCTTGTCTGAAAATTGGCAGCCTGCTTGGAAAGCATCCAGGATCTCCAAGTGCCCGGAGTTTAAGAGGCCAGCCCAGGAAACAGGCCTGGGCTTTAACAACCCTGGGACACCCGGGAGGCCTTTTTTGGTTAAGTGCAAACCTTTAGTCACACTCATACGCCCCACCTTAAGCAGCGAGCCAGTCATTCTCGAAGAATGTCTTAAAAATAATTAAATGGCTTTACATCATGTTCCAGGAGATTAAATTTTTCTGCCTTGCGTCTCTTAAAGCTACCAGCTTATAAGGTAGCATGTCAAAGTAACAAAAGGTCATACGTGGCACTACTTGCTGCCTCCAACAAGGAGGAGCAGCCTGGTACATTGTAATCCTTTTTCTTTGCTAACAAGAAGAAAGAAGGAAAATGCAACAGTCTTGGCTTAGGCTAGGCAGTGTCAATAGACTTTCTGTACCTACAAGTTCCCTCTAGTCCTGAAATGTTAATATAAAATGAGCATTATATTTAAGCACAGCTCATGTACCCCTTTCCTTCAAAATGAGTTGTTCTGTACACGTACAACTCCTAAAACTTCTATAGTGTCCCCTAGTCTCTCTTTAATACAAGTGCAGAGTGGTGCATTTGGGATTAAGTTGAGTTGTGGATGTCTTCCAGACATGTGTTGAACATAAAAAGTATGTCCTCCTCAGATGGAATTTGGAGATTCCCTTCATTTCTCCAAACAGACAAACAAGCAAAACCATATTAAAAGCAAGGAAAGGCCCTAAATAATTCCAGTGTGTTATCACCTGCTGAGGCTGGAAGGCTGTTTTCTTTATCTTTTCTTTTTTTTTCCACTTTCATGAGACTTAAATATCTGTATTTTAAGACTATCGGTGGCAGAGAAAAAAAAAGAACATCATAAGCAATAGCAGAAACAGCTCTGGTAATAATGCACTGCAAATAAACACCTCAATCTCACAGTGAGACCTTTGTGTTATACCACTGTTAAAAGGCTCTTTTTTGTAATGTTTTTCAAAAGTCAGCTTAGTTATGATTCTTAGGGAATCTCAACTTTCTTTTCATATTAGGATAACAAAAGAGGTGGGTGCCATTTTTGAGCACTACTCTACATCGCAACCCCATGTCCCATTCCAGTTCCTGGCACCCCAAAGCACAGGACAGATGTGGCTCCAATAACCTCTCCTGAGCAAGCTGCTGGTCTCCTCATGTGGAGAAAGGACACAGAGAGAGGAATAGATAGCTCAGGATAAATGAAAAAGCTTTTCCAAGTTTTTCTCTCTCTTTTCAAGTGTTTGATGAAAACATTATGGAGGAGAAAATAGGAAAAAGAGAAAATGACCGTCTATGGGCTTTGTGTCAGACACAGAATATGAAGGATGAGAAAGGAAAAAGAGACAAAAGAAAGGGAAGAAATAGTATGAAAATGAATGCGAGAGGGAAAATGGCCAAGATACGGAAAGAAAGTGTGAGACAAAGTGGCTGAGAGAAGAGGGAGAAGAAAATTTGAAAGAAACATGTGAGGCTGCAAAGTAGTAGCTGTGCATGTCTCCAGTAGAAAATAGTTATTATGGGACACGTATAAGCAAATATGACATTAAAAACTGCACAACAGTGGATAAGTAAAGGCTGTGGGTAGGTCTGGATAGTTCTCCTCCAAGTAAGGCAGCTGAAAGTCAGCATTCCCTTATTGCAGCTATTGTGAAGCTAAAGTTCACTTGTACTGAAATGTTTCCTTACTTTGTATCATAGCTTGATAAGTGATTTGTTCCACTGGGAGAAAACCTTTTATCACCACAGCCCATGTGTGTTTTGTTGGCACAGTATCTGAAGTGCAATTATTCAATTTACTTTTTCAGCTGGTGGGTATTTGTTTGAATTTTTAACAAAGGTGGGGTAAAAGAGCGTTCCTCAAAAACTCTGGTTTACACTTTCTCAGCTCTTCTTTTGCTACTTCTTCTGCCTGTGGCCAAATCCAGGGACTGCACACGTAGCAGAACCAAGTGCCATATCTGCAGCAGGGCTTGGTTCTCCCACCAAGCAGCCACTGCTTGGTGACAGCTTTTACAACACTCTCACACTTGTTAAATTCCTCCTCTCCGTGATTTCATATGCTGAACAGTAGCCAAAGCCATAATCTGTGATCTTTCTACCTCCCAAGAATCTTCTAGCCATACAGTTTAACAAACAGGTGTCCTGTTACAACTAAAGTGACCTGGAAACGACAAAGAACTTTTCCAAAATGTGCCATGTAAACATCATGTGTTTTTTCAAGATTGCTTTTTTTTTCCCCTCCCTCAACTCTATTTACACGGTAACCTTTATTTTGCTTGGCTTTTTTTCTCTTCAGCTCTTGAATAATACAGGCTTACAATAAATGCCAGCCCTTTCCTTTGTCCATGCAGACTCTGAGCCTCCATGTAAACTGAAGAGCGTCACAACTTCCTAGCATAAGGCATCTGACGTTTGCTGGTCGTGGTACCTTTGCCCGTTTTGACCAATAGTCTTTGTAACAGAAATGTACACCAAATTTAGGCCAGGTTGGGCAATATGTAACCATTATCTGCTGAGAGTGGCCGCTGTACTGTACAACTGCTGTAAAGCACAGGCTCAGTAAAAGCTGATGCTGGGCTAAGTACCCTACATTCAATAAAGAAACAATTTTCTTTCTTCGATGATGGGTGCCCATCACTGACCACATGTTGTGAGATGTGTCCCTAGGGATTTCTTTGGAGATCAGTTGCAGAACAAGACATTGGAGACACGTGCGGCTGCAGCTCTGTTGAAAATCAGAGAGTGAAAGTGAGGAAAAAGCAATCATACAGCAAAAAAAAAAAAGAGTGTAGCACTGGGTAGAAGGAGGAACCCAAAACCTCTTTTGGTTAGAGAGCTTACTGAAAGGTCCAACCATAATTTCTCAACAAGGAAATGAATTTGTTGATTGTTCCCGCTAGTCCAGGAAGAAAAATAACACAGGATAAATAAGCAGGGTTGCCCCAGATAAACATTTGTCTCTAAATATCAGTGTCAAAACAGCATCCTCTTAGAAGTGAATTAGCATGATCCTAAATGTTCCATCTTCTTCTGGGATGAGGAGAAAACTGCATTGGACAGCACACAGACTTATGGATACAAAACAGGAGAACCAGGACATCACGGTGAAGACCTGCCTCTTCTTCATTTGCAAAATTCCTCAGGTCTAGATAAGAAAGTGCCAGTAAGAGAGAAGTAGAGTAAAATCAGTCTCACTTCTCAAGGTGACTTGTCTTCCCCTTTCTTTGAGCCAGTGTGCTGTTGCCCTTTTGAGCTGGCTGAAAACTGAAGGCAATTTTGCCATTTGAAACTATTTACAGTTAAACCAAAAAAGACTTTCAGAATTCCTACAAAGCAGAAATTTCATAACTCTGGCAGTTGTGGAAATTACTCAGTGCAGCATTCTGAGACTTCACTTAAAACGTTGTATCTTGATGCTTTCATTTGTGGGCTGATTAAAGGCCTGGCAGCAGTGGCACTGGTCATGACCATGGACCACCAGCAAACCTTCTGAAGCTACGGAATCACAGCGCTGCTCGGCGTGCAAGTTGTAACCCGAATTCGTACGGATGTGGAGAAGGCATAGGAACACAGGTTAGCTACAACTCCGGTGAAATCCTGGCGTTTGTCACATCGTGGTGTCTGCTTGCTGGTCTCTTGTGTAACAATCCTTTTGACTGAATTATTACATTTTAGAGGTATGGAGTGGGATAAGATCTCTCGAATCACCATAATTCCCCCTCCTGCCACAGGTGACCACGTTCTAGAAGTATCTTCAAAAACCTGCTCAAACTCCACCTTAATTTTACTTTTTTTTAACATCTTGGCTTAACACAAATCTTGAAACCCGAGATCCTGATAACACTCTGACTCCAAGCTTTGAATTAACCTTTGAAAGTACGACAAGCTGATTATTTTCTGCCATCAGATGACTTGTTACTCTGCAATGACATCTGCTTTTTCTCGGAGCGTGGCACACTGTGACTAAGAGGTGAGTTGTTTATCTTGTGCTCACAATCGCTTTTGAAGATCTCAAGTACCCATTACACATCACCAGCCATCCCTCCTGTTCTCTGCCACATTGTCATTGAGCCCCGTGGTCAGTTTAACACTCCCGAGCCAAACCTGAATGGGTGGGACAGCACAGTGCTCGTTCCAGACACATTCAGAGAACGCCGAGGGAGGATTTTACACACACTTCTGAAATCCTGTGGTGCATTCTGTCATGATCCCCCCACCCAGAAGTTTCATGAAACAGTCAAGTTTCAAGGCCAAGAGTTCCCATCATGATCATCTGCAGTTTCTCATCCAGTCAATCCCTTAATACCCCTACGGGAATTACTGTTCCCTCTTATGTGAATGAACTCTCCTGAGCCAAGTAACTTCTGTTTAAAGTAAAAACTGTTCCTCAAGGAGGAAAAACAAAAGGTCCAGCCTTGCTCACATCACCTTTCATTATCAAATACCTTCTCTAATGTAAGAGCTAATAAACTATGAACAAGCCATCTACTGGCTTCATCAGTAGGCTAAACACAGAGCTTCAACTCTGCCTTTGTGGAGCAAATTTTTCCACATATCCAAGGCTTTTTGCACACCTATTGCGAGGGAAACTTATGGACACCATGAACTGACCAATATGATCAAGGTAATGCCGTTTATTGTTGTGAAAACACCCCTTAAATAACCCAGCTAGCTCACACACTGCACACACACTGCAAACCACCCTGGGACTGGTTAATGCGAATAACACACAACTCTATTGGTGTAAAATAAAGTCCTCGTGATCTCTCTCTGTGGCCGTTGTTTTACAATCTTCTGCTGCAGCTTCTGTAAGTTTACATTCCTGTCTCTGTTGATCTCCACAGAGGTTTCTTAAAAGTAGCTTTTCACTGCAGTCTTAAAGGCCTCGCAGCATAACTGCATCTAAAATTGCAGGGTCGCTCACGTGTCCATTTTCTGCAAGAAATTTCCCAACACACACACTCCTTGAATTCTTTCTGGTTGGTCGCGTTCATTTTGAAGAGGATGCCAGAGCAGACACTCCAGCAAAGGTCCTGGAGTCTGGCTCAGTACAGATGTTCCAAACAGGGATGTCTGTTGCTGAGGTTATCCCAAGGGCCAAACCTCTGCTCTGGAAATCTGCGGCACAACTTCCCTGTGCTGCCCTCCAGGAGCTGCTTTGGGTCCTGGGAAATACAAACCATTGCTTTGAACTTCCATGAGGAATCCAGGTAAAAGGAGAGGGACACAGATACTCTCTGGGAATGGGAACAAGGGAGAGACCCTGCTTTTGAGGACATTTCTTTCTCGGTAGTCCTGATGCAGTTACCTGTTTAGGAGACAGGTTTATATATATGTATTTTCACAGCACTAAGGGAAGTGGAGTCAGGGTCAGAGCCCCACTGTGCTGGACATTGCAGATACAAAACCTGTGAACAAAATTTTTTTTCTTTTTTTTTTTTTTTTTTTGCTGCAGACTCAGAGTGTTCATAGGGCTTTTGTTTACTGTTTGCCTCACTGTGGTTTAAAGCAAAAAATATCATAATGACCAACCTAGTTCTTCTGTATTTTTTTTTCAATCAGCGCCTTGTTTGTTTTCTTCCAGCTCTCCAGCAGTGTTCCCAGTGGTTCAAAGAGTTTGTGAGCTAGGACATCAGAAAACAGGTTGTCAAGTCTAGCAGACTAATATGTAGCAAAAAAAAACCAAAAAAAACAGTAGACTTCCTTTTTTTTTTTTCCTTCTGAATCTTAATTCCTGACCCGTAATACGAAGATGTATAAAAATATTGACATTGTATGTGAAACAGTGAGGATTTCTACAGGTATTAAAAAATAATGATTTAGCACTTCATTAGAGTTTGCTTTCCTGGGTAATTCTCAGTGACAGCTCTGCTCGCCGTACCTGGCTAGTAATGGTGTTCTGCAAAGAAACTGGGGCTAAACTCAATAGGAAGCAATTGTGGAATACTTTTACCACAGAGCAGCCTTATGGAAGCAGAGATTGTATTCATTGGTTTCACTGCGGAAAAAACAGTGCTGGGTGTGAATGAGGAAAAATTAATTGATACATGCTGTTACTCTTCATTTTATTCTGTGAATAATAGCTGAAATGAATTCAAGGCATGTCATTCAACTGAATTTGTTTAGAAAGAGGGCAAGGAGTGAAGGAGATGGCATCCCGTCTGAGGTTTGACCTGCATCGCATAAAGAGATGGGGAGGATGTAACTGAACTTAATTCTTATTTAATATAGTGGATTTTGCTTTAATTCCACTCTAGAAATAAAATTACAGTCTATCCTTATTTGGGAGAGAAAGGCTGTGATGAAAATAATGAAGCAAGAAGTAGAGTGGGAAGGTTCTGGATCCTGATGGTCTCTCTGCTTTAGCTGCTCTCATAACTATCATTTTTATGCCGTGGGCACTCAGCTGGACTGGGATGTGGCTGCTGTCTGTGCAGCAGATGGATGGTGCTGGGGCCAAAACATCCACACTGCACTCAGGAGCCATCGCTTTCTTTTCAGGCTTTGACAGGGACTTTGTCCATAATGTGGGGCAAATACCTTATACAAAGAGAAAGCAGGAAGGTATTGAGGCAAATTCTTTCATGTCAGTGTTTAAACATTGGATATTATAGCACTTCAGCTTTAGAAACCCTACGGGTTTTAAAAACGACACAATTTTTGAAAAGAAACGCAGCATCAAGATTTCCACCCTTATCCTGTGATGTGAGTTTTCCCTACATAACAATTTGGATGATTTTATTCTGAGTAAAAACAAAATTAGATCCTTTAAGAGCAAAAATAGCTATTTAGAAAAAAAACCAAAAAAGGCAATATGCAAACAACAATAAGTGTATGCCATTACGGCACTTCAGAGAGGAAGCCCATCTACTTTCTGCTCTCTGAATCTTACTCCACTGAGCTCATGTGGGCACACAGACTTTCCCTGGAGAAAGAAGAAGTGCCAGAGAAGAAATGGATGAAAAGCTCAGCCGATGAAACCCAAGAACAAAGCTCGATAAAACAGGTGGAAAACAATAAGTACAAATGTCAAGCGTGAGTTAAGGAAAGTCACCCATTTAATTTTCCTCAGCCCAGAGAGAATGGTTGGTTAAATTAGTTTGAGTCCCCAGAAAGCCTGGTCTCCCCAGAAACTGCTCTCCACAGGAGAAACTGGAAGGCCACCTCTGCCAATCCAGATCTTGGGACCATTTCATCCACATTGCGGAGATGCACGGAAGTATTTGCCATCCTCCCAGGCACCATATGGCCCAGAGCCTGTGGCTGTTCTCACGGGATTCAGTAATTATATTGTCATTTTTCCTCTTGTTTACTGGAAGGAAAGATGCTACCAAATTTTAAAGGACCAAGTGGGAAAAGCCATGGAATGAAAGGCAAAGGAAAAGACTGAGTGCTGAATTACTGAAGAAGGGAAGGAAAAATATCCCATCTTCCAAACCTGTAATGCTTCCAGCAAGAGGAAAGAACCACCCAAATGCAAAAAGCACAGAGGGAACAGCAGTGACTTTGAGGGTCTAAACCTCCTCCTCTGTGCTGTACAATGTTTAGACCTGTGTATGCGTTTGTGTGTGTACAAATACAGAGAGAAAGTGAAAGACCACCTCTGCTCTGAAAAGGTAAATTGTTAAGAGTTTTGAAACACGTTCTCTAAAATTTGCAATGAGTAAAGCAAGGCAGAGGAGATGCAGGGACTGCACCTTTCTTCTATAAGACAATGTTGGCACCTCAAAGGACATGATGGCCACAGAGAACTTGCTTTTCAGGGTTATTAAGCACACCTGAGAGTGCCACCACCATTCCCAGTGCCCTGTAGTGTACAAAGTATTCTCACTAAAAAGAATTTCCTGTAAAGGGACAACCAAGAGGCCCCAGGAATCAGTGGGAGGGTTGCAAAGTCAGTCACAAGAACACAGGACTTCTGTTTTCCAAAAATGCCTTCCTAATGTAGAAATACCAGTCCATGATCAAAATTGACCTGGACTCTCAGGACTGTAAATCCTGCTGACAGACGCCTTAAAAATACCTCTCTGGTTTCTGCTTTTGAAAATGCTGTGTCCAAGAACAACTAAAAGCAACTCACCCTGTGGAAAGCACACTGAGGGAACCGCAGGCTCCTTGAATGTCACTGCATTTAGAAGCAGATCCTCCAGCCACACACTGTCCCCGACTTCCTGCTTACAGACTGCTTCAGCATTGACTCAGTAGGAATAACACCATCCCCTGAATCACCCACCCATCTGCAACACCTGCTTCTTCCTTAGCCATTACGCCTTCCCTGGGATGACTCAGTTTGGCTGCTCTGAGCCTGTGAGATGGGAGAAGACCCTACCTTAATTCACACGGGTTGAGGGGTACACAAGGCCCCCTACTAACTGCTGGCTTCCCACAATCTGGGCTGCAATAATCCCTCGTCCCCTCCCTGTGACTCCACACAGTTGGGGGGTGTTTTGTAACTTTTCCAGCCCTGCCTATCTGGAACACTTTCCTGCCGAGACACTGACTCACTTCCTCTTTAGGAAGCTCACCCAAAATCCTTTTCACTTTAGTTTAAAAACTATTATTAACTCCATCTGTAAAGCAAAACTTTTACTCATCAGTAGAGCTAGCTGGTAATTTTCCAGTGATACACACTTTTCTTTTCTTTTCTTTTTTTTTTTTAATTGTAAGATGTTGATTAGTTAGAACATAAATCTTTTTTAGAAACACACCGGTTTTGCTCAGGCTTTCATCAGAAAAAGTGCTTGCATCCAAAGAAGGAGAACAGCTCAGCTTAGCCAAGACACTAGTGGTTAGGTCACTGACATAGCAAAACTGGGTTTTTTGGCCAAACAGGGACCTGAATCTGGCTTCCCTATCCCACACAGTGTCATAACAGCAATTATCTCTTAGGATAAATTCATGGCCTCGCATTGATGATGTTTTATTAAATGACCAGTCAGTGGTATAAAAACTTGGTCCTGGTATCTTCTCCGTTTCACATCAGTGAAATCCCCAGGTGACTGAGAGTTCAGGAAACCCCCCCATTCTTTTTCAGCCTTTCTCGTTTTCCTGAGAAACTTTGAAAGGTCTCAAGTTGTTCCCACTGAGGAGCAGGATCTTCTTAAAATCCTGAAAGTTGTCACAGCACAGGGGAATTACAAAAGGTTCCAGGTGAGCTGTACTCACTCTTTTTCCCAACAGCAGTCCCAAGCAGCAGGTCACTCCAGTCACCTTCCAAACACACAGGCAGTTCCAGCGTGCAGTGTTTTTCTTAGGACTGGTGGCACATTTCTTTGTGATGTACCTCCATCATAAACTACACCACATCAGTCAAAGTGTTTCCTCCGAAGTGCCTCATATTTATTAAATTTCTGATGATTGAGGTGATGGGTTTCTGTGGCTGATGGACACTCCAAATTAGCAGAACAGAGGCACAACTGCACATTTGGATTTTGTGACGGATAACACATGGTGCAATTCCCATGTATCTGTTTTTCCATGGGCTAGAGAAGCAAGACTCCATTAAAAAGTGTGGCTTTTTCCCCCTCTATTTTCACACATGGCTCAGGATATATGTGTTTCTGAAGTAGCTACAGATACATACCTAAGATCAAATTCATATATTTAAATATATATTCAGTTGTTTAGTCTTTGAAAATGTTCCTTTCTGCAGCAAGAGGAATGCCATTATCATCTGAACTATATCCCTGTTTTGTATTCCTATAGTTTTGCTCAGTGGGAATCATGGGGCTAATGGAACTGTTCCCACTCCTTTGGTTTTTGTAATCTGTTACTCACCGAGTGCTGAGCTTCTGGGCATCTTACAAACTCTACCACGCATGTTACAACCATAGATTGCTCCCCACCTAACAGCCAAAAAGTCCTGGAGCTGCTGACCACTATGTATCTACAAAAACTATCATGTGCTGTCCAGCACCCATTTAAACAACACAACCAAACAGCACGGTCTATGTCTTTCTGAAAAGTAAAGGCTTCAGATGCTATTTTGGCTGGAATTTCTTACTATATGAGGACACCCTTTCAGCACTGTTTACTTGACTGTGAGACTCCATGGTGAGAAAGGGCTTCATTCTGGTAAGAGAACTTCATAATTGGATAGATCTCATTTATACGGAAAATGCTTGTCATCTGTTTCTAGGAAAGACCTTATTTCAAGGAGATTTAGCCTTGGCCGTGCCTGCTTTCCATGTACCTGACGGGGACCCATATTTACTGATAGAACAAAAGGACGGGGAAGGGAAATGTCCGTGCAAAGGAAATTTTAAATACAAGAGTGAAGAGTCTCAAGGGTTTTGACTGAAAAGGAACAAGAAAGAAAAAATCCAAGCCAACCTGCCTTTTCCACCCCCTGTGCTTGTCAGTTGCTCCCCCCTCCTTTAGACTGTCAGATTTCACTCCCATTCTACTGTATGGGCACATAAATCTTGCCAGATATGCTTCACTCACTTAACACCTACCTGCTGGAGCTTAGATTCAGGGAGCGGGGAGAAAAGCAACCTCAAACCCTGGCAATTCTTATAAATCACAGTGTTGCTAATCTCTTTTCAAGAGAGTCAAATGTAAAGTCATGTTCCTTCTTGTGAAAACATTACTAGCCTGTGGGTGTCAACACAGCCTTCTTTTCCAAGAAATCTGTTGCATCCCACAGCGACTGTAGAGAAATTGTGCTCTGATGACAGTGAAGAGAGTCTGCTAGAAAAACATCACACGCCAATTCCATACAACAGCAACCCCAACCAGTGCTTGTTTTTGTAAGATCAGCTCTCCCTTATTTCACAAAAAGCAGAATTTAACTTGACCAAGATACGCTTTAGGGGAGTTGTTTTTACAACGTCATTGTTGCGAGCTCTTTCCCCATCCCAAAATCCCATTTTCAGCTTCATTATTCATTCCATGCCAAGAGACACTATCCCATTTCTTTACAGCTCTCGTGTGGAGTAAACAAGACCTTAAGCCACCTGGCTGCTACTTTTACACATCCTTCTACACCCTGTCTTCCAACAGTGGGACTGTCTCCTCCCCTGGGAATACCCCTCGTCAGCACCAAGGGTAAGCCCCACAGCACTTATCCTGTTTTGATAAAGGTCTTGTCCCTTCCTGATGAAAAGATCATCCCTGATCCCTCAGACCCTTACAGAAACCTGTTTACTCATGAGATCTGAGGAAGATCCCAAGCCCCTTCCCAGATCTGTATCTGGAGTGTGTCCATAGACCTCTTGCAGGGAAAGAGCCTTTTCCAGAGAGCATTTTTGCACCTAAGGCAAGGAAATAAGAGCTGATTTCTGAAGAAAGGGCAGTCTCAGGCAGTGAGAATGCAGTATATCACCAAAGGACAGCACCCATTAAGTACTTTATTCCGGTATTTAAAGGGTGGCTACAAAGAAGATGGAGACTCCATTTTTACAAGGAATCACATGGAAAAGACAAGGGATAATGGGTTCAAGTTAGTTATTCCTGGGGAGGTTCTGATTATAAAAAAGAGGAAATATTTTCACACTGAGGACCATCCAGCCATTGGAAGGATCTCCTCAGGGAAGTGGTGAATTTCCCAGTGTTAGACCCTTTTAAGATACAGCTGGAGAGTGTGCTGGGCCATCTAGACTGTGCTTTTACCAAGAGAGACTAGACCAGATGATCCTTGAGGTCCTTTCTAATCTGGTATTCTATGATTCTATGATACTGTAGTTGCACTTGAAGACTGTGGGACTCCTCTGTGTTAGAATTTCCTCATTATCAGAAAAGGAAGAACCTTTGAATGCATGCACATGATGAGGAGCACCATAAAAACACCAGAGATCCTTCTAGTTCCTGCACTATCCAGTCTGAACAATTTAAAATTTGTGGATGTTTTGATTTTATGTATTCATTTACTTGAGTACAGAAAAAAATTCATATACCCATTTGCATCTGTTGGAGCAGTGCCTAGAGCCGAGACCACAACCTTGACTTGGCTGTGTTTCTGTCCAAAATAATGACTCGGTGTGTGACAAGTTCATATGAAGTCATGGCGCTGTCTGAGGAGGCTTCACCCTAGACAGAAGTTATCCTTTCCCATCCTCTCGCTTCCCTCTCTGCAGTTATCCCAACGCCAGGGTGAAGTCAAGACGCTGCCTTTTCAGACTGCCCTGGAAAAGCACATACCAGTCTGTGTCTGTCAGCCCGAGCATGCACACCTCAGGCATGAACAGGCAAAGCTTCAGCCTCACAGCCCCTGGGAGGTGCAGTCACTGGCTGACAGATGTGCGTGTCACCGTGTGATGCCTCGTTACAGGAGGGTTTGTTAAAAAATAAACAAACTTGGAGCCACTAAAAAAAAAAAGAAAAATAAAATTGGTTCCAATGCAACTATTCACATGGAAATAAGTGCCTTCTCAAGTGGACAAGAGGAAGCAACAAGATGGTTCCACTTCACGCATTGCTCTTCATCTTCACCTCTCTAAAAGCAGGAGAAAGAGGTCATCTCCTCTTTCAAAAGTTCGCCCTCTCACTTCACTAGGAGGTCTGGGGAACTGCCACTGCTTATGATCGAACCCATCTTTCCCTCCCTTCCAGGTTGCAGCCAGATCCTGAGATCTGGGAGAAATCAGCCCAATTGCTGGCTGGGCAAAGTGGCTTGGGGCAACAACTCCACCAGAGTCCCTGCCTCACAGCACCAGCCAGCCTCATTCTCTGGTCTCATCTCACTGTGTATCTGTCCTCTGCCAAATCTCTTTCTTTTATGATGACCTAGGAGTCTGGGAAAACCTGAAAAAACTTTTCAAAACCCGTCCATATAATAAGGCAGGAAAAGGAACAGAAGGAAAAGTTGCTGAAAACAAATGGACCGAAAGACTAAAAGAAAGACATACATGTTTTAAAATTACTATATGAGAGATTTGGAAGAAGAAAAAAATAATAAATTTTCTGTGAATTGTTTTCTATTAAAATTTTGTAGCAAATTATGACCTCAATAAGAGCATTGGCAAACTGGCATCTGTTTTGTTCTGGTTCATTAATCCATTCCAAGAGGTGACAGCCCATATAATGATTTCTTGGCAAGGCAAAGAGGCAGTTCGTTGGGTAAATCATAACTCCACTGGCATCACATGGTACCGTGATAATTTACACCACACAAGGGCCTGTGCCACCATCTGAATTCCCTTTCCCATCACACTGCAGTTTGTATCCTGGCCAGCTTGACTTTTACGGTTAACAATCCTCGTCGTTTATTATTCACACAGTGGCAGAAACTTGAAGTCACAGTCAGGGTGCCGTTTGCGCGGGGTTAGGTGCTGTGACAACATAAGCAGCGCTATTCCAAAGAGCTTTCATTCTTACTCTGCTCTTATCTGACGTGTTCCTACCCCGACTCCATCCAAACAGATTTTCACCAAGTGCTTAAACGGCTGAACTTTGGCCAAGAAGGCACCATGGAATTACTCACCGTGGCAGGCGAGATGAAATGTAAGCATCCCCAATTCATCCAATTATTTTTCAATAGAAGCTGAGGCCAGAAGGGACTTTGTACATCATTACTCTTGATATTCCAGACATTCTTGTTTGGAGTTTGGTTCTGCGGAAAGAAATAATAGTTTGTTTCATTGACAGCGGAGGACAAGTAAAAATTAGCAGATTTTATGGGACATAAAATAGTCCATTAGAAAATGATGTTTACAGAGAGATATTTTTCGTCATGCAGCATAACTCTTTAACATGTTTCAAAATAAAATATTGATGAAAAGCATGTGACTATGTTGACCAAATATTATTTTTCAGTCATCTTTAAGTTTAGAGAGATTATAAGAGAATAATATAGGAATGTTACGGATAAAAGGAGGGGAAAAGTGACGGTAGCTTAAAATACATATTTTTTTATTTTATTTTTTTATTTGTTCACTGAAGAAGTTAATAGTGGCTTCCCAAAAGCTGATTTTGATACTGATTCACTTTCATGCTTTAGTTCAGTTATTGCTCCTGTAAAACTGAACTTCAGCCCAAATTTAAACCACAAATATGGGCACCTCAGAAAGTCTGGATTGCTTGAGATCTGAATCCAAATCTCGGTTCTGCCTATCAGCCAGGATAGTCAGATATCAGATGGGTTAGGTCTGAGTGCCCTCGAATACTGTGGATCTAATGGTGGGCCCACATACCCTCAGTTGGGGCTTCTCTCTGCTGGAAAGGCAATTACTATCCTGGTAACAAGCAGGGGCAATCTCTTTAAAAATACTCAAAAAAAATTACAGTTAACAACTTCAACTGTTTCCCAAATGCATGTGGAATCTGGCTGGAAGAGACTCTATAAACAGAACAGCCCATGAATCCAAAATTCTTTTAAATTTTTGTTGCAACTTGAGTCAAATTTCTGGGTTATTCAAATTTATGTGAAATTGAGATAAACCTCCAAGATTCAGTCACTTTTAATAGCCTGAGATACAGACTTCTCAAACCTGCTGTGAAATCTGAAACCTGGGCCAGCTTTTCTGCCACAAGCCGCACTTAACATCAGTAAAAAAGACATTACTCTCTTCTCTCACTTCCTATGCAGTTTAAGAAAAAGAAGAAGAAAAAAAAAAAAAAAAAGAAAAGAAAAGCAAAAACCAAACCCAGGACAGATAAAAAATTATTTCTGAAAAACACAGTCCTTTCTCATTCTGACACTCCCACTCCACTGAGATGCTTTGTTTCATACATTTGCCAGCTTGCATGCGTCCCCAAATCTGCACGGGAGATGCACAGGTTCTTTACAAGCAGGGCAAACCTCCGAGGTGACCCAGAAACCCACTCAGCAAAGCACCCGTCAGAGGCTGAGCGCGGCTGAATTGGCACCTTAACCCATACCGAGCCACCTCTGCCAACTCCAGGCAGGATTTTTTTCTACATCCTTGTTCCAAAAAAAAAAGAAGATAAAAATCTCTCCAGCCAAAAATCCCCTCCTGGCCTGCAAATATGTTCAGGCACACACCTCTGTGTTGTAAATGAAATCTCTGGCGTTCTGCAGAACCGTGCCGAAGGAGCCAACTGGAACCGAGCAGAGCCAGCGCCAGGAGAAGGTGTCGGAGCTGTGGAATTTACTGACTACTTGGATGTCATATCCAAAGGAGCACTGCACATCTCACTATAATAGTCACGCTGGTGGGTATGAATTGACCACCTGGTCTTTTCGTACCCGATAATGGGTATTTTGAGCGGGACTTCTTGAATGGCCCGGTGTTGAAGACAACTTTCTGTCATCCTGATGGCAAAGGAAAGGAACGCTCTTGTGCCATCCACCGACTTCAACAGTAAGAATGATAAGGGACTCAAGGTGTTCTCTTTATTTCCAATAACATGATTATTGTGCCCAGACCACATCTTTTCAAGTCTGGGCCAAAGAAAGCGTGGTGAGCTTTTGAAATCACTAATGAGCACCACTCAGAAGACTCCAACTTATACACGTCCTTGGATACGCAAAGCATTTCTAAAGGGGTTGGTATGAAATGTTTAAAATTTGGTGTTATGTTTCGTCTGCTTTCTAGATTTCAGCACTTTTTAAGGGGTCACATTAGTAAGAAGGAAAAAAAGGGACAAAAAAGGAAAATTAAGTGGAAGGGATTTTACATGTTTCTTAGTGAACTAGGAGAGTGACTGAGCATCACTCCATCTGGGGCAGTGAAAGGATCAGAGCATGAAATCATAAACTTTCATCCTAAGTGTAAGTTGGTACTGACAACTGCCTGAGTCAGTGCCAACAGTCTGATTTCTGATATTTGGCATACATGCATTCACGTTTCCTCCAAAGCAGTATTATGAAGTAATAATGAAACAATGAGGTAATCCTGAAATAATGAAGGCAACCTGAATTTTCCCAGGTAGCAGTGGTAGAGTACCTAGCAGTCCTGAAATGCTGTACAAGGTTTACAAAGCACTGTATCAAACACTTGCTGGTCAGAGTTTATTAAATTACCAGATTTTACTCTCTTAAGAAGTCAACAAAGAAAAGGCAGAAAAAAAGGCTGGATGATTCCTCAGGAATCATTGGTCTATTATTTTCCTGAGGGCGTAAATCTCTACACCCAACAGACATCTGTCTGATCTGGTATCAAAAATCTCCAGCAAAAAAAGAATCTGGTAAGCTCTTGTTGAACTCAGCACATGGTAATTCAAATTAAATTCATGAAGATGAAGAACATCTGTAAAGTCTCACCTGCCTAGAAGAACACAACTGTGCAAAAAATTGTGAGGCAGCATCTGATCATGTAAGACCTCAAGGTCTTTCCTAAGAACAATTCATACTTGCATCTGAGCCAGATGCTCCTTACTGTGCCCTGAATAAGCAGCTCTTCCACTCTCACAAACCTGAGCAGGAAACACGGAAAAAAGCCTTTCAGAGGGGAGAAAAAGGAAGGTAGAATTGGCTTAGGAAAGCATAGCCACTCTCTGTACAAAAGAACAGACTTCCCAAGGACGCCTTTAGCAGCAGTCTGTTAATGTCACACTTTCCACGTGTGCCCAACAAGTGAATGTGGCTTCCACACATCATCCACGTGCTTCTTCCCATCTTCCACCCATTAAAATGCATCAGGTCATTTGCCTCTCAAGTCCACCTTTCCAGTGGTCAGTTCTTCCAGTGTTCAGTGGGTGTAGGAAGCTCGCATGGGCTTTCCATTGCTTAGAGAGGAACTCTTCATCCCAGAAGGATTCTGGATCCCACTGGGGGTCTCACGTGTAGCTGTGATGATTCCCCAGCCTGCTGCAGTTTGCCTGTGTGAGGTCTCTGCGTTCGGGCTTTCCCTTCATTCACCAGCAAGGGGAGTAAAGGACACTTTTCTCCTTGGAGCTCCCGGCTGCAAGATTTACGGTCTGGGATCTGCCTGGGATTTTTTCCTCATTTGGCAGACAGGTCCTTTGACACCTTAGGTGCTGTGCTGTCAATTGAGCCCCCAAGGCAAAGCTTGCTGCGATTAATTTTATTTGCCAGCCATTATGGAGAGTCTTTGGTGGAGCAGAGTTCTCAGGAGACATCATTTTCTGACATCCTCAAACAACTGTTGCCATGTTCCATGCCAGACTGCAGGCCCAGCAGGCATTGTCCTGTTACTCCATGAATTTTTGGGCTGCAGTGTTGAGGGACAGCGAGGGATGGCTTCTCCTTAGGGAAGAGGAGCCAGACTTATAACAAGACATCAACACATCAATTCCAGGACTATTGGACTCATTGTGCAGTTCCCTGGCCGGGCAGAAAATACAACCTATCAAAAGGAAAGAAAAGTGTAGTTGTTTCCTGAGTGAAGGAGCTGAGTTAACTCATGGCAGCGCTGAAGAGAAGAAAGGAAGGGTCAGGACCATGCAGGCAGGAGTGGGGATGGGGTATGGCATGGGTTGAGAAGAAGGGAGAAAGAGGCAAGGCAGTTTTCTTGGAGGTGGCAGACCATAACACAGGTTCACCTGCTGTAGGCGAGCACAAAAGGATTACCTGTTGTGCTGTGGAGCAGGAGGAAACCTGGACAGCCTCTCTATGGACATGGGAGCTGCGTGTCCTGCCCTGTTTGCCACTGCATAATAGCGAGAGATCTCTCCTCTCCGAAGCATTTTGGAGCTCACAGTTAGATAAACGCAACCCTACGCATTTTCTTTCCCTTTTTACCTACAGATGGGAGTAAAGAGCCTTGTACCTCAAGCTCAGAATCATTGGGCTTATGATAAATATATCTACTTAAGAAAACGCAAGACACAGGAAGTGTTCACAACAGTCAAGAAGAATAGATTACCACATCAGTCTTTGCAATATTTATGGTTTTCCGCGTATTTATTCATTTGATGCGGTGCAACCGACTTACAGGACAACCCAGGAAAAGCAAGTTGGCCCAGTTTGGGTAAGATCTCGTATGCTTCAAGATATTTGTCAAGGCTCACCAAGCTCATTTTCGGTTTTACATTAAAATTCTACAAGGAATGAACTTACCCCATACCAGCTATTTCATACATGGCAACGTGGTATTTAAAAGTTTAGCAGTTTAACATTGTAATCTTAACCCTGTAACTTGGGCCAACTCACCCTGATATACTTTCCTTGGAGCAACCTTTTGTGATCACCTTTGGGAACTGCATATATGCTGTGCATGAATCATGCCCTTAGTTTTGTGTTTTCTATACAATTTTTTAAAAGCTAAAAATAAGTATAAATTGTACCTGTTTAAGCATAATATAAAACTCAAATATATATTAAAAAAACACCTGCAGCAAAATACTCAAGAGGATGAAAAATGTTAGCATATATAGAAATGAGATAATGTTTTCAGCTTAATATTTTTTAAATGGTATGAGAGTACAGGTAGAGGCTTCATACTTTTCCAGGCAGGTTTAATGCTGAATATAGGGTTTATGTCGAAGAAGTTGTGGATGACCCATCCATGAGAGTGTTCCAGGCCAGGCTGGATGGGGCTTAGAGCAACCTGGTTTAGTGGAAGGTGTCCCTGCCCATGGCAGAAGTTTGGAACTGAATAATCTCTAAGATCCCTTCCAACCCAAACCATCCTGTGATTCTGTGATACACAAATGATAAAATATACCTTTAAAAAAAAAATGAAATAAAAACTCTTTTCTTTTTCTCCCTAGCAGTCTCTTCATTTCAGCTAAAGCACAATATAATGAAGACTAAATGCTTTTGTCTGATCACTTGGTCATGTTTGCAGAGGAATCTGGATCCTGTCCCTGTCAGGTGAGTTTCAGGACCTGAGATCAGAGCTAGAGGCTAGTTATGTTGTAGGCAGCCACTGCCCCGCACCACTTTTCCAGAACAGCAGGTAGGTAACTCCGGAGCTGTGGCACACGGAGGCAACTGGTTTCATCCCCGCATGGCTTTCTTTGCAGCTCGCCTATGGAACGTCGGTCTCCTGCCCTGCCCTGCCTCCCCTCCTCTTTTGCCTCCTCTCCCAAGCCTCGATGGAGCCCGATTTGTGTGCCAAACACGCTCCCATTGTTCCCCCTGTAGCACACTGAGTGCAGCATAATTCGCTTCCATGATTTGGTTCAGGAGGAGCACCAAGAAAGAGACTTGAAGAGCTCCATATGTTTAGCCTGTCAAAGAGAAGACTGAATACTCTTTCATTGTAAGTACCTTATGTACTTTTACCAAGCAGAAGCCAAACAAGAATCAATATCTGGGGGGTTAAATCTGGAAAAATTCAAATGAGAAATAAAGCACAATGTTCTAAGATCATAATTAATTGTTTGCACAAACTACCACACGAAGGGGTGAATCTTTTATTTCAGGCCCAGACTCCTTTCTGGAACAGATGCTTTTGGCACATGCATAATATTGGACACAGGGTAAAGGCAGTTGGGTGGCATTTTCTGGAAGTCAGAGCACTGGTTCACTTGGCCTGGAAGTGCAGATATCTAATAATCACCTGGGTTTAAAGTACATTTAACTTGAACAGGGGAGGATTCAAAGCATTTTAGGAGATTAGAAAGTCGGTCTGTAGTTTATACCATTCAAATCTGGAAAGCCACAAGAAAAGATGATCGTATTCTCTTCACCATGGAAACACGAACACACTGAAGAAATCAAAATGTTGGCTGTTGTGTGATAGAAAACAAAATGGGACACAAGGGCTGTGAAGTGAGTGGTTAAAAATGAATAAACTTTTAAAGACCAAAGGACTCAGTTTGTAAAATGCGTCCTGTAATTGCAATGGGAGAATGGCAGCAAAAGACACATTTCTTGGGAAAGATACTGGTAAACTCCAGAGACCACACTCAGAAAGCCCAGCATGCAACAGCAAGTTGTAACGTAGCATGGCAAGATGGAAGGTGGTAAAAAATAAAAATCAAATAGTTGAGTCAGTAGTTATTACGTTAAAAAATTCATCCCAGTTCACAAATCTGAACTGAATTGAATATCATTTACTTCTCTTCTGACAGTGGAAGGACAACAGTGTGAGGTTGTTGCTGACCATTTTTCAATTTAGCAATGCTTTCTGTTGCTAAGACACAGATGTGATTTTTCTGATTGCCTGAACATGATTACCAGTGAGTTTTCTATTAGAAATAAATGTGTAAAGTGACTATTTCACTGTGGATACAGTAATCAATGTCACAAACATGAGGAACTATGTATAGAGAAGGACAGCTATAAATTCAGAGCCTCTTGGATATAATTTCTTCTCTCCCTGGAGTAAATCAGGAATAAGTAAGTAAGGGACAACACCTCTTTCACTCTCAGCAGCTTTTGGGAGGGCTTCCCAAAGGTGTGGGACAAAGCAGCCTGTCACTGAGGGATAGCACGGATTAGGTAAGTACCTTCAGATGCTCCTTCTTGGCCTCTTTTTCTTCTGAGAAAAAACACCTTTTTTAATTTTTTTTTCCTTCATCAAAGTAAGCACAGCAATTGGCCAATATTGGGTACTTTGAGGGATGTTTCTCTTGGGAAAAGAAGCTAGTGCTGGACCTGGGTGCTTAATGCAAGGCTGACTATTGAAAAAGGATGTCAGGAGCCCTATTTCCCTGAACTCGGTATGGACGGACAATAGGATGCAGTTTCTATTTCAAGATTCTTTTCAGCCAGCATAATCCTTAACAGAACTTCTTCTCTTTTCCCTTGGTCTTTCTCTCTCTCCACAGCTTTATCTTAACGGCAGATGACAAGTCATTTTGTGGTGTGTCCTCATTTTCCATCTTTCTCTGTTTCTTTCCCTGCAGACAGGGCACGCACACTGAGCTGGTATTAATTCAGTCCCTACGTCTTTTTGTTCTCTGTGTTCTCCATTTAGATGGGTTTCTCCCATCAGGAACAAAGGGAACATTAATTTGTCCACTTGTTCACTAACTGAGTGGTATTATACTCGCCAGATTCAAAGCAGAGATGTGACTGCTTGTGGACCAAATGCAAGATGGGCTGAGGGCCATCCGCTCATCGATATAACAGCACCTCAGCTGGAGCTTCCTCAGCCTCTCCCCTTGACTTGCTGGCACCTGCAATGGCAAACCACTGAGGACAAGTTTCTTTCCTAATACAGATGAGTTCCAAAGCCAGAAACCTCATGCCCTGAAATCTGTACCATACAAGTTTTGTCCACTTGAGATGCAACTGGCTAAGGTGCAAAGTTAACAAGGGTAATTCTTCCAAACACAAAAGGTCAGTCCTCTTTCTATACCAAAAAGATGACTTTATTTTGTTGTTATATTGCTTGTTCTTTTGTAATATGGTTTACATTTGATTTCAAGCTAAGCCATGTCCTGATTCCTTCCATGGATGTCCTTCCATTATGGAAGGCTGTGCTTAATGGGCAGGTGGACAGTGAGTAGACCCTCAACAACAAATGAGATAATGTGAGACACAGTACATAAGAAGGCATATGCAAATACCTCATTTCAGTTCCTATCTGAGCAGGAATCACTGCTATGTTTACTACTTATTTTCCAGGTTGGCTTGCAAGTAGGTTGTTGCCTGTCAAACTGAACCTCCACATTGCAAAGAGCCTCCTAAATCAGTCCTGTCATAGAGGAGCCTATACAACTGAACCATCCAAATGCACGCTTTTAAAAATCAGGTCAGAGAAACCCTGCCTACGAAGAGGGTCAAACAGTAGGAAGAAGAGAGAACAGAAAAAAAAAAAAGACGTGGATGTCTTTCCTGTTCTCATTTAGCCTGAATAGGAAATTTAAGCAGGGGAGGAGGGAGGGAAGAGGAAAGACTGAACTAGAATAATACTGTTTCAGGGTCTTTTATGAATACCAATCCTTAGTATTTACATATAAAACCAGACTGGACAAAGCACTAAAAATACTCTGTATCTCATTGGGAACAATCCTATACCAGCAGGGAAATGTAGCAGTTGTCATAAATGGCCTTTTTCTATCATTAGCCTCTGTGATTCCATGCCCATTTCATCCACAGCATGTATGCCTCTTACAAGTCTCTCTGTAATAATAGTTCCAGAAATACACTCCAGTGCAA
This sequence comes from Grallaria varia, assembly GCA_013396735.1. Classification (NCBI taxonomy): domain Eukaryota; kingdom Metazoa; phylum Chordata; class Aves; order Passeriformes; family Formicariidae; genus Grallaria; species Grallaria varia. Next base: position 222,770 of record VWZG01008383.1, on the reverse strand, counting down.
TGTTCATTCTCTGCACTACTGAGGAACTGCTGCTTTTTACTGCTCGTCATGTTGGTGTGGACACTGATGGCAGATGTCCCGATGCTCCTCCTCTACTCCATTTGTTTTGTATCAGCATAATTCATGCAGGGGAAAATGTATAAGCAGAATATCTTACACAGGTTTTGGAGTGATTTCTACAGAAATAACAGGTGATGAAGTGTGCTAAAAAACTCCCGGAGAATATAAGCACTGTTATAGATCATTGATATACACACAAATTACTTATCAACCATGAAGCGACTGCCTTGACTTTTCCACTTTCTTCCAGTTCTCCTGGTCTAGAATTACCCGTCTTCATTATATTAAAGTTGTCTTGTCAATCTTGCAGGACAAACTATTTTTACAGGACAGATTTCCCTGACCTGATAATAACAGGGGTATCGTCATTACCAAAATTACAAGGTGTATGAAGAGTTTCAGTTAGCACCAGAATATCCCTTATAGCACTTTCTGGGAAGGCAGAAGGCCACATAGGGCACCTACCGTAGGATTTTTAGCCTGCCCAGCACTTGAATATCATATGCTGTCTTTCCCTTTTGAGGTCATCACTTAGCAGGAGACTCCACTTTCTTGAAATATGTGGGTCCTCTAACTGAAGCCAAAGTATCCAGGAACTTTGTTTTAGCAGTTTTTTTGTTTTCAGGCTTTTCCCACTGAGGTGATGTGAAGATTGCCTCTGATGTGACTTCTTGGTTTCTCTGTGTCCTTAAGGAGCTGACCTGACATGGCATGAAGAGCTATACCATGCAAATGTTATCTAGGTTAACATTCTCCTCCCCGTGTTCAAATTTCCATTGCAGGTTTGTGGCTTTGTTGTTTTGTGCAGACATTCCTCAGGCAGACAGGGGACCTTTGGGCTTGGCTGGCCCACATTTCTTATTGCAGGTGCTCTTGCAGAATGTTGTGATGTCCAAAGGTTGATCTAAATCCAGAGAGTGGTCAGGCATTGAACAGGTTCCCCAGAGAAGTGGGGCACCAAGCCTTCCAGAGTTCACCAAGTGTTTGGATGATCCTCTCACAGGCACGTACGATGACTCCTGGGGGTGGTCGTGTGCATGGTTAAAAGTTGGACTTGAAGATCCTTGTGGGTCTCTTCCAACTCAACATATTCTGTGACTCTTTAAATCCAAATGACGGTCTTAGAAATATTTCTAATTCCAAGCCGGCCTCATTTCAACTCAGAGATGTGCTATGGAGAGATTGCCCAAGGGTTTGCTCAGCCTCAAGGGAAGCCTCGAGTGGAGAAAGGTAACTGCAGTGTCAGAGTCAGAGCAGGTTGCCCTCAGCACATTAATCATGACCTGACTTTGGTTGTTTCTGACCCAGCTGTATCAGTTTAACAAGAGAATGAGGAGCACTCCACATTTCCTACTCAAGCTGTCTAGCCTGCAACATTTAACATTCATCCTGACTGATGATTATTGCAGCACTATGTGCGTGGTTGGGTGTATCAAATGCCTGACTCTTCTTTCTCTTGTATTTTGGATTCCAGGCACCCGTCCTGCCATGGCTTAACAGCAGCAGCGGCGGCCAAGGCAGCTTGTGCAGAAGTCCTGAAATGCCACGTTTTACAAGCTGAAATATGAAGTGATAACGTCAGGAAGTTTGTTCCTACTTTGGATAAGTGACTGAGGGAGGAAAGCAAGTGCACAATTTCAGAACGAGTGAATTATTTAAGCAAACAGCCCAGAGATGCAAAGGAGGGATGTCATGTCTCTGGAAGAAGCTGAACTGGATTGTATTCCCTCATCGTCATCAACAACAGTGTGGGTGTTCTGAAGGCTACCAAGTCCTGGGTTTTGACACCAAAGTTTACATCACCACAAAAAAACATCTGTTCAAATTTATCTTCACCAACAGTTCTGTAATTTAGCAACTTGCCAGTTGCAAAATAAAATCAAATTGGGCATGTTGCCTTATGTTTGGCACTTTGGTTTATTTACATTTTGCATAGGTGCCCGAAGATCATTGGGCAATGATTGATGAGAAAGTCACACTATTATTGTAGTTTCTTAGGTTATTAGTCATTCTGGGACAAATGAGATAATGTCACAGAAAAGCTGAGAGAGAGCCAGAGGGCTTTTTTAAACCTGCTTTTCTAAGCTAATGAGGTTTGTTTATTTCCAGTGTATGTGTATTTTTAGTTATGTACAACTATGAGACCTGGCAATACTTTTTGAACCTGATCACCAATTTAAAAGAAAAAAAAATCTAATAGGAAGAGGGGAAGAGATGTCAAAGATATAACTCTTAGCCAAATTCACTAAAACATAGCGAGAAAGAGCTAATTAAAATTTAAGTGGGAGAAAAGAAAGGGCAAGAAGGAGAGAAAGAACAAAAGACAGACTATAAATGTCTAGCTATGGGGAAAGTTTTACTTGCAGTTCATATATTAGTAAAACTGAAGTTGATCAAATCTGAAACAAAACCTGCAGTAAACAAGACTTCCTTCATTCCAGTGCTTGGAATTTTTTTATGTAATGATGTTTTCCTGCATAGTGTTAATTCCGCTACATGTAAAGGGAGTTTAAACAATAGGAGGCTGGAATATGTAATGGATAAATTTAGAAGGGAGGGAGGGATTCCAGTGCACCAACTGGACTTCACCATCTCCCCTTCCTTGGCATCTAGAGAAAGTTCCATTAGAAAAGCAAGAAAGCATGACAAAGTAAACCACAATTTTTTTCCCTACTGAGACTTTCAGACATACAAATGAGTTCTTGCCAGATAGCGAGTGAGATTATATCATTTCCAAACAACTGACTCAAAGAAAAAATTGAAATGTAGGCACCTTGAGAATTCTCTCAGACTCAAAATTGCAGAGATCGTTTTGCAGAAGTAAGCTTTGCTCTTGGGTTACAAATGTTTGTGCCAAATTTCAGTTTCCGATGCTTTCGCCTGTGTGAGAGTAAGTGTGACATTATTAATCCTTGAAAGCAGGGATTCATAATAATGGAGTTATTGACATTTTCTTGGCTCTAACATTGTGGATGTGATACTAAAGACAAGAAACATTCCCACTGTTTGATGAAGAGGGTACCCAGGAAACACCAGCAGTAATCATTCTTCAAGCAGAAGATGTTTTCTGTCATCTGGTTCTTGACAACTATAAATAAAGGACTCGATCTGATTTTTAGACACTATTTCTACACTGTAAGAGGCAGAATGATATACCCCACCATTTGCAATGAAAGCCATATATACAGAGATGAGATTATAAGTGAAATGTGTGTGCACCACAAATGTTTGTGTTTCAAGCAGTGCTGTGAAGCAGAGGTTCACAACTGCACTGGCTGGCCTTGGTTAATAGCCTTGGTTAATAGAGAAACACAGTTTCTGGTGCCGCGGCTGAAGTGTTTCAAAGGCAAATGTTGATATGCAGGGGAAGAAATCAGTACTTGCTTGCTAGCATAAAAGAGCTGCTATTAAGAGCTACTAAAGTGAAATACTGCCACTACATTTTTATCAGTTATGTCAAATCAAACTAAGATATTTGAAACCAGAAATACGGACAGTGCATTGTGGTACTCATCCCCAGGTCTGGAACATCTCTAAATGAAGCACTGGCATTCCATCAGAGAACAGGGGAGTTAAAGAACCCTCGGAGAGTACAGTCCTCCTCCTTGAGCTCACAGTTGAGCCTTCTCTTCTCTTCCTCTGCAAGAGCAATGAATTGGGAACCCACCAGAAGAGGTAACCTGTGAAATGTCAGCTGTTAGAGGAAACAAAAAACCTTGGAATTGTCTTTACTTTGCAACTCAGTGTGATTAAGTGGTCCCCAAGCTAGCACTGGTGCAAGTCCGATATCCCAGCTCTCTCCTCAGTGTGAGTAACCACTTAGTCCCACCTGGGCAAGGCACCAACTCAAACCATTAAATTTTCACCAGCAGGGCAGCAATGGTGCAGCTGTGCTGCCTCCCATCCAGAGACAGCAGGACTGCCAGGACCTCTGCAGTGACCTCCAAGCACTGCCTCTGTGCTCATGGTCCTTGGGCAGCAAAGGTATTCTGTGCCCCACAGGAACATGGGTCAATAACATGCTTTGACATGAGATCCTTCTTCCTTTCCTTTCCTTTCCTTTCCTTTCCCTTTCCCTTTCCCTTTCCCTTTCCCTTTCCCTTTCCCTTTCCCTTTCCCTTTCCTTTCCCTTCCCCTCCCCTCTTCTTTAAGTCTGGCCTTTTCATTACCACTTAGGGAGAAAATTATAACCATAAGCCACGCAACACAGGGAGCTATTGGGCAAACAGGTAAAGGAGGTACCAACCCAATGCTCTGCATTTGAACATTTCATTTTCTGTTTTCTTGTTATTCAGGCTCCTTTTATATTCTGCTGCCTGAATCAGCATGGGCTCCCTTGTCACCATGTCTAAGAAAACGCTTTCCTCCTCCCGCCTTGCTCCTTGCTGCAGGGTTACAGCCATTCAGCCACGTGGAATCCACCACCGGCCCAGTTGCGGACAAAGAGTGAAAAATAGAAAGTGGGGAAGCTGTAACTGCCATGTTGGCATCACCAAACCTGTCACGAGGATAAATCTTCACAACCGTAGCCCAGCTCTGGAGGATTGTGCACATCTTTGGGAAGCGGATTTGACCCTCTGCCTGTTCCCCTCTGACAATCTGCGCCGCAGATTGGCGACGATTTTTACATGAACACAGACCTTCACTGCACGGCAGCAGTATCAGCTTGCAAGCAAATGACCATGCCAGGAAGTGTGAGTTCTCAGGCTATCTAATGACTGTATCAGCATGGATGTGTCATTGCTGTTCTCACAAGGCATCATAGAGCCTTGCACAAAGTCATATGAGAGTGAGTGAGAAATCAGCTGAATCTAATCAGAAGGAATGGCATAATTAACACGAATTCTGTGAGGAGCTGTTTGTTAAGTGATATGCAGGGTTCTCTGTTTAGTGGCTCATTATTCAACCAAGCCCGAGTAAAGCTTCACTGTCTCCACAGAGCACAATGTAAATAGAAAAACAGCTTCATTTCCCCCATCCTGTCACTGTAGACCATAATTTAAGCTGATCATACTTTTCCATTTTTCACACAACTTTTCCACAATGTGGATAGGGGCGTCTAAAGTGTTATTAAAACGTGCTAGCTGAGGGATCAGAGGGAGGCAAGCTGGCCAGAGCTGCTTGGAGAGGACAGCCCCACTGCTTTCTGGCTTCTCCTGAGACTGCTCAAAGTGCAAGGAAACAAGAAGATAATAACTGATTCTGGTGAGACAAGGAAAGTATCAGTGAGGCGAATTCTGCAAAGAATTTCAAGCTCACGTGGGGAGGTTTCCTTGCAAGTAGCTTTCTCTTTGAGAGATAAGGAGATAAACCCAGCGCTGGCAGGAGATGTGGAATCTCACCCACTCCATGACACTGCGTTGTATGCAAAAGGAAATTGCAGCCAGCAGAAGACAGGGAGCAAAAAGAAACATCAAGCTGGCTGGTGCCAAAGGAGTAGCTCCAACATGACATGACATAGTGGCCCTGCCACAAGCCAAGCAGCATTGCTCCTGCCCCACCGTCCACCCTAGAGCGTGGTAAATGCTCTTCCTTTCCCTACTGCCTATGACTTGTTTGCTAATGGACTGCTGACAGATGGGTGAGAACATTTGTTTTATTTTTCTCCTTTTCTTGATTTCTAAAAAAAAAACCACCAATCCCTTGGGAAGAAACAAATGCCATCCATTCATCCGTTCCTCTGCAGGCTGAGGAAATATGGGCACCCCCTGTTGATTTAAATAGCGTTTTTTAAAAAAACCAAAAAACCTAAAACCAAACTGCTGTGTCCTGTTACGTGAAATGCAAGGATGTGGCATCAGGATTTCTTCCATTTTGTGCAAGAAATCAGGTGGCAGTATCTGGCACGTTGAAGCTGTGCTCCACAGCTGCTGCTGACCAACAGCAAACAAGAGACCACCCCCACTGTATGTCAAGGACACCTAATCAATGTGCTCCAGGTTTTAGTGTAAATTTTAGGTAGGAAATCCAGACCAATACGTGATCAAAGACATAATTTAGCTGGACAGCTACACAATGAATGTTTTTCCACCTTTATTTATCCCTTTTTCCTGTTGAAAATCACAAAGGCTTCTCTTCCTTGGACTTCCACAAGTCTGCTAGGGGTGTTCTGGACAGGGATGCTTGTGCCCATGGAGGACACCACATGTTCACAGGCCTTTACCCATCTTCAGCATGTTGGATTCACCATGCTCGGGCAGAACATCTGCCTAGGATTCAGATTTACCAGCGGTGCCTTCTATCTCTGCCCAGAAACTCTGCCCAGACAGGATCTGAAAAATACATGTCCACTTGGCCTAAGTTTCTAGATGTTCAGCGGTCCAGAAGAAGTGTTATTTCCAGACAGAAAATGAGGCAAGACCAACAAAACCCAGACATGTGGCAGTTGTATCTCTGACAGCAGAGATGGACTGGATGCATCCTCCCTTGGAAAGCACTTTTGTCTTTATACCCCAGTTTCAGTAACTTCTACTACAAACTGGATCCCATTGCATCAATTGAACCTTGTTTTAGCAAATCCCAGCTCAGCCTTCCTTCTGGGCTCCTCTTTGTGAGCCCTGACTGGCAGCCAAGGAAATCAGAGCGTGTTTTCCAACGGCAGGGGTTTGGAGGACCAAAAGTAACCCCAAGCTCCAGACAGTGGTTAGTAGGCAAAGCGTGAGGCTGGTTATGCATGTAAGGAATGTCTCAGTGGAAAGAGAAACAGAGACCAACCTTAAATCCATTGCTGGTGATGACTCAGAAACGAAGGAGCAGGACATGTAGATCGAGGAGCAAACCACACCACGACACCCAATTTCCAAATAAGCTGCAGTTTGGCCAAGCTGTCCTAAGAGTGGTAAGATCAGATGTTTCTTGGACACACACAGCTATCACTCTGCTTGAGCAGAAAGGCAGCCATACCTATAAGGTAAGAAAATCGCCTCCCAGCATAAAAGCTCAAAACAAAAATGGAATAGCTGGGCATAATTTGCCCCCCATTTTCTTCTTTCTTTTTACCCCATTAGACACATTAGATCTCTTGTAGGGATTTTTTTTTTTTTCCATTCGTGTTTCATGAATGCAAAAACATGTGCAACATGTGCGAATTAAGGATTTATTTGACAGACAAATGGCAGCTGCCAAAGCCAGGAGGGAAAAGTTTCTGAAAGCTAATGGTTTCACAGATCCTTGCAGTTGCATTTTGTTTGCGTGCTTGTTGTCTGGTATGTGGGAGATTCTGGTAAGAATCCTGCAAACTGATTTTTTTTATGATTTGAAGCACTCTCTACATTATTTATGTCAGAATCAATAGAACAGTTTATATTAAAAAGATGTGTTGCAACAGTCAATTCAAACAGAGCAATTTGTATGCAAGTGGAACTCATCAATCCAATAAAAATGATTGCCAGGTCTCCTGAGACTTATAGAATACTTTCAATAAATACATTTTTAGTAAAAAAAGAAATTAAATATATAGCAGCATAAGATTCAAATGGAAAACAAACCTTTTCTGAACAACCAAGGAAAAGAATTTATGCTTTGATTAAAGACTGTTTATTGGAATTATTAATGTTGTATGTATATTTTACTAAGGAGTGGTATTTATTTTTAAACCCCGGATTATTCACTCATATCCTATTTGTCCATACAGTTATTTTGGAGGAAGTGCCAAACTCCAGAGTAACTTCCCGGATTTAAGGAAATAATGTGCAGCTTTAAGTTTGTATTGTGGTATCTCCACAAGAAAGTATAGAAATATCTGGTCAGAGGAGGGAGATGAGGGAAAAGTGTTTCCTTTAACTCATCCATGCTCAGAGTCAGGCTCAAGCCATACTCAGCCTAACACAGTTTTAATTGTATGAAATTTTACTTCTTATGTGTCAGAAAAGCTCTGAAATACCAGTTTAAGAAGGTGACACTTTTGTTAAAAAAAAAAAACAAAACAACAAAACAGAGAGAAAGAGAAAAAAAAGAAAACGAAACACCACACAAATTTTCTGGGGTAGAGACTACGCTGTACCTGTGAGCTGCTAAGAGAGCCCCTTTCACTGGAAAGCAAAGCACACGGTTATTTGGGGTGCAGCTGAGTCAGCATTAGTAGCGAAGGAACAGTTTCCAAGGCAGGAAGGAGAGGATGGTTCTTCAGGTCTGGGCATTGTAACTCTTCCTTCCTTCTGACCGTGGCAGGGGCAACTTTGTAATAGGACTCCCCCATTCAAGTCTTTAAAAGAGTGGTTGGTTTCCTCCCAGCCTGGGAGATTGGGCTGTGGCATGACCAGTGTGTGGTGATCAGTGTGATCGGCAGCGGGACTGGGCACTGGCCTTGCTGAGTCTCTCTACCTGTGAGCCACCAAAGGCAGCGACTCTGCCTCTTGTTGTGCACGTGGCATCTGTTATCTCAGAGTGACATGAACCAGCGTCAGGATGACCTGCTCACACATCATCTCTGGGCAGGTGGGGAACACTGGCCAGAGGGTTCTTAACGTCAAAAGATGAAATAATCACTTTCATGCTGTTATTTCTTTTCACTACAGAAAGATTCAAATAGGTGTTGTCAGTTAGAAGGAAACCTATCTTGTTAATATTTGCTTATAAAGTCTTTGCTCAGATTTCTCAGACATAGTCAGTCAGTATGCGAGCCATTTCCAGGCTATGATCTCACTGGAAGTACTCTGTGTCCATGGGTTTCATTTTTGAAACTAAAATTTCTGTGAATGAATGAAATTTCCCTTTTTGCTGTGTTGCCTTAAATCTATAAGCCCCTGCTTGAACCCAGATACATTGTCCTGCTCATTCACCATAGAGACGTGCTCACCCAAACTCTGCTGCCTGTTGGTGAGAAAGGCAGGGCAGTTGGGTTATGGGGTGGATTGTTCTAGAAGCCATTTCTCCCATCTACTGCAATTTCTTCAGCCTCTGGGGAGCCATGACTATTATCTGTGCAATAATTACATCAGCAGGAATAAAATCATAGAACTGAGGCCTCCCCACCACAGTCCCAAGCCCAGATGATGGAGACAAACAAGCAGTGTTGTCACTAGTCACCATCATGCAGACTTGGGCTTGCATAGTTGTGGGGTACATGAAATGAATGACCTTTGGTGTGATACACACTTAGTCATTGACACAAAAAACACAGTCATTCAGCCTACTGCTTCTCCTACATTACCAAACTGTTTTCATATTCCAGAAAATAAATATTCCTGTGAAGTCATCCAGCCATCCCTCCCAGGCTGCTCTCTTTTCCTGGATTATGTCTCTTACAACTTGAGACCAAAACTCTGGATAGCAGCATGAAAAAAAGCAATCATTAGAGACATATTTGATGAACCTCTAACATTTAGACTCAGGTACAGGACTAGTCATCCCTGACATCAAGGTTTCTAGTGACATATGGCTGCATAATATAGGTCTATGAAGCAGAAATAAATGAATGTCTAAAATGAGTAACCAAGCTCCCTGTGAGAAATAGGTGAGGCAATTCGGAAGATGAGATCAACTAGTTATCTTTTGACATTGCAGCATCGTTTGTGTCAGCTTATTCTTTATTGTGGAGAGCCAGAACAGATTCAAAAGCCTGACAGTGAACAACACCGAAGAGGAGCATGTCCTTATTAATAGTATTTATTTCCTGCTCTTATGCTTTGTGATGTGTTCCACCAGATTCAAGTCCACTGAGAGGTCAAGGAGACTGAATCGGATATCAGCTTCACAAAACCAGTCTGAAGAAACACCCTTTGATTTTCTATTCTGAAAGACAGAATTGTTATCTCAAGCCCTCGAACTTACATTCACATGTGCAGCAACTTATGTCAAAGTCTTGCCGGTACACACTTCCTTATTTTCTTATTCTGAACATCCTCACATTCCCCAGGTTTGTCCTGATAATTAGTTAGTCACACATCTTTCCATGGAATTTTTCAATCAGAAAATTATGCCTATAAAAACCTCAAGTCACTGTTTTGTGGCATGTTAAAACGGAGAGTAAACCCCTAAAAGTTTAATTTCAACAATATTAATTTCTTCATTTTGACCTGCAGGTACATTGCAGATTACTATTCTCATGCTAGCAATAAATTTAAAGATCAAAACAAAATGCTGCAGCATCATTGAAACTGATAGCTGGTATTTCTGACATAACCTAAAAAGGTATTGTGCCAATGATTTAAAATCGTAAAGTTTTACTGTGCTTGGAGAAGAATCACTGGCACAGTCCCACGATGTTCCCTAAGGCAGTCACGCACAGTAACCACAAAGGCAGATAAAAATTTCTCAAGAGCAATCACTCCATGTTTTCCTGACCACAGAACACAGGAAGGTAAAACACCATGCAATTAGCCTTTTTAATGAACAATTTCTAGTGGTTGAAAATACTAAAATAGAAATCTGAGATTCAAAATCCTGGATTTTGGAGAACTGCAGATGGAGAGCTGGGATTCAGCAGCAACTTTATGTTGCACAGACAGCGCTGACATTACGAAGCAGTCATTTGATGTGACAGGGATCATATGCATTCCCAAAAGCAGCTCCTCGGGCTTACAGTCCTTGAGCAGTCATAAAAATAAGATGTCTCTTGAGACATCTCGAAGATAAGGCTGGAGAGGGAAGGGCCATGTGGTTTACAACGCCCTTGGATAAATCCCACGGCGCACCGAGGCCACTTGCACAGTATCCAGCTCTCTTCATGACAGCAGACAGAAGTGCTGTGCTGGTAGAGCAAAATAGGAAGAAAGTGTTTGGAGCTTTGCCACTTTTCCAGAAGAATGATGTTTTTATGGAAACACACTCTCGAGAGCATCTTTGTCATAAAATTTGATTTTGTTGTTGGGTTTTATAACACACACCCCCAACACCTCCGTCCCTACCCCACCGGCTTCTGAACCCCAGGAGGGTGGTTGTGTGACATCCTCTCTCCTTCAGAAGGATCACAGACACTTCATTGAAGATTTACACAGCCTTGTCAGTTTGTGCCTTTAGGGCATCTGGTGTTTAGTCACACAATCATATGAAGGAGCCCTATTAGGCTTAATTTCTGCCAAGTTTGTCGCAATTAGTAAAGATGCCCCTGGTTTTTAACATCTGTGCAAATCATGTCCTGGTACGGTGTTTTCTGTCCTTCTTCCTTCCCTTTCCCGCCTCCTCTCTGGGATCTCCTCCTCCTCCTTGACCCATAGCAGGTGTTGGCAAGAACCAGCAGTGCCAGGCTGCCCTGAGAGAGCCGGGGTCCCTGCGGTGGCCGTGCCATCTGGGCGCCCCTGGCATTGCCCTCCTGCAGGAGCAGGGCACGTCAGGCAGGGCTGGAGCTTTTCATCTGAGATCAGAGGTGGGGAAGGAGCTTCACGTCAGTTCCCTTGCCAGCTGGGATGGGTAATCTCTTCCCGTACCCGCAGCAATAAAAATCAGCATTTACATAACATCGGCAGTTCCACCTGGAAAGGACTCTGCTGTCAACAAAGCTTCAGCTCAGGGGGTGCCCCTGTCCCTGGGAGGGGAGCTCCTCACTGCCAGGCACAAGGAAAAGGCTCCCTTGCTCCTTTTGGGATGTTGATTCACCCCCAGTCAGGGGCTGGGTGGGTTTGTGCTGAGGATAACACAGTAGTGGGGGTCAACACCGCAAGCAAAGACTGCTCTAGCCACATTGCACTAAATAAGTTGATTTAAAGCAATCTCAAAGCAAATCTTTACCATTTTCCCCTACTGCGTTGCATATAAAAGAAAAGGCTTGAAGTGTTCTTTCTTTTGCTTAAAAAACCCCAAAATTTTAAGTCCTGGCTCTCTTATTTGTGCTGTAGGGTTCCTTGGGGGGCTGGCAAACATGGGGAGCTGCAGCATTGCAAGCATCGAGCAGCAATAGGAATATATTTTGTGTAAAATGCTGCTTGTGTTAACATCTCTTTGGCACAACTGCCTGCAAGAACACTCAAGGGACAAACTCTCTTTGTGGAAATTTCAATATCGCTGCCTTTTTCTCTGCAGGCAAGAAAGGTTTCCTTTCTGAAAAGGGAAGGAAAAGTGTGTGACATTCTGGATATTTCTAACAGAGAAAAATAAACAGATAACATTTTGAATAAAGTATTTAAAATATTTACATTGTTTGGAATGTGGTATGCATGATAAATTAGTAAATGCATAACGAATTATGCATCTATATAGAGAACTCTGTCTGTATGTTCATATAGATGTGTCTATATGAGAGAAAGAGAAGCAGTGATGTAGAAAGGAATGTATTGCACAAGTGTTGGTGGGTAGCAGGACACATCATAGGACACTGGACAAGTATTTACAAAACCTGGTATTAAAACCCGGCTCTGTCACCAAGGTTTGGCATCATTTTGAGAAAAGAACTTCATTTCTCTATGTCTGGCTTTCTCCTCTCTTCATCTGCTGAAACTGTATCTCTAAGGGCTTTCAATTACCATGTATTGATACCAAGTTTTCACCTTGGCCATCTCTGGGTCCTGCTCCCATCATCGTCAGTGGTTCAATCCAATTCCCTCTTTGAGAACTGTCTGCAAACCGGGGAATGCAAACCAGAGAAGTACCTTCCCTGTGGATCTAACAGCTTCCAGATTGCAAGTCTAACAGCTTCGGTTCCCTCTAGTTTACGAAAGACTGTGCTTTGAAATGTCAAATTTCAGATGCATTTAAGCAAAAAGCTTATGCCTAGGTAAGATTTAGAAACGAGCAGCAAGTGTTTGTACCCTAATGGATCACAGTCCTCCCCATTCTGTACCTGTCAACTGAGTGAGTAAGAAGTTTTTTAACAAGGTCAAAATGAAGACATTCTCACAGCAAAACAGAACTGTAAAGATGAGTGGGATTTGCAGGAGGGTAATACACAGTCCTGGCCAGCAGGCTGATTTAATTGAGGCTGGTCTAAAGAGCTGAGCTTTTCATTATAGCAGAAATAATTTTTCTTACTCATTTTGGAAGACTGTTTCAGTAGGATTCAACACCAACTATTAGCTAGTTAAGATATTTATTTGTATTTCTTTGTGAGTATACAGGGACAGGGGGAAGGAGTGTAACTGTGCAGCAAACCCTTGCTCAGGGAGCAGCAGGAACCCACCAGGGTTCCCCACATCCCCACTTGCTCTGGGCAGGTAGATGAGCTCCAGCCAAACTCTTTGGTGGAAGGGATAATCTCCGCCAGCCTTCACTGGATACGCATGGAGAGAGTGCTCTAGTCATCCCCACGAGGGAGAGCACCAGAGGAGCAGACCTCCACCCAATGGGCACACCTCTTACCTAAGCAGGAGCATGGAAGCAGAATGGGAAGGTGAGAAGAACCTGGTGTGCAAATATGAAAATTTAATCCCAAATGGTGATCTGTACATCAAAAGGATTTACAAGCATGCCTTATAGGTGGGGATAGAGCAGGTGGTAGGGGATTTTTTTTTAATGAATTCCTTCTGAAAGCAAAGAGAGCAGAGAAGGGAGCATTTATGCAACTGCATTTGCCTGGCTCTTATCTGTTTCTTAAAGCCTTAGACACTTGAATCCTAGTGGTCTGGCTATGGATTTCACACGGTATCTGTTTTATAAATTGGCTCAGGTATTTAAATTTTATGCTGTAGAAGACATTGAAAATAGGGTGAAATACGTTTGTGTGTGTACATGTGTTTTTGATAGGGAAATCAAATGTTTATTATGATTCAGCTATGATGCTTGTTAGAGCACCCTGGAGTACAAAATGTACTGTCTCCAGATACACAGTTCAGAGCAATTCATTCTGTGTATTGATCGCTCCTCTGAAAATTTTCCTTGAGGAATACCTCTTCTCCATAAAACAAAGGAAAAAAAACCCAACCAACCTAACAATATGTAACTTTAACATTGCAATAACACAGCCCAGCATGGAGAACAGCACAGAGCAGTTTTTCCAAGATACATGCAGGGAGGCTAATCATTGTTTCTACTGGACAACACTGCTCTGTTCAAAATGTTATTTGCATTCACATTTTGGTTTGATGGAAATATCTTCATTTCTCCTGGAACATCTCCTAAAGGATTTTCATTCTGAGTAACCATAATATTACCAAGTGACTTAAGCAGGAATGGAGACAGCATGTGGCCACATCTATGCATACAGGCATTTTGAAATAGCTAAAATCAGTGCCTTAATGTGACAGGGGGTTAGAGGTTGAGAAAACATACTTCAAAGGGAAGAACATTGCCCAGTTTACTAATACAAAATATATTTATTCTCTGAGGCCATTTATAGTCCTTTCTAAAAAGACTGCCAACACTTAGAACTTACCCTACCTTATGGTAGCCCCACCTGTAAAGACCAAAGAACATCATTCAGAACTCCATCCAAATCTCAGGCTAATTCAAAATGGTCTACATATGCACATTGAAATTATGCACATTTTAGTCATTGAAAACAGTTCCCTCCTCTCTCCAGTGCAAGAACCGGCTCCCTCATCCACCAGACCCCTTCCTCCAAGGACTGAGCAGCACTTCCAGCCTTCACTGCCCTGAGCTCATCTGTCACTCTCCTGAGTTCTGCTCCTACATCTCTTGGCCAAATGCTGCTGAGAGCAGCTGATCAGACACACCCCTCACCAGCGAATAGTGTGTAGTGCACGAAATGGATTTAAACACCCGAGGAGGTGTTCCTATTCCCATGGGAGCCAGAGAGCCCTGCAGAGGTATGGCAGCAGAGGGGACAGATCCAATGCACCATGGACGTCTGAGCAACTCTCCTTCCAGCTCAGGAGAGTGCTGAGCTGCAGGCCAGGACCTCTTCTGCTTTGCCAAAGCCAGGGGGAACTTCTCAGCAGCCGAGGACAGAAGGCAGGAGCCAAATACCAGCATGGGAGAGAGAGCAGTCCAGTGCTTTGGAAGGTGGTGACAAGCTTTGGCAAAGAATTCAAACTTTTTGCCAGGAACAGAAACTCCCCCATTCGCTGCGGGAATGCTCCTTCCAGGCTCATTCCCTCTCCCTCTCTGGGGCTCTCCCCAAAGGCAGCTGGGAGGGCGAGACCTTCATGGTGACTCTGAGCTCACCAGCACATTGTGGCTGGTCTGTGGTGCACAGAAGGCTGGGCGATAGGGGTTGGTCACTTGGCCACCAAAGCAAGATAAGACACTTCTACTGTCACCATCCAAATCAAATACTGTCCTCTCTTTCTTCAGATGATCTCTCTGCTACTCTATCTCTTGGTGAGCCGCATTACAGGGCTTAAACTAGAAGCAGACATGACAGCTTGAAAGAGAGAAGAAAGTCCTTCTCTTGTTCTTAATCTGACATCTCAATAGCACTGGTTTTCCCACCATCAGCAGCACCTGGGAGGGGAGGGGACAGCAGTGGACATTGCCTGTCTAGACTTCAGTACGCCATTCGACACTCTCCCACATTAGATCCTCATAGTCAATTTGACAAAGTATGGACTAGATGAGCAGCCAGTGAGGTGAACTAAAATCCAGCTGAACAATCTGGCCTGAAGGACGCTGATTATGGTGACAAGAAGTCCAGGTGGAGGCCAGTAACAAGTGGTGTTCCCCAGGGGTCAGCCATGGGTCCATCCCTCTACAGCATCTTCATTGATGATCTGGGTGATGGACAGTCTGTACCCTCAGCAACTTTGCTGATGACACCAAACTCAGAGGAGTAGCTGATATGCCAGAGGGTCATGTCACCATCCAGAGGGACATTGCCAGGCTGGAGAAATGGATTGGCAGTGAAACTGTGAAGTTCAGCGAGGGGAAATGCAAAATCCTGCCTGGGGTGGGGAGCAACCCATGCACCAGAACATGATGGGGCTGTCCAGCTGGAAAGCAGCTTTGCAGAAGAGGTCCTGCTTTCTTAGTGGACACTAAGTCGAACATGAGCCAGCAACATGCCCTTGCAGGAAAAGCAGCTAAAGGAATCCTGAAGTGCATCAGAAAAATCATTGCCAGCAGGTGGAGGGAGGTGATCCTTCCCCCTTCCTCA
Organism: Grallaria varia; assembly: GCA_013396735.1. Taxonomy (NCBI): domain Eukaryota; kingdom Metazoa; phylum Chordata; class Aves; order Passeriformes; family Formicariidae; genus Grallaria; species Grallaria varia. The sequence goes on along the minus strand of VWZG01008383.1, from coordinate 206,788 downwards.
CCACTGGAGATATTGGAGAGACTTCAGCAAAAAGCCACAGCAAGGATATTTAAGGAAGTGGAGCATTTCATCTGTGGGGAAGGGCTGAGAGGGATGGGACTGTTCAGCCTGGAGATAAGAAGGCTCAGCTGGGATCTCATCAGTGCATATAAATATCTGAAGGGAGGGTGAAAAGAGGACAGAGGAGGGCTCTTCCCAGTGATGCCCAGTGGCAGCACCAGAGGCAGTGGGCACAAACTGAAGCACAGGAGGTTCTGCCTCAACACCAGGGAAGTTTTTTTACTGTGGGGGTGATATTGCACTGGCATAGATTGCCCAGGGAGGTTGTGGAATCTCTGTCATTGGAGATATTCAAAATCTGCCTGGACGTGGTCCTGGGTGACTGTCTCTAGGTGACCCTGCTGGAGCAGAGGGGCTGGTCAACCTGACCTCCAGCTGTCGTTTCCAGCCTCAACTATTCAGTGATTCTGTGGTTAGAGCTACTGGCCAGGGTCTTCTCAAGACCATTTCACAATTTCAAACGCTTCAGTATTTGATGCATTCAAACACTGTGTATCAGTCCTATCACTGGCTTCCAGGTGGGGGTGCTGGTGTGGCATGTCATTTGCAGTAGACTGTTCATCTAATAAAAAAATGTTGTGTTATGGTTTGAACTGCTCAGATCTCCCTTTTTCAGTTTGATATTGTAGTTAAGCTGATCTATTGACTAGCTGATTTGAGAGGAACAGTTCTGCCCAGAGGGGTGGAGACAGAGGGGTTACAAGATTCTGTGATACTCAACGAAAACATCCTGTGGAAGACCCGGCTCTGACCAACAGATCTGTTTTTCTCGAGTGTCAAGGTGCATCTTGGGCTTCTTGAGCTCAGTCTCTTCCTGACCCTGAAAGTGGCAGAATAATAAATCGTGTCTCTTTCTGAATGTTACTGATTTGTGGCATTATCCTCTTTCTCTCTTACAGGAACATCACAATTATTAACGCTGAGTTTTCAGCATCAGCCCCAGGAACATGATGAATGAATGAATGAATACCTCAGTGAGGTAATGAGCCACTTCACATGTCATGGAGCTATGGTCCCAGGCTGTCTGAAGACTCATATCTTCCTTGCTTAACTTAATTTCTCATTTTTGAGGTTTTCCTTCCCCCATCATAGCACCTGCAACACTGCCTGTTGTTCAATGAAAGGCACAGCTACAGCAAATTGGCACATATCAGCTATTTCCCAAGTTGCTTCCAGTAATTCTGCAGCTGTTAATGCGGCACCTTGGTTCAGTCCAGAAAGTACCAGCACTAATGCTTGTCCTTGGGAAAAAATAACAAAAGAGATGAGTGATTTGCCAGATCATACTTTCTTCATCCTAAATCACCAGTTTAAATTCATCAGAACACCAGCAAGCAGCTTTGTGAATTCAAGCCTTTTTACTGAAGGTCAGACAAAATTGATACAGGACTTAAAAACCTGAAATTTTAACTGCAGTCATTGCTTTGTGAGCCATTTTCTGTGCTCCCACACTGTTGAGGGAGGATCTTTGTAAGTTCTGCACTTTTTGTAGAGAAGAAGAAACTAAACTCTATTTTGGTGGAAGACACTACAAGGATGCATATAGGAGGGATTTGTTCGGGGGCCTCAATATCCTCCATTGCAGGGTGCTGGAAGAGATTATTGTTCCTCACCCACTCCATAGCTGCTTGTCCCCACTCCCAGCTAAAGGCACCAGCATCCCTGACCTGCTGGTTGTCTGAGCCCCCTCTGACCCTGCTCAGTCATAGGAGGGAGTGGCCAAACTGGGAGTGCTCAAACCATTGTGGTTTATAACTCCAGCTTGTTCTGCCTGAAGCAAGTGGGAGAAACAGCTCTCCTGGCAGAGAGGAGAGTGAAAAGCAGCTGGAGGAGACCCACGATGAGCCACTGGTGGATGTGAACAGAGCTGTTTGCTCACCCTGTATCAGGTTTGTCTCTGTCACCATGCAGGGAAGACATTGCCTTCAAGAAGCATCTCGATAATGATGGAGAAGATTGAAACCATGATCCATCACAACCCCAGCAGCAATTGGTGGGCCGGGGCTCAGGTAGGAGCTTCACTTCTGAAGTATTATGGGCCAGATACCCAGCAAACTGAAAACACAATCTGAATCCAGATAACCACTGATTTCTGGGGGATCCTTTCTGACTGTTGCCTTCCTGGCCTACTTCTGCTATCACCAATGAATGGGGATAATAATTTAATTTAATAATATCTATAAATTTACAAAGCAAAACCCACATCACAGTGAAAACAAACATGGCTAGGCTTCGTGAACGAAGATTTGGGAAGGGCTCTACCCACGCTTGCTGCAAGCGCGCTGATGGCTAAAGAGGCCGATGCGAGATAGGCAAGTCCGGTTGCAAAAGGCACAGCAGAAAGTCTCCATAGGCGGTGTTGGTGAGGCACGGTTCTTTCTGCATTGTCTTTTCTCCTCCAGACTGATTCTGCATGCATTCTCAAAGGAATCAGCAGCGTTATGGATGGTGTGTCTCCACGCCTCCCGATTGGAGGCCAAAGTGGACCATTGATGATAGTCAATGTGGCCAAGGCTGAGGTATTGTTTCAGAGCGTCCTTGTNGCTTAACATCCTGCTTTGCAGAGGCTGCTGAGCTTTTTGGGCTGGAGGTCAGCTTGAAGAAGACAGAAGTTCTCTTCCAACCTGCACCTCAGGAAGCCTTCCATCACCCCCGCATCACCATAGGTGAATCAGAACTCAAGTCAGTCCAGCAGTTCACCTATCTGGGAAGCATCATTTCCTCAGATGGTAAGATTGACCAAGAGATAGACAACAGGTTAGCAAAGGCCTACAGTGCCTTTGGAAGACTCTATAAAAGAGTCTGGCACAATAACCACTTGAAGAAAAGTACCAAGATTAGTGTCTATAAAGCCATTGTGCTGTCCACTCTTTTATATGGGTCTGAATCGTGGGTCATCTACCGCCGCCATCTGCGTCTCCTCGAACGCTTCCATCAGCGCTGCCTCCGCACTATCCTGAACATCCACTGGTCTGATTATGTGAAAACAAACAACTCATTGATTAAAGGAAGTTGTTTTAAAGGAGCACTGTCCATTTTGTAAAACCATTCTCTCCTGTCACAGAAACACAGGACTGCAGTGGAAGAAGGAACCTTTGGAGATCGTAGAGCCTGAAAATGATTATAAAATCGAGGAACTACAGTATTCCAGACTACAATTTTTAGTTGCCATGGTGATACATTTGGACAGGGAATACACTTGTTGGTCTCTCTTCCTGGCAGCATGGCACAGAGAGAACCACATGGTCCTTATCTGAGACACCGGTCAGAAAATGTGGTGACTCTTTTGCTTGAGAAGGTTGAGAGGGCTGGAATGCACATGGTGTATCAGGAAGTATCTATGAAAAGGCTTGCCTGGGCTGGGGTCTGGGGCTGGCTCAGTTCCAGAGAGCCCCCAAACCCAGCTCCTGTGCAACATCAGCTGGATGAGTCCCACCTCTCTCTGTTCTTGTTTGCGGAATGGAGATAATGGCTCTCCCTCACCAGCATTGTCTGTTTATTGAAGGATTCACTGTCTCCTACTTTCTGACTGGGAACATTCATTCTGCTTTTGGTTCTAGCACTCATGCTGTAAAGAAAACAGTATTTTAATTTAACAGAATAATAATTATTAAGTATATACTACAAGAGCAATACGAAATACTTCCCCTAACAATCTTCAAAATATTTGAAGAAAAGTGAGTGGAAGGCATGTGAAAATCTTGATTTTCTTTGACCCGTGGGACCGAGACTAGAAAAATGCACTGTAGCTTCTCATACGTGCACCCAGAGGAAGTAGAACCAAAATGTCAGTATGGCTGGTATGGCTGTGGGCATAAAACAGGCAGGCAGGGATTCATCTATTTATTCTGTTGTTTTCTAGCTTGCATTTAAGCTAAGACTCTCACAGGAGTCTTCAGCCTGTTGCCAGTGGGGCAGATTTCCAATCCACTGCAGCTATCACATAAGAAAAGAAAAACTTAATGCTGAAAGACGGGATCAGAAACCAATTCTGAGTCCTTGAGAGGCGTAAATGGCAGCAGATCTGAGAGGAACAGCAAGGACTCCCTGCTCAGGCCTCTTCTACAAAGGTTCACAGATGGCCTTACCCTGAGCAACCCCTCCAGCTGTGGACAAGCACACACCCCAGTGGGCTGTTCTGGATGAGAATGGTTCAGCCCATGAGGTCTTTGGGATGGCCACGTTCTCTCCCCAGCACGAAGGACCGCGTGTGGTCTCTCAGCCTCTCCATATGTGGTGCCAGGGCACACGTTGGCCGTGGGCAGATGTCCCTGCAGCGAGGCAGCAGCAGCAGCAGAGGGGGTGGTTGTGATGGAAGCGGATGCTCCTCTGCCAGTTGTACATCTTCTCCAGGCCTCCCATCAGCAAAACACCTTTGGTCGCACAGGATTTGTGTGTACACTTATACACTCTTCCAGACAGCAGTTGCATGGAGGGTGGGTGAGAGGATTCGCAGGGTACAGACTCTCACTTCACCATTTAGCCCAGCTGCTCACAGAGCAGGGGATGGCAGCCAAAAACACCCAGGCAAGGTGTCTTTCTCAGCATAGCCATTCCTTCAGAGACATCTCTGCCCGATGCCTTTTGTCCCCCCCGCCCCCCAAACAGCTCAATTACAACCCAGTCCCCACCTGCCACCCAACTCTACTCACCTTGAGTAAGATCAGCAGTGATTTAGTGATACCAGGTGCAGGCTGGGGCAGGTCCTCCTGTCCTCATTCGCTGTGAATTGTGCTGTAGGCAGTTACAGTCCCATGGAAATCAATGGGATAATGCATAATAATTAGTGGCAAGCCACAGTGGGAGAACTCAGGAATACATCTGTCCTTGCCTCAGGAATGGGAGTTTCTCCAGTCCCTGCCATCATCACAAAGTTCGGGGGGCCCTCACGATCCTGTGGAAAGAAGGATCTTGAATATTTACAAGCAGCATAAAAATTGGCCCCAAAAATCACTTTCTCATCAGTTTCACTAAGCCTTAATTACAATGTAAATTGAAGAATTGGAAGGAATTCAGAGACGAGCAACAAATACGACTAAGGGGATTGGAGGATTGATTTATGAGAAAAGATTAAAAGACCTAAGAATTATGCAGTTTGACTAAATGATGACCGTGGGCCTGATCTTGCAAACTTTCCCAGAGATGGCTCTCCACATTAAAGAGGGAGCATAATTTAAAAATATCTGCCATGTCCTCTAGTGAGAAGTTCTGCAAATCAGTATTCCAGCCTAAGACAGAGGGGAGCCTTAGTTTTCATCTCGCAGCTGCTGAAGGTAAAAAATTCTAGTACAAAGCTCAAAGATTGCTTGAAGTTTTGGGGAGTGTTATACATGTCAGGCCCCCAGAACTTATTCACATTAGACAGCAATGTGGGAGTATGTAAAGACTTGAGATCTGCAAATGGCCAGTGTAATAGGAGTGATAGAAAAATTTTGTTTTTCACTAGGTGGAGCTGACCTGGGAAAGGCAGAGGCTGGAGCACAGATCTTTCTGGAAGCTGATGGATTGCCAGTCCCATCTTCAACCTGCCCAAGCTGTTGTCTAGTGAGTTCTCTAATGGTAGGAAAGAGACTTCTGGGACTGAAAGTATCCTCTTGACTGTTGTGCTTGAAAGGTGTTCTAAGCACCTTTGAGACAACCTATATCTATCCATGTCTCTGTTCTACTCAGCTCTGAAGCATGGAAAAAAACAAGATATAGTAGTATATTACTTGCCTAAATGTGCTTTCATTATTGTTTTAATAGTCATCACAAAATGAAAGAAATAATATTTCTTATAACTGACAAATATTTTTTCCTAAAGGAAAAAAAATAGGTAGTATTTTTCTTAAAGTTGGATTGAAATGTTTTACTTTGGAAAAAACAACTAACTTTTTGTTGCATTTTGGAAACATCAGAACGCTCAATATATAGGGTTTTTCCCAATTAAAAATTAACCTGCTGTTTTATAAAGCAAACAAATTTTTAAAGTGTCAGATGAATCAGAATCAAAACCAACATTGAATCTAACAGCAATGAAATAAGAAGCAAACCCAAAACTCAGATTGATCTACATGTAGCAAAAAAAAAAAAAAAAAAAAAAAAAAAAAAAAAAAAGGCNTACATGTAGCAAAAAAAAAAAAAAAAAAATTAAAACAAAACAAGGCAAACAATAGCTTTGTGATTTGGCTGAATACCAGCAAAATCTCACTCATTTTTTACCTGTCTGTCCTTCTCTAAAATCCATCACTCCTCAGGCTCTTGCTTTGGGTACCTGTTGTGCAAGAGCCTGGCTTGGACAAGATCAAGCTCACGACACTGGCTTTGCAAAGGAGGGTGCAAGTAAAGAATGTCCCTGATCTCGACACAGTAACTGAGAAACCTCACACTGCTGCTCCCAAAAGCAAACCTGACCCATGGAGACTTGTGTGAGCCCACGGCTCAGTGGAGGCTGATGGCAGGAAGGGACGCTGACACGATGTGACACCCTTAGTGGCATCAATCTGCTGCCCTGAGTGCTCAGGACACGGTGCCCACACAACATACCTGTGAGAAACAGCACATGGGAGACACAGATACCAACAAAAACCCAGAGCCACCCACCTTGGGACACACATGTACTGAAGACAGTTCCCAATTTTTCCAGGAATAACCTCAGTGATTCGACAGATTTGTATTTATACAAATAACACAAGCAGAGCAGGAAAAAAAATGTGTTTTTTTTCAGTGGCCCTAGGGCAAATAAAAAACCCCTCACTATCTTTTCCAGCAACCTCACAGCTGCTTATCTGAAGCCGTTCATGACAGGGCAAAAGGCAGACAAATATGTCATGTAATGGTGCAGTGTGAATTTTCGAGGCAGGCATCATTTCACTGAGGCAGGCAAGGAGGGAAGGGTGAGTCAGCAGATGGTTTCGTAAGAATCCAGCCACAGATGCGCAGCTGACTCCGACTCCGTGGTGGCTCCGAGGGCGGTGGGCAAGGCAGGCTGGCTGGTGGGCTGGGAGGGTGCCAGCCATGCCACCGACCTCACACAACACACAGCCAAGGCCACGAGTCACCAAAGTCAACACAGAGAGAAGCAACGGCTGAGGAGAACTGCTGAGGGAAAGAAGGCAAATGCCATGGGAGAAAACCACCAAAAAAGTCTTTGCAAGCGACGGTAGGTCCACCATGGTCATCTTCTTTCCTCCTGTGGTTGCTTCCTATTGCATTTCTCTGACTTCCACAAAAATCCCCCTTATATAGAAGGAGGATGAAGAGGAAGAGAGGGAGAAAGGCTCTCTGAGAGCAGGGACCTGATGCTCCTGTTCCCAGCTCCTCTTTCACGTAAGTTTGGGTTGAGGAGGGTCCCCCTTGTGCCATTGAATAGGGCTGGTGGTCCCAGAATTTCCCCACTAGCCGCCGTGCCTGGGTTGGAACCAGCTGCTCCATGACCGCCCAGGAGCCACGGCACAGCACCCCCAGGCAACGCTGACACCGTCCCATGTAGGATTCCTGCCCAGGAGCCTGGTGGAGATGCAAGGAAATGATGCTGAAAAGTGTGAAAAGCAAAAAGGAAGAGAGCAAGGAGCTCCTGTGAGGCTGGTGAGGAGCAGGTGAACTCTACAGCGCCCAAAAGAGGGGCAGGCGGGTCTCCTTCCTCACCCTCTGTGCGTGGGGACATCAAGTCATGCTCTTTCTGTCCCCACGCTGCATGGGGAGGAAGCAGGAATAGCCAGGGAGAAGCCACCAGTGCCTTTTGTCACAGACACCAGCACAGGGAGACAATGGAAGGAGGAACTGGGAACCAAACCCAAGCAACACCTCAGCCAACGTCAGGATCCTCAGAAGGCAACATGAAAATATCCTCTACGAGAGAAAAGAAGGTAGTTAATAAGGGATGGTGGGCAAGGGAGAAACTGGAAGAAACTTCAAAAAAACAGGGATTTGTTCACAAAATTTGTGGGTTTTAACAACCCTAATTTTAATTGCTTTCAAGTAAATTTTGCCCTGTGAAGTCTGGTAGGTTTTGATGCCCTAGTCTGATATTGCTGTTTTCACTTGGTATTTGCTTTGGTTATTCACGCACAGGTTCACACTCACCACTGAATTCCTGGTTTTTTGGTTGTTTTTTTTTTTTCCCTTGCAAAAAATTCATAACCAGCCTCCCTGAAAAACTCTGCAGTTCAAGAGTGCCATCTTGAGGCTGCCTCCATCAAAGGACTAGCACGCTGATTGAACCTCAAGAATTCAGGGCATTATTAGTGAGCTCGAGTGCCTTACATTTAAAGCATCATTTTAAAAAGACTTGAGTATGTGTACAGAGGGGCAGCTCATTTCTGCCATGTATTACCTGGAGTTAAGGGATCCAGCTAACAACAATGCCACTCCCAATCAAGGTTTTCAAAAGCAAATAATCCTAGTGAGTGCTCTGTTTTGGGATATGATACTCAAAGCACCTTAGGAGATGTGTTCAAACCAGGCTCAGTTCCAGGCATCTGACATTCAATGAATTTGCAAAGTACTTTAAGCCAGGCACCCTAAATTAATAACTAATATTCTTAATTTTTTTAATATTTTTTGCATGCCTGTATGTTTAATTTGTTAAAGGAGATGTCAGAGGCAAAATGAAACTATGGCTTTCAAAACTGTTTTAAGTCTACATGGGGAGCATATTGCTTTAGATATTCCCATATTTTAAAAAAAGGAGAAACTTTCATGCATTGGAGTGTAAGTTTAGGGAGTATTATGAAACCATTTTCCTCCTACAGCACAGTCCAACCAACCAGTAATTTATCACTGCAGGAGAGCAAATGGGTAGATTGTTACAACAAATCATGCATAGATTGAGAATTTATCACTGAATGTGGGATGCTGCTTTTCATTCTTCCTGCTGGAACTGCCAGGTGGCTTTTGGCTTGGGAAAAGGAGTTGTGCCAACACCTTCACAATAAAGGGCCTTAAGGATGAGGCGCCACAGGAGACCAGAGACCCTCAAAAATATACATTGTTAGCACCGCAAATAACCCCCATTTCCCTGTGATATTTTTCATTTTGAACCCAAGCAGAAGAGGGAAACTTTCTCATACCATTGCCTGTGATGTATATTCCCCAGTTATCAGCATTATTCAAGTTGCACGAGAATATTTCCATTTTTTACAAGAATTTTAGATTGAATTAGATGGCAACTCCTAAAACTATGACTTTGACTGAAGTTTGGATGAAAAGCAACCTACCTCCAGCTACTTAACAGTCATTCTCCAGGAAGAAATGGACTGCAGACAGCAGCAGAGGGTAGTTTTGTGCTCAGTGTTTAGAACAGCTACAACACATCTCACAAAAGAAATCCAGTATCGTCTTTAAACTCCGAGGGACTGAGTCATATCCCAGTCTGGAAGGAAGAGTGGGTAAGAAACTAATTTCCCTTTCACAGCAAAGAAAAACTATGAATTTCAATTATTTATTTTTTTTTCCTTGCTCTAAAGACCAAAATGCTTTGCCAATAAACAAGGACGGTGTGTCAGATCTTCTGGAGGTGTTGGGAGCAGCTCAGGACAGGCTATGGACTGTGCATCTCACACAGACCTGCCTTCTGCTGCCCACCACGGGATGGCTTGGGCTGAAAGGGAGGATTTTTCAGTGGTCCAGCAGAGGCTGAATAGGGCAATCACAGCAGAGAATTTGGAGCAAGTGAGGTTTATCTCCACAAAGAAAGGCCATTTTGGAGTTCTGGATTGTGTTGGACCTATCCACAGAGAATAGTGCTCTATCCTGGGCATAGCCTGTGTAATTAATTGAGGACTAACATGCTGCTGAGCATGAAGGAGGTGGCAGAGTCTGTCTCTGTGTGAGTGAGAGATCGCTGAGACTGAGCTGTGAGCTGGTTCACTTGGAAACTATTGCTTGGGAATGAGCCAGGTGTCTATTTTGGGTGCCTCCATAGGCTGGAGTTGCCTGCAGTCAAGTCGGACTCTTTTCCAGCACAAGCCAAAACGTTGCTCTCCCTTCTGGAGGAGCAAAGAGTAGGAATAGTGCAATAACTAAAAAGAAATGTAAATTTATTTGCCTCTTAGCTCTAGGGATGTTCAAATAATTTTAAGCTTGCTACTGGAATTTTTCTGATCAATTCCAAGCGACAATTGGGAAGCCAATCTGAAGGTTCTAGCAGTTTTATACCAAAGTTAACTCGGCAGTCTGATCAGCGACTGAAAGGTTTTGAATGTAGAAGTTTGGACAATTATTTAGCCAAATGCTACATTTACATTTGCCAATAACAGTTGAAATTTTAATACACCTTTCAAAAAAATCACATTTTATACTTTGAACTAATCTGTTTGAATGTTTCATAAAATGTACACTAATCAAGATATTACTAAGTCATCTTTGAAGTTTTTTGTTTTGCAGAACTGCAGTGTCTCATCACGTATCTTACATGGGCTGTGAAAGAATGACGTGTCCTGTCACATCTTCAAGTTGTATTCTAAGCAAGCACTTTTGCCTGTATCAGTATTAAATGTAAATGTTCTGGAGTATTGTAACTTTTGGAGCCTTTTTCCCTTGTCCTATTCTGTATTTTTTTGAGATGTTTTAGATACTTGACATTCATATTTACACCTTTCTGCAAAATTGATTTATCATTATAACTCAAAAATAATTACTGCTACCTTCCAAAAGGAATCATCGAATTAAAATTTAAAACCCTTTTTCTGCCAATGTTAATAAACTTCACTTTGTGAAGAGTTAAATGAATAAAATCAAATAAGACTTGCACTACAAATGCTGGCCAAAGACTAACTACTGACAGTGAATGGGGTGACTTTCCCATCTTATGGTCAAGAATGAGACTGAGCCACATACCAGGAGAAAATCATTTTATTGGAAGGAGAAGAGCAGCTTGTCTGTCTTGAGTTAAACCATCACTGTAGTGACTTGGAATGCTAAATACAGGAACGTTCCCTGGATATAGTTGTGACGTAAGAAAACCATTAGTGGTTTCAGAAGATACTTCTGCCAGAAACACACAAATAATTTTTTTTAATTCCCGCATATGTAAAAAATACTTCCAGGAGAATTTAAATAGCATCACTTGCTTGAGAGCAAAGTGTTGAAGCTCATGCACTGAGCACAGAATCTAGAAATTAACAAGCAATGGAAAAGGAAACTGCTGTTTAAAACACTCTATCTATGCTTTAGGAAACACAGAGTGTTCCACCAGTGCTGCCATCAGCAAATGTTAGCTACATATTGTGAAATGCTGGGGAGAGGTCTGTGATAAGCTCATGCACGTAGATCTTTGCCTTAAGCAAGAGACCTTAGGAATGGGACCTAAAAGAAGGATTGTCCTCGAATGAACTCTGAAAAAAAACAAAGCCATGTTGAATCTGTGTGTAATCTTCTTACCTTTACGCATTTTTTGATCCAGTTGCAAAGCAAGATGCCAAGTTCACCTGCCAACAAGCTGAATTCAGGTCTAGAGCTGGAGAGAGCTGGGGAAACCTGGGGTGGAATGTAAGCAAAGAGACCTAACCAACCTCATAAGCAGACGAGTGTGGAAATCAGTACAAAGACAGTGTGTGTGTGTGTGTGTGCGCACATGCAAAATGTTGCCATATATAAATATATATATATATATGCTACATTGCAGCTGAAGGTGTGATTGTTCCGCAGTCAGTCCCAAAAGTACGTTCCCCAACGGGAACTTGCAAGTGTGTGCAGGCTGTGAGTAACTCGTGCTGTGAGGAGGCACGATGAGAGTTACGTTCACCCACACCAGCCGTCAGCCAAGCCAGCACTACCCGTGATACAGAGCCAACAACGTCAGTCCAACCCAGATTAACCTAAAAAGCCTAATTGTTAAGTTGCCAATATTTTAAAAAGTACAAAATAAAAATGAAGTGTGTGGTTCTGTGTGCAGCATCAACTGCCTGGAGGGGAGCCGGTGTTCCTAAGTTAAAACATCAGTGCTAGAGCTCTCCAACCTCACCCCTTGTAGCAGGGCTGGTGCCTTCACAAGCACCAAATCACATCTCAGCCGTGGACATGGTGATGGGGACAACAGCCAAGGACCAGGAGACAGGAGGGGAAAATAACATACAGAAAGCTGTGCACACCTTTTCCCCTTGCTAATTTTTGTTCACGGGGAGATGTTCAGGTTGCCTGTTAAAAGGCTGAAGATCCAGCTGGGAACAAGGCTGTAACTAAGACAGCTGTGATTGCTGGCATTCCTGAAGCAGGCCCCTTTATTCCTGTTCAGAAACAGTTCTGACAGTGTTAAAAAGGAGGGAGACGGGGGAAGTTCGCTGAACACTTCTTCCATCATTGTGACCATCAGTGGGGCTGATAGCAATAGTAGGAAATTAGTGCAAAAAAAAAAAAAAAGAAAAAAAAGAAAAAAAACAAACAGCTGGAAACACAGGCACAGCCTCAAGCTATCAAAGTGACTTCTAAGCATTATCTTTTCTCTGGAGAGAAATGCCCAGTCTCCCAGGAAACCAAGTTTGGCTACATCCTCCTCTTGCTTTTCATGTAATGTGTCAATAACTATTTATAATTGGTTTTCTTCACATACAGTCAGAATACACATTAACTCCAGATTACAGCTTTTTCTTTTTAAAGTCAGTGGAAACACAGGTTTCAATTTCCTCCCTGTTTCTGATTTATGATTAAGACACATCTCCTTTGCAATGGCTCATATGCTGTCACTTTTGAACAGAAGAGCACTAGGGAACTTCCAACTTTGAAATTAATTACAGGAATAAAGCCTTCCCTGCCTATTTTCTAATTATGCCTTTCTTTGTTAATGCCAAATAATGCCTTTAGCATCTTCCTGGAAAAAAGTCTCATTGATCCCACTCTGTGATTATGGTGCTTTTATCTCCCATCTGTGCTGTGAAAGCTACAGGCCTTCCATTTCCAATGCAAAAACCTCCAGAATTAAAATCATTAGTACAAACAATAATAATAATAAAAAAAAAGCCATACAGGTACATGATATAAGGCATATACAAGGCAGTCTTATCTAGTCGTGGGTGAGGGATGAAAAAGGAGGTGGCATGCTTTTTACTCCATGATTGAGGAACAAATTAGACTTTAAATTAAACTAAAAAATTTTGCAGACACTGAGAAAACTGACAAGCTTTAAAAGTCCATTGGTGAAGTGACTGGATGAAGGTCATGTCCCAGTCAAGGTTGAGCTTTGGAGCAAAGACATTGTGCTGCTTCGCTGGTCACATTTTGTCTTTTCTAAGCCTTGCCTCAGTTGCAGAAGGGGCTGTCATGGGTCAAGGTGTCGTGCACATCCACTCTGACTTGCGCAAAAAAAAGTGGGAGAGCAAGGAGCAACCTGGAGGGTATGGAGCTTGAATTGAGGTAGATGGTGACCTGAGACCAGAGCCAGGAAAAAATTATGTCTTCCCGGCCCCAGGGCTCAGGACAGGAGCATCCTCAGGTTCCAGCCCCAGCAGGCACCAGTGGCCCCACATTCTCCCTGTCCACTTTCCCCTACCCATCACAGGCTACCAGCAGGGCTGTGTGTGATTGTATTTTTATTCATTTTTTTTTTTTATTCATTATTTTATTCATTATTCAACCACCATGCAGCTTTGCCAGGTGCCTCCGGGAGGAGGTTTTTACGCATGGTGACTTTTGGCCAAAGCCCTGGGAACGAAGTTTCCCAGCGTGGTGCCTCCCTCCACTCATGGCAAGCACCTAGTGGCTGCTGCTGCTGCTCCACTTTATTGAGGAGACGTTCCTCCGGGAGCGGTTTCTGCTCTGGGAGCACTCACTTTGCAGGAAAAGCAGAGGACAGCCTGTGCCTGCTTGGAGTATTTCCAACCCTCCTGCCACACCATGCTCTGTGCCCACCTGCAGTGGCATCCTGGAGATGGCAGGGGCATCCTGGAGATGGCAGGGGCAGTGGCATGTTCAGGTTGGCTGGCAGGCTTGGATTCCCAGGACTTGTTCCAGAGCGCTGCAGGGAGGTTGACTCGCCAAAAGCATGAAACTCACAGAGAAGTGCACTTGTGTAATTTTTTTGCCACATGTACCTCATGCCAGACCTTGCTCTTTTTTTTTCCCCTCTTCTTTTTTCCCCCTTGGTTTTGACTCCACAACAGGCTGCTCTTGCAGTTTTTTTCTCATGATTCCTTGAGTCATTACGGTGCTATGAGCTCTTTGCAGAAGAGTTGGCAAAGAGCTCCCATTTCACCCTCTGTGTGATTGAACCATTGCAAGTCGAGGGGCAGGACGCCTAAGCAGGTTGGTGACCTGGTGTGGTGGGTTCACCGTGGCTGAATGCCTGGTGCCCACCCAGCCTCTCTATCACTCCCCTTCCCAGCTGGACAGGGGAGAGGGTAAGGGTGGAAACAAAAAAAAAAACCCAGCACAAATCGTGGGTTGCAATAAGGCAGTGTATATTGATACAAAAAGCGAAAGCAAAAGCAGGGTGCACACGCGCAAAGCAGAAGCAGCAACTAATCTCTACTTCCCATGGGCAGCGAATGGCCGGCTACGTCTGAGAAGCAGGGCCCCTAATCGTGTCAGCAGGCAGCCATCAGAGACAAGGAGTGCCTCCCCTTCCTGCTTCCTGTCCCAGCTTTTATATCTGGGTTGACGTCATATGGTGTGGAATATCCCTTTGGTCAGTGTGGGTCAGCTGGCCTAGTTGTGTCCCCTCCCAGGATCTTGCCCTTGACTGAGCAGTGAGTGAGCCAAAACATGGGTGTGTTATCGACACCAATGCAGAGCACTGTGAGGGCTCCTATGGGGAAGCAAATTCTGGCTCAGCCAGACCCACCACACCTGGAGGCCTGGAATCGCTGCTGCAAGCGTGAAGGGTGATGAACTGGTGTGCAACGGGGAGTTAAAAAGGGGCACTGAAAGCTGAGTTACAAACATGAGAGGAGCAGGGATGCTCTCAGCTCCGCACCCCTCCCATCACCCCTTAAAATGTATTAATTGGCTTTCCTTTGCTTCCCTGATTTTTTTTTCCATTACTGAAGAGGCTAAAGCTTTTCCAGGGGAAATATTAGTGAAATGCCATGGAGGATTACAGGTAACATGGCACTGGGTCCTGCCCCACCTCAAACAGGACACCAGCAGCTCGAAAACAGATTCAAAATAATCACGTCATGGCAGGAACAGCAACAATAAGTGTCTGATAAAGCAATCAGAACAAGCTCCATGAATTTTAAGACAAAATGTGCAGTGGAAAAAGAAATCTCTCATATTTTAAAATGTTCCTTGTACAAAAAATTCTTTTTTTTTTTTTTTGGCAATTGCTTGAAGATCTTGATGTTTCTTGGGTTTTCTTCAAAGAAGATCCCCAGAAACGAGTCAGAAAACGAGAGCATTCCTTATAATACCTAAAATTAACAACTGTGACACCCCAGCCTAAGCCTGATCCACTTCTTTCAAATGAAGTTGGCCTGCACTCCTTATCTATTTACTCACTCAGCAGCCCAAGGGAATATTCTTACTGCTTGAAGCAAAGCACGTGCCCTTGCAAGAGCAGATTTTGTGTCATTAAAAGGAAAAATGTAATACTGCAAACAAAGGAATGGCTCATTAGAATTGCGTTTACTTTGCCACGAATGCCGGCCAAGATTTATTTTTTTTTTGGACATAAACCTACACTGTGGCTTCCAGACATATTCTACTACCAAAAAAAGGGGCCACAAGTGACCTGTGATACGATCCAATGTCTTAGGGTGTCTTTGCAGCCTGTTAAAGAGATACCTGAGGAAGGAGTGGGTGGCAAGAGAGATGTGGAGGACAGCTGGGAACAATCCCAATTTCTGAGCCATTTGAAGAGCAATGGGGCCTGAGGATGGGACTCTCACATCTGTCTTGACACAACTTCCCACCAAGAAATTCTCTTCCCTACAGACAGTTCTTCCACAGCAACAGCTAAGGATCAAAAGCCAACCTTGAAATAACTTTCTGCTAAAGTTGGTTTAAAGACAAAAAAATAAAAAAAAAGAGCTTTGGATGAAATTTCAGTTCTTGAAATAACAAATTTTTTTGGATTCAGATCACATTTGCCTGCTTCACCATCTGCATTTTGCCATAAGCAATCGGTTATGGTCAACTTCTTTTATCTCAGTGAAATTTTCCCTTCGGAGATTAGGAAAAAAAAGAAAGCGGGGTGTTTGTTGCAAAACACTATCAGGAATTCCCCCAGCTAACATTTCTTTGCTTCCCTTTCCATACATTGAGACGCAAAGTTTGGCTTTTTGGAATGGCAGTAGTTTGCGTAGTGTAACAGAGAAAAGCGCTTCTCTTTCTGAACTCTTGGAGACAAAGACAGCCTCAAGGAGGCAAAGAGATGTTAACTTGGGTTCCCACAGACTGCTGTGACTATCCACGACAAGAGAAAAGCGTGTTTTGCTTACAACATGAAGGAAAGTCGCAAAACGTCCCTGAATGTCAATGACTGGTCCATGAAATCACTCTCTGCAGAGTTCAACAAGAGTCAGCTGCTCAAAGAACCTCTGAAAGTTTTCGCTCTGCTGGTGGCTGCCTCCCCTCACCAGCTATCTTCCTGACTGAGGTTAAATAAGGACAAGCCTTTAAAACTCTGGTATCTTAAAACAAGTTACCTTATTTTTTGCTGATTTGGCATCTATTTCCATGGAAACTGAAGCAAGAACTAGAAGCCAGCAGCTGAAGTTGGCTGCACCACTGCTCTTGGCTTGTTCTACTTCCATTTCCATGGAAACTGATGCAAAATCAGTGCAAACAAGACAAAGTTTGCCTTTTTTTCCCTTTTTTTTTAATTAACCCTTTCTTGATTTTCCACTCCAGATTAATTTGTTGCCAGAACTGCAGGCACAAAGTCACTGGTAATGCAGTGAAGAGCAGCCCAGATGCCTTCATGAATCTGTGCAGGTGTTTGAGTGTGTGTGCACTTCATTTTCTAACCTGGATCTTCAAAGTAGTCATGAATTTACTTTAAAGATGTTAAAAATCATAAGAAAATATCCAATGTACAGGGAAGCTAAGGAAGAGCAGCAAAGAGGACCTGGTTACGTCCCCACGCTGGCAGGACCCCTTTCTGCTGCCGGTTTGTTGTCTCCTCCATACAGACACCCAGGATGGAGGAGTGCACCAAGTCCTGGCACTGCCTGGCCGTGCCTCTCACAAAGGTCTCCCACCTTCCAGGGGCTCCACAAGGCTCTGCTCTGCTCTGCTCCCAGGGCCAGTCCCCAGGGCATCCCAGCTGGCACAAAGGCTGCTGCGTCACCGACGGTTTGGGGGGGAAAGCAGAGAGGGAAGTAAAAAAAGCAAAAGCAGAAGGGGGAGGAAAAAGAAGTGTGTGATATAAGGGTGGCTGACATGTTCAACTGCCCTCCGTGAAGGTCAAAGGCAGAAGGAATAAACTGGCAATGGAAGGGAGCACTTTGATGAAAAGAAATGACCCTTCCTTGCCTATTGCTTTCTACGGTGTTTTTCCTCTAAAGCTATGTACGGTCTCTTTTTTGGCTATAAACCCATTGAAATGCAGATTTTTTCATACATTTTCCTTTTTTTTCCTGTCCTAACGTTCAGAGATGCCAAGTAACATGGGCAATCAAATGTGGAGTCAAAGCATTACAGACCGTGCAACAGAGCTTATACAAGCTGGGGTTGACCATTGCTCATGGACCATGAGATATGCAGGGTGTTTTTGAGTTCATGGCTGAACTTGAACCAAGATTAAGTCATGTTTAGGGATTTGATTCACTTACCCTGCTTTGTTAACAGGGACTTTAGTGCCTATCCTAGAAAATCTGGATCCAGACACATAAACCCCCATGTAATAAAGCATTGAATCATCTACCTGAGTCCTCCACAAGCCTAATCAAATTAAATTATACGTATGTTTTACTGCTTCACACTGTTGGACCAAGGCTTACATGTACAAAAAGTTTGTAAGTCTGCTTAGGACTGGTAGACTTTGGAGGACTCTCCTTCAATTGATTGTTATTTCTTATAAAATGTGAGGAGGAGGCTGGTGGGAGAACAGGACTCAAGAGAATGGAGGCAGCCAAGTCACAGATTTAGTTACCAAAGCACTTAAATACCAGATGTATGGCCAGAAAAGAATAAAAACCAGGATTTTAAGAGACAGAGTAATTTTTTAAAAAAATACATTTCGTGTCTTGATAAATTTTTCCTTCCAATTAATACACTTCTGGATTAGCTCAGTTTTTAAGAACCTGCTCATGCTTTCAGTGGATACAGCAGAACCCAGGCTATATCAGCTCTAATACCACCTGAACAGGAAGCGATTGCCTGAATATGAAAAATTGTTTATTCATGTGGAAAATTGTCACCTGCAAATGTTAGTTGCATGACAACAAGAACCTTTAAGAACATAGGGCATATGTTCCCTTCGGTGCATGGAAAAAACAAAGGTCACTGCCTAAAGTGCTCTTGTACTGTTAAAATTCATACTCTAATTCCCCAGTCCTAGCACTGGGTGCTGGTCAAAACCACTGCCAAGGTTAGTCAAAGCATCTGCACATCTTTCTCCCAAACTATCTTTCCTTCCATCCAGACGGCTGGGATGAGACAGCTGATTAAAAATATTAACCAGAGATTCCAAACTTGTGGACAGAAAACAAATGGGACAAAGCAACGGGTATCTGCAAAGAAATTTGTGGTTTGACAAAGTTAGCAGTCTGCCACTGGGTCAAATATCTGTCATCTTTTATTCTTTCAGGGCGTATTTTTTTAAAGACTTTTCCTTTACCAGGTAACTAGTTCAGAAGGAATCTTTTCATAGCCATATTTTAAATGTATTTCATTTTGGTCTTGGAAACCAGGCTGCTATTTTAACAGCTACGGTTCATTAGCCAACCCATTCCAAGAGTGTCTCCCTCCCATGCCATTTCCGTTGTAGATGACCATGTTTTGTCCTGCTTCTGCCTCACAGAGGAGTCTGATTGAAAATCTGAATGACACCAAAAAGTCTGCATTACTTTAAATCCTTTTAACTGTTGGGACACAGAACCAATAGCACATCTCCAAGAAAAATATTGTGGGGAGGTCTCTCCTCTGTGAAAAATTGAATGATGTGGAAATATTTCTGGTTTTCTGTAGGAAGGGAATTTTACTTATTTATTTGTTTTGCCTAGGAAGGGATGCTTTGTTTCTCTGTTGCAGGATCATCAAAGAAAATCACCACGCAGGTGCTGGTGTTTCAGTTGCAGTCACGTGGACTTGGACTCGACCTAAGGAGCTGCTCGGCTGTAGGAATGGTCCAGGAGTACATGCAAGGACACCACCAAGGACAACTTCTCCTTGACAAGGAGCTTTGTTCCCTTTCCAGGCAGCTCATCCTCGCCTCTTTCCTGCTTGCTTTGTGCAGGGAGTGACCAGCACGCCCCGTTTTTCTGGTGTGCAGCCAATTTTCTTTTTACCATGGTTTTCCCTTAGGCTCAGATTCCTGTATCTCATTTTCCCTCCATGGATACTGATGCACCGAAATCCAGGATCCTCTTCCAGTTTTTGCTGCTTGGCACCACGTCCCATCAACGCTGCAAACACCAGAGTAGCTGATAGCGTTGGGTGGCCTTTTGTACTGACATTTCAGCCTCTCCCAAACTAGAACTGGCCTTATCTGTTGGCCGCAGCACCCGAGGCTTTTCTGCTCACTGGCTTTTTATTCCAGCTGCCTACCACGATGCAGAGGCCGAGATTTCCAGAGGAACAACAGGTTTCTTCTTCCGCAGCAGAAGAATGCAGTCAAGGAGAATCAAAAAGTACTGCAGATAGAGAACAGTATCTATTTTTACATAATCAATATACTAGATTATTGATGCTTCAGATTAATTATATCCAAGCTTATCAAACAATTAGAATTATTCAAAAATAGACCAAAAAAAGGTGCCAAATTTTTATCTCTGTTTCAGCATTTTCATTGATTCAAAATGTAAAAAAATTCTGTGTATGCACAACGTCAAACCTTCTCAAAGTGAATTGAAGTGCAAACATGCTCTGCCATCTCAGCTGTGGTGTTTCACACCACCCACACCTCAGTGCCCCCATTTGCTGTCTGTATTTGTAGTCTGGCCAGTGGGGTTTTGTTTGCTTGGTTTTTTTCCTACTCCTCTTCCTTTCTCTTACATCTTTCAGCAAAGAGAAAAAGGGAAAGCAATAGGGTGGGGAGAATAAGAAGTTGTCCATTACAAATCCAACTGGAACAAAAATTGTCTGTTGCAGATCACTTCAGAACAGATGTTTCTTTCATAATCATGCAATCAGGAGGAAAGCAGAGAAAAAGGAAGTGATCGCATCCTCCCAAATGCTGCGAGTTTTGCACCATTCAAGAAGACACATTTTTCATTTAGAAAAGAATTGAAAATGTGTCGAGATGCTCCTGCTATTAATCCACACATCCAGCCTGAACTGGGATTGATGTGCTAAGGAGTTTGATATCAAGTCTGTTCTGGCTACTTGGCAATAGTTAAACGATTATCTTGGATGTGATAAATGAAAAGCACTATTCAGAATAATCCTGTTGCACCACACCCTGAGCTGACTTCCACCCTGTCCTGCGAAGCTGCTCTGTGTGGCAGCCAAGGTCTTATCCGGGCCCTGCAGGCAGCAAGACTCAGGCAGGGCTTCCCGAGGACCTCAGGAAGAACAGGAGCCTCTCCTCTTCCAGTAAAACTTTGATTTTTCCTGTCTATTGTTTCCTCGCAGTGCATGGCAGAGAGATGCAGCCCTCCTGCAACCCTCCTGGCAATGCCCTGTTGCTCAGCAACCCCACACTTGCTGAGAAGGCTCTTCTGCAGCAGCAAACCTGGGATGATGAGAGGGAGATGAGATGATGTGACCCTTGAAACCTCCCATTTAGGTTGGCCAAGCAGCGAGACCCCTGCGAGCAGAAGCAGGTCAGTGGCAGCGAGGACCCTGGTGGCAATGTCAGCTGAGGAGCAGCAGCACTTGCACCTTCTGCTCCTCTGCGTCTGGGCTGGCCTGACAGACTTACAGGTGATTACCAAAAATTAATCAACTAAATTGTATTTCACTAATTAATGTCTGCACAGCCACTTCCAGCATGGAACTGGTGCCACACTTTGCTTGGGGTGAGCCAGCCAGCTGAGCCCATGAGACTGGGAGAAGGTGCCTGTAAGACTCTGTTGATGTGAATCCCACCCCTGGAGGCATCTGGCATTATTCAAGACAGGTGGGCAATGGACTGGGGTGGAAAGAGCCAGTGGGGAATAGCTGGATTACATTAATGGATTGGGTGGAAACTGGGAGATGGGTTAAGTAAAAGATGTATTTCATCCCATGAATACTTAGGAAAAATCAGCCTGTGTTGCCCTTGTCTCCTCCAGAGCCAGCAGCACGGGAGGGCAGGTCCTCTCCCACCTCGATGAGCAGCTGGAGATCACAGCCATGCAAACCCACAGCCATTGGGCTCTGCAGAGAGACCAGGTATTTTTGGGATGCAGAAGCTCTGCTGGCCACAGGGTCATGGCCAGAAGTGGGGCTGTGCTGCCAAGGGTGTTTCCACGCCCCTCACAGCATGTGGAGAACATGAGAGGAGAGGTCTAGATAAACACTTTTACCTCTGCTGGTAGATACCACTCCAAAAGTTACCTGCAGTTGGTCTGACTTTGATAGGGCAGTGCATGCATATCGATCCGTATTAGAAATTTTTTCAAATTATAACTTCTAGAAAACTGCAACCAGTGCTCTGAAAATCCCACCTGGCACAAGGGGAAGATCTACAAGACTTCTACAAACCTAGCTGTTCAACACCTGACCACAATACCACCAGAAGGAAAGGAAAACAAATACAGTTTTGGCATTACCTCTCCTTAAAAGAGAGGCTGCTTTCAGAGGCACAGCCCCTCTCACAACAGACAGCAAGCTGGAGTTTCTTGCCTGCCACTTTGGGCTAGTTCAGACGTATGTGTACTTATTTTTAAGCTTTGTTTTTCAGTGCTGTGAGCATGAATGAGTGTTTCCTACACACATCATCTGTGCTTGAGGACTGCCCAACCTGACAAAAATGTTTGAGGGAAGGAGGGGGCTCAGACCCTGGGGCAAGTGCAAATGCCAGCAGCAAGCTTGAGGTGGATATGATGGACCAGCTCCCACTCTTTGAATATATAGTTGCTTTTATAACACTTCAAGGTGTTGCAGGTGTGACATATTGTAGGAAACACAATTACACGTACTTTTCCTAGGGAGAGATAAACATTACTTCACACGTGCCCAAACTACTCAAAGGTGCAAGAACAACACAGCCATCGAGGCATCATTAACAGCACTGACTCCCTGCTGCCCATGGGGTGGGATTTTTGTGCCAGAGCCCAGGGTTTGCAATGAGAAAGACCCAGTTACCAGCTCCAGAGAGTGAAGTCCTTCCCTTTCCATGGGGCAATGCAGGCAGCAGGAAACAGGAGCCTGGGTCTCTGCTCTTAAAATTACAATTGAATGCAGGCAATTAAATCAGTAAAGAAACTGAAGGATATATATTTTATATATTATGTAATGAAGATGAAGACAGACTGCTGATGTGGAATTTTGGTACCATGTGAGGAAGAGCTGGACAGGGAGCAATGTGAACATGGCCAGTAGTGCAGAGCTCCTGGCAGGAAACCATGGGCAGGGCTGATTCCTGCAGAGGGCAGAGGAACAATGTACCAGCAATAGAAAAGGCCAGGGATAAATTTCTGGAAGTGGGAAACAGCTAATCCTGGCTTTTAGCTCTGATGTGTCTCCTTCCATCAATGTATTTCAAAGAGCTTTATACTGGAGTATAAGGCCAAATGTGACCATCAGAGCTGTGAGCTGAACGCACTTGCTGGCATATTAGCACCGCCCAGCCCCTCTCCTTTGCAGCTTCCCAAGGGTTCCCTGCCTCCCTCTTCCCTCTCAGCAGGGCTCATTATCCTCCTCTGTCTGTGCTGCACCCTGTAGACAAACCCTAAATGTCACTATCTCCATTTTGTGCATAAGGATGCACCAGGAGGCAAAACAACCACCCACAAGGGTACAGAGTCAAGGAGAGACCTCAGATCTCCCAAGTGCCACAATAAATGAGCATCTGGGCTTTAAAGAGCTGCCTTGCCCTGTTAGGATCACCTTCCTCCAACAGCCCCCCCAGAAAGCGAGGGGCAATCACAGAGCCCGGTGTGCACCCCTGGGGCTCTCACATCCCTTAGTTTCACCAGGCTGTGGTTAAACACTGGAGGGGATAATAAAGGGTACAGTGCATCTTTTTCTTCCATTAAAAATGTGCTAGGAAATGGCTTATCCACATGGTGGGAGTAGTCCAGCTGGGGATGAGAAACCTCCGTCTGCTCCCATGGCGAGATATTGCCCAGGAGAGCCTCCTGTGACAATCAAAACACGATGGGGGAGGGCCAAAGCCTGGTGCCACCACAGCAACACATGTGCTGCTTGGGGTCAGGGTACCACTTGCTCCTTCCAGGTGTGCTTCCTGCCCTCCATGGCAGCCTGCCAGGGCCCGTGCCTGCATCCCAGAGCTCCTGTGCCAGGAAAGGTGTAGTTCTGTGCCCAGTACTCCAGACAGGATGGGTATCGAGAATTTTCAGTAACTTTCAAGTCTTTGACCTAATAAGAGCCACTTTGGGGTATGATCACAGTAATTTCTGAGCGTATTTGAAATCTCTGACACACTCCTGAGTTAGCCCCCATCCCTTTATTCAGGTTCTTTCCAGTGTCAGTGACATCAGGAAAAAGCATTCAAAAGTACAAAAGTCTTGCTGAAAAGTTCCATTTTCCAAGAGAGGCTCAGAGGCCAGGCTGTTAAGTCAGCTGGGAGTTTTGGAAAGCTTCAGGCTATCCTGCTCTCTGTGGCATGAAACACTGCGGTGTAATCGCTGCTGAACAATGGTATTCTCAAGAAACAGAACAGCAATGATTCCACCTGACAGCCTTTTCAGTTCTTCTGAGAGAAGAGCAAACCAAGCCAAGAAAGCATCCAAGAAGTCAAGCGGTGCGCCATTACAAATCTCCAGGAATAAAGCAATGCCAAGGCTCTGGCTTCTGGTAAAACGTGCCTTTCTGCAATGCTATTGCTCCTTCTACATCAGTCTTTTCTGTGTGTCCGGCATTTGCCCTCTGCTCCAGCGACAGGATATCCTTCATTTGTCCGCAGCAAGTGCAGATGAGCACTTCTTCGCGTTGTTTTCCAAGCCGGCCGATGGGAGGGTCGGCAGAGGCCAAAGCAGCTGCACCAAGTAAAGGAAAGGTAACCATGGCAACCCAAGTTATCTGCATCCTCCATGTATTTCCTACTCCCCACCCTACATAATATCTTTCCCACCCAAACCTCAAGCCAATAGAGCCAGTGACCAGCTGGCAGGATGGGGGCTGCGGCAGGGTCTCCTGCACCCAGAGTGTCTTGCTGTGTTTCAGGGCTCACCACTGCAGGCTGAAGTCATCCAAAAGAGATCGAAAGCATAGAGAGGGATAACTTGCAAAAGGCAGAGCTCTTCACTCCTGTAGATGGGGCGCTGGATATGTTGCCTTTGCTCCAGAGTTACAGACCCATTGATGATGCTCCTGGTTTTGGCTCTGAGCTGTAACCCTTCCACAGCAGCAACAACTTCTCCATCTGTGCCCCACATCAAACCCAGCTACAGTTTTGGCCGGACTTTCCTGGGACTTGATAAATGCAACGCCTGCATTGGGACATCCATATGCAAGAAGTTCTTTAAAGAAGAAATAAGGTCAGAAACTCAGCACAGTAATTTTAAAGTGTTCTGCATAGTATTTTGAACGTTGCCTGTTAGAATTTCCGAATACTTTCATGAATGACAATGCAAAGAGCAACTTAGCACCCAGTTGCCATTGCAGTACTTAGTATTTGAATTAATGTCTATAAACTGCTGTTTGCTTCTATTCCTTTAAAGCCACACAAACTTGATCCTACTTCAGCCCTGAATTATAACTTGAAAGCAAGAGTAAAAGGCACAAATTTTTGCCTAGAGAGCGGCTCCGAAACAATTCAAGGCAGCAATGGGGGAAGGGAAGAGGGAAGTAAGAAATCAGATTGTTTAAATTTACTGGAAATATTTTACTACCAGCAATTGGCTAAAGGCAAAGGGGGTTTGCGTGCTCCAAACTGGGTATGTTAACTACAAACACTTAAACATGCTGTATAATTTTGTACCAGGTGCAACAACATGAATGTGCAGAATTTTACGTGCGTATTAACTGAGATCAAAAGTGTTCTAAACCTGCCCGAGGCATGAGGACTTTTGCACATCAAGCTACCCACATGCTCAAAAATAGATACGGCTGAATTATTGGTACACTTTGGGAAGGTTTTCTGTGAGAACTTGAAGGCAGAGGCAGAAATTGCATCTGCCTCGATGTTGATGAGACACAGCACTGTCCAAGTGGTCATCAGACCAATCCAATCAGTTTTAGGCTCAAAATCAGAGTGTATCTGATGACAGCAGGGAAAAATCTTGCCAGTTGTATTTGAGGGGAAAGTTAAAGGCAGTGCTTGGCAGAGGAAGAGTTTATTGGGTCTGATATGATTTATAGAGCCATATGCACTTTCTTTTATAGATATAAAAGCCTGGGGGAGAAGAAATTATTATAGTAAAATTGTATTTTTAATGCTATAAGTAGTGTAGTATTAGACAAATCACCATTTTTATCTTAAGCTATCCTATAAAATGTAGCAGAGTAAAACCGTAATGGCTTATCTGGGGTGGACTTGTAATACCAAACATCCATCCTGCCCTTCCTGCCGCTGGGAAAAGGCAGCCTGTGCCCTTGCTGAGCCACAGCAGCCCTTTGCTGTGGCCCATCGCGGGTCCCAGCCCTGGTCACTTTGCCCTTTGGCTCTCCATCTCCACCACGCTGGGCTGAGCAGTAAGTGAGGTGCAGAGGCACCAGGAAGGTCCAGCCTGGACTCCTGTCCCAAAATGCAGGATGGATTTGCAATCAGCGTGCTCAGCTGGCTGACAAGGGCTGGTGTGGTTCTGCAGTGGCTCGGGGTGCATTTGGGGTATGGGCTGCTGTGTATTTTATTCCCTGGAGTGGGATGGCACAGGAGCTGGCTCCTGCCCCGTGCCCCAACCTGCCGTGGCCCCTTTGCCACCCACCCGTGGGGGGTTTTTCAGGTACCTGCTGGCCAGGTGCATTACAGATCCCACACACGCAGCCCATGGCAGGTGCACCCCTTTGGTTAGTCCCGCTTAGTCCCTGGGGAGGCTGGGGCTGTTCCTTCAGCCCTCCAAAAACAGCAGGAGCCTCCTGTGGTGACCAAGTGTCTCTGGCTGGCCAGTGGCCAGTGGCGTGTGCGCCGGCACGTGGGGAAAAAGGTGCTACGTGAGCAAAGGCAAGAGGTGCCCACGTTGGCTTTCCTGCAGGTGTGCAGAGGGTCCCACCGGAGCAGGGAATGCAGAGCCACAAATGTGGGAGCAGGGAAGGCAGAGGGGCTTCCCAAGCTGAAGGGTTTTTTTCCCTCCCCAGCCTCCCACAAGCCGTGCAGAACACAAATCAGCGATAACACGCAGTTGTGCTCTGAGCACTTTGGAAAGGAGAACTTAAAAATGTTCTCCTGGGCAGTCACCCAGCTGCAGGCTTTCCTTTGCAGGGGTAAAACTTGTTCTCCCGCTTGTTTTCTTGAAAAACTGGGATTTTTTTGGCAAGTAGAAGGTTAAACAGGGGAAATTTCGATGGCACTTACCCTCTTTGATCCACCCTCGTGTACCTTTTCACATGTTACGAAGGTGGAGGGCACTTCTGTTTCCCTCTGTTCATTCACACTCGAACATGCTTCATTAATTCTCCATCATTTTTGGGAGCTGTGACATGCTTTCACAGTAAGAAGATGTGGGTTTTGTTCCCAGAACGCCTGGTGACTCATCTTGTGCTCTAATGTTCTTTACTTCCCTTATCTTTGCCCAACTTTATCCATCTGTAAATGAGAACACCAAGCCTGCCTACCAACTGCACCACGAGCAGAGAACAGTGAAACTTCTTGTCAAATGCTAGATTTTCAAAACACTGTGAAACTGAGCTGACCAAAACTATTTGCAGACTTGTGCCGATGTTGGTGATGAGCTTTGGCCAAAAATAATGGGAAAGAAGTCTGAAAAAGCTGGAATGCTTAGATTTGATGAGGTTTTATATTTTATACTTTTATATTTTGTTTTAAGTCTTAACTTACTTATTTTTTTAAAAAAATGTAAAATCCCCAATGTGAGCAAAATTATTTTGGTTGAAACAAGATACTTAATTTTATCTAGGAAAAAAAAAAAAAAAGAAAAATAAGTTTGAATTTCTTCAGCATTTAGCTCTGGGCTGATCTAAAATCTGTAATCTGTGACTTGCTTATTCACACAGATCTTACTGAAAGTCTTAATTAAAGTATATTCAGGCCCTCAGCTAAAAGGCTTCATACGAGAGTGAGTTGTTGTTACAGTACCACTTGATGATGAATCTTGAAAGTATCCAGTGAGTGTGCCAGGCCACGCTGCACTGCCCAGAAATTATGCCAAACACAGACTTGCTGCAGCCCATGCCGGGTTCCCAGGCCTGGGTGGCTCTCCCCCAAGAGCTCTGCAGAGGAAATCGCTCCATCCGCCCTCAAATTAATGCTCAGCCCTGGATTTCACACATCCTTGTGCTGCTCGTGTGCGGGAGGCGGCACATTCCTGCTGGCTGCCTGATGTGAGCCCCCCTGAACACACGGGTTTGAGCCAAAGCACGAGGCACATTTGAGACAAAGAAATAAAAAGAAAATAGAAAATAAGAAAATAAGAAAATAAGAAAGAAAGAAAGAAAGAAAGAAAGAAAGAAAGAAAGAAAGAAAGAAAGAAAGAAAGAAAGAAAGAAAGAAAGAAAGAAAGGGGAAAAGGAAAAGAAAGAGAATGAGAAAGAAAAAGAAGGCAAAAAAGGGGAAAAGAGGAAAAGAAAGAGAGTGAAAAAGAAAGAACATGCTTGGCACACTGCACCCACTTTGCAGATCAGGCTCTGGGAGGGGTCCTGGTGCACAACAAATCACAGCAAGGCACAGCAATTGTTCTCTGCTCTTTGATCCTCACTCAAAACCAAAGAAAAAACCCATCCAAACACAAACAGAGCTTTTATTTTCATGTCAGGTGCCACAATCTTAAGGAAGCTTTAGTTTCACATTGGGCAAAACACCTAAGTGACTGAAATACTGGAACCCATCAACCTGTTCGCACAAGGGGCTGGGCTCCCCCACTCCTGGTCAGCTTCCATCTCCATGGCAAAGTTTTGGAAGGGCGCAGATGACTCGAGTTTAATATCAAAGCAGGACAAGCACCAGGGCTTTCCCCTTCCTGGGCACCCCTGCTTGCCCTGGAGCTGATCCGCATGGGGTCTGTGGTGGGGAAGGGCAATGAGGTGCTGCCTTCAAGAGGCATCATGGAGAGGAGCCTGAACAGTCTGCAGTGGTGGTTAGCGTCACTGAGTCACTTGTTTGCCCGAAATCAGAATAAATTAATACCCCCCCCAAAAGTTCTCTGTGCCGATTTCCCAACTGGAAGTTGAAAGGATAGACCAGGGTCTGCTTTCAGATTTGTTAAAGTCTTTTCATCTAACTCCAGCTAGCTAATCCTGCAGGGAACGTCTTGCCTCTCCTGTTTCACTTCTGAGCCACCGGCTTTAATTTATGGCGGGAATAAATTAGGATGTTCTTTATTACGTGCTTGGATGAGGAGGTTGGACAGGAGGTCTCAGAGGCAGCAAATGCAGGATGTTGGCCAAACCAAAGGGCAGAGTTCAGCCTCTTTCCAAGAGCAGGTTGCAGTCACACATACAGGGAAGGCACCAAGCTCCCCAGCACTGGCATGTGCGACGCGTGTGTGGGCAGGGCTGAGGGGGCTGCTGAAACAAAAAAAATTACCTAATTACCCAGCCCATATGCTCCCCTCCTGTGCTTGTGGAGGGGGAGCAAATTAGTGCAAGATCTCCATGGCTACGGTGGTGCTGCACATCCGGGACACACGTACCCTGTCCCCCCATCACACCCCAAACTCTGCTGCTGCTGGGGAGGTCACTCATCCCCACTGCTAAAATACAATCAGTGATGGTGGGGGAGACATGTTGGCCCCAGTGTTGAGTAAAGCCACCACCTGGAAACAGAAGTTCATTTTGATATTTTCAAATAAATTTATCATCTCGTGGTTTAATTGTCAGGAGGGTCCCTTTAACTGTTGAGTACTCCTTTTTTGGGAGCCTCTCTCTAGGGTTAATTTAAAAACACCAGGGATTCTTTATGAACCAAAGTCCATGCAACCCTTTCCCTTTCCTCCCTCCCTCTACATGGTTCAAAAGACCCCATTTGGGCATTTCATTTCTCGCTCCTTTGGCACTGTTCATGACAAGGGATGGTTTAAGTGGGAAGCAAAGAAGGATATCTATTCCAAAGCATGTTTCCTCAGCTGATGTTTTCATCCTGCTCACCTCACCCGAGGTCACCCAGCCCATGCCATGAGACAACTCTGAGATTAGCTCAGCTGGATGAATCATGGTGTCAAAACATCAAGTTCATGGGTTTGATCCCTCTATGGGCTATTTGCGTTTGGAGCTGGACTTGATGACCCTCATGGGTCCCTTCCAACTCGGAATATTCAGTGACTCTGTGATTGCAGAAAGTCCCTGGGGTCTGCATGAGGCGGAGAAGCTCAGTGGGGCGGGCGCTGCGCGGGTGTCCGTGTGGCTTGTTAACCCGCTCTCCGTGGGGCTCTCGTTTTGGTTTGGCAGGTTTGACACCTGGCTTTCTTCTCATTTAAAGCTGCCCCCCAGCTACCTGCTCAGCTACTCAGGCAACTACACCGACGATGCCAAGAGCTGGCGGCTGGTCGACATCACCCGCCTGGCCTCCAAGTACCAGCACGACCGGGCTGACAAGCACATCTGCACCTCCCTGCTGAAGACCAGGACCTGCAGCCTGGAGCGCGCCCTGCGCCGCACGCAGCGCTTCCAGAAGTGGCTGCGGGCCAAGCGCCTCACCCCCGACCTGGTCCAGGTCTGTGCCCCACGACTCCTGTCCCCCCCAACTCCTACATCACCCAGGGGGTGCCTGGTGGTTTGGGAGTTGGGGTTGAAGAAAGGTCTGAAGGGCACGCGGCTGCAACTTGCTGGGTGGAGGGGGAGTTTGGGTGATGGTTGGCACTCTCCCTCCTGCCCGGTTGGTGGAGGTGTGGCAGCCCCATGTCCCCCCCCCAAGACAAAGGGAAGAAGCAAAATGAGGCCCTGATGGGAAGAAAAGTGTCACATTCCAGGGCAAACCATCCCCAGGCACAGGAAACAGCATGGCCAGGACTTGGGCAGGCTTGGCCCAAGGAAGGAGAGCATCAGCTCCTTGTGGAGGCTTTTCCATAGAAACCTGGAGCACGGCACGGGGGTAATATAAGACCATGACACAAACACTGTGACATCTCCCCTGGGGAAATTTCTACCTTTTTTTTTTTCTTCCCTAGTTTTTGATCTTGTCTCAGCATTTTGGTTTGGTTGGGGGTTTTTTTGGTTTTTTTGATTGTTTGTTGTTTTGGGGGGTTTTTTTTGTCATAAAGTTGTACCCAAAAGGGCAGCCCATGCCTTGAAAGTGGTTTTGCTTTGGGCTGGGGACCAAGGCAGGGTGGGCCCCCCTTGCTTGTGGCATGCTCAGTCTGAGCCAGAGCCAAAGCCTCGACTATTCATCTGCCTGCCATCCAGAGCAAATGACCTCAGGCACAAAGAAGCGCCACTGCCCTTTCTGTCACAGCCCTGGGGTGTCACAGGAGCAGCCAGGACAGGCACACTGTGTGGGGGGATCACTGCCTCCGGGTAGATGGGCAGCTACAGCACAGGGCATCCCCCTCACCCCATGGAAACAACAGCAAAACATTGCAACAGCCGCTGGAGAGGGGCTGGGAGGTTTGAGACACACTAAACAAGCCCCTGAGAGGCAAAGAAGGATTATTCCAGTACTTCTCCCCCTTCCAAGAGGAAAGTGGCTGTGAACAAAGTACTGGTTTTTTTTCCTAAAAGCACAACTTCTTGCTGCGTTCACTCAATTTGTTGAGTGCGAAAGTTCTGCTGCTTTAGTTTTGCCTCTTCTGTTATGCTGTGGAGAAACAGAACCCCTCAGCACACCTGGGAAGGGGGAGTGAGAGACCCCACGAAGCAGCAGCAAAAAACAGGCAATCAGTAGTGACACGTGGGGAAAATTTTGGGGGTAAAATCTGAGGTAGATGAGAAAATACAACATTCTGAGGAAAAAAATTAGGCAATCAGTAGTGGACAAGTAGGAGAATTTGGGGAGTAAACTTGAGGCAGCCTATAGGGCAGAGAAGAAATATTTTGAGGCAAAAATGTGTTAATCTAGTGGAAATGCAGGGGAAAAAACTGGGGAAAAATCTGAGGTAATCTGTAGCAGATAGAATGAGCATCATGGGGTAAAGTGAGTCAATCAGTAGTGCACAGGGAAGGAAAATTAAGGGGGTAAAATCTGTAGTAATCTCTAGGACAGCAAATGAGTATGTTGAGGTAAACTCAGTTAATAAGTAGTGGACAGATTTGTATCACTTCCCCTCGGAGCATCCCTTGTCTGAGCTTGTGGGTCATGGGACAGGAGAACTCCCTGGGCTGGAAGGTGACAACTTCCCAGGGACCTGCTGGCCACCACTGTGCCCCTGGGCAGCACCACAGCCTCCAGGCTGCAGGAGGGCAGGCTGGGCTGCCAGGTCCTCCTGCCTTGCCAGAGCATCCAGGGTGGTTGTGCAAAACTGCTCTGCCTCCCCGAGCAACGCTGCGTGCAAGTCGAGAGCTTAAAACCTCCATTTGCTGAGCTGGGTGGAAAAGCGACAGGAGAAATGTGGCTCTGGGGTATCTCAGATCTGCTGCGAAGTTAAGTCATCGGCTGAGCCCAAATCCTTCTCCTTAAAAGGCTCTTCCCAGGCTATACAGTTTTCCCTATGCTGTCCTCTCTGAGTCTGAACTCCCAGCTGAGCTGGCTGTGCTGCACACACACACACGTGGATGCAGAGGTGCACACACACATGGATGTAGACATGCACACACACACGCACACACACACATGCGGATGCAGATGTGCACACACACACGCTCACGCACACAAGTGGATGCAGATGTGCACATACACACATGTGGATGCAGACATGCACACACAGAGGCACACACACATGTGGATGCAGATGTGCACATACACACATGTGGATGCAGATGTGCACACACGCATATGGATGCAGACGTGCATACACACTCGCGCACACATATGTGGATGCAGAGGTGCACACACACATGCACACACACATATGGATGCAGACGTGCACACACACACGTGGATGCAGACGTGCACACACACATACACACACATGTGGATGCAGACATGCACACACACATGTGGATGCAGATGTGCACATACACACACGTGGATGCAGACATGCACACACACAGGCACACACACATGTGGATGCAGACGTGCATACACACATGTGGATGCAGACATGCACACACACAGGCACACACACATAGATGCAGACATGCACACATACATACACACACACATGTGGATGCAGATGTGCACATACATACACGTGGATGCAGACATGCACACACAGGCACACACACACACACATATGCACACACAGCACCACACAGAGATGCTGGCTGGGGCACCCTGGCCTCGCACCTATCCAGTTTCTCCCAGGGGCTTGAATTTCCCTGTGCAGCAGCAGTGGGAAGCTGAGCTGACAAGGGCTCCAGGGCCAGCCTCGAGGGACATGCCCAGGGACAAACTCCCTGAGACATTTTGGCAACCCTCTGCAGCTTTTTAGTCAGAGAGGGTACAGGAGGCTGCAGGGAGGCTCAGACTTTTGCATGTCAGCTTCAGGATTACTCTGCTCGTGTTTTTATCGTCCTTTGGTTCTGTAAATCAATCAGAGAAACCTAAATTAGAATACAGGTTTGAACACACAGAGAAGCATAGTGATCCAGAGGACCTGGGACCTGCTCCCCCACCTCCAAATTTCAGCAGCCATCACTTTTTAAGGTCAGGTATGTACTTTGCCAAACAGCTTCTGGTCTTACAGTGGTCCAAATCCAAAAACAGCCAGACACAGCCACATTTCAGTCACATTGTGTGTGTGAGTTTGTGCATGAGACCCCCCTAGCCAACGTAGATTACAGTGTGACCTCCCCAAACCATCTGGCTCCATAGAGATGGGGATCCCCTTCTTCTCTGGCCACCCCACCTGCCCTCCTCCCAGTTAAAAACCACAGGAGCACCTCCGCCTGCACCCCAGCCCAGTGCCACTGCCCCTCTGCGGTGGTGGCTGGGCAGACACATGTTGGTAACCCAGCATGGGTTACCATGAATCCAAGGGTTTCCTTCACTCCTGAAAGAAGGAAAGTAAGGATGCTCTGAGAAGCGATGGGGCTCACCCAGCACGGGTTACCATGAATCCAAGGGTTTCCTTCACTCCTGAAAGAAGGAAAGTAAGGATGCTCTGAGAAGCGATGGGGCTCGTCCTCACTGCCACCAGGTCTACCAAAACACATCTGATGGTGGCTCTGGGAGGTGGCTCTGGGACATGGTAATCAGAGGGGATTTTTTCCTGGGGGTACCATATACCACTGCAGATACTTTCCTGCAGACCTGCTCTTCTGGCTTGATTTGCCCCCTCCCTCTTCTCAGAGACAACAGCACATGGCTCTCAATGCCTCACACGATGTCTGTTCAGTCTCACAAAGCTGCAGTCACCCAGCGGTGTCTGTACTGCCCTCCCTGCCGTTCATCCCTTACAGCAGCACCGAGGAAAGATAATGGGCCCAGGTAATTTTGTCTTATAGACAGAGAATTGCAACCAACCATAACGTGCTTGAACCAAAATGACAGACCATGAAGTAACGTTTTCCCTCTTTACGCTGCCTGCCCTGCCTGACCCAACCATCAGCTGGGCTGCCTGCCCCTGTGATTATTTCACCCACCAAAACAAAAATCTTTATGGGATGCAGCAAAGTCTTCAGTCTTAAATTCCAGCCTGCCTCAGAGAGGAGCAGGATTTAGCAGGGGCTCAGCAGCCCCAGACACCCACTGCTTCGCCCAGGGGCTCATCACCTCAAACCACGCCGCGTGATATTCCTGTTGGAGGGGAAGAGCAACAACAAGGCAGGTTAGTTTCAGCACAGATTGCCCACAGGGAAAATTTACAGCCCTACCTGCAACACACAGCCTGGAAAATGCTGAAAGGAGGCAGAGAAAAGCAGTACTCAGGTTAAAACCCAGCTTTTGCTGCCAGTCTCTCCAGGACAAAACATTTGAAACCACTGACCGGCACCTCCACCTGCTCTAGCAGGTGTGCCAGCACCCTGGTTATTTGGCCTCTGAGTGCAGCACACATTGCTTTGCTTGCCGGACATGGGAAGCAGCTCACTCTTCTGTCCCAGAGCCACCTCCCAGACCCACCATCAGACGTGTTTTGGTAAACCTGCTGGCAGTGAGGACGAGCCCCATAGCTTCTCAGAACATCCTTTCTTTCCTTCTTTCAGGAGTGAAGGAAACCCTTGGATTCACATGACCAGGAGCTGTAGGTGCCTTGACAAGTGTTTCCTCCTGGAGGCCAACCTAAATCTGGTAGCCTGGTAAAGCTGCACCCAGGTGGTGGCACACAGGGCAGGGGGCAACCATCCTCATGGTCTGTGCCACCCTTCCTTGGGATGGCAGAAGGGAAAGCAGAGCAAGGAGAAGCTTCTTCCAGAAGTTGTCTTTACATCAGAGTGAATTCTGGGTGCGTCTGTGCTACGTATGCATATGTATGTACACACTGAGTTTAAAATACATCATGTACTGTGCAGTCAGGGGAAGAAAATCACAGCTGAGTGCAGGTGGGCTTTGGAGAAACTACATTATCAGATATAAACATGCGGGTGTTTAATCAAAGTAAATAAGAAGTTTTCCACATCAATCACAAACAGTACATGAGGCTGTCTGTCAGGTCTTATTCTCTGGGGTGATAAGACGCTGTGAAGGACTGAAGATATTCTCAGATAAATCAGCACCTCCAGTGTTTCCAGTATGTGTTCTTCCCATTTTTCTTCTCCTGAGAGTTTTTGTCTGGCAGTTTTACAACTCCAGCTCCTTTTCTGCTGTAGGGATCTTTCCATGAGCCTGCAGGAAAGGGAGACCCACCGTTCCACTGAAACAGTCAAGCGGGTGCTGAGCTTTACAGTGTTGGCTATGTCTGCCAAAATCAAAAGGCTCAACTGTCCAATTTTTGTGACTCAGGGCTTCGTTGAATTGTAGAAAGGTGCAACAGTGGTTGATATAAAGGTTGGCAGCACCCAGCCCTGCTCCTCTGCTCCCACACTGATGCTGGTGTGCCTGAAATGATTCCTCAGGAAACCAGCAGCCATGTGCAGTGTGTGTCCACATCTGAGCTCTGACCCCGGAGAAACCCTAATTACACCTCCCACGCCTTCCCTGACACTGTTATTTCTGTTCCTGCTGCGTGCCCTTCAGGGTCTCAGCTTTTGCATTGCAAACTCCTGGAGGCAGAAAGGCTTCCTAGCTGTGGCTGCAAATATTTGCATGCACACGGAGCTGCAAGAGACTTTCTCCACCATTTATCTTTTACTTAACACTGTTCTGCTCATTTTTTCTCACTTCTCCAAAAGGAAAGTGACAGAGTCAGTCTGCAAGTGCTGCAAGACAGAAACCCATAAGTAACCCACCCTCCCACACCCCTTTTACGGTTTTAGACAATTAATTGAGAAAATATTTCTTTGATAAAGCCACACCAGAGGAGAGGAGTGCATGAAGACTTGTGACTAGAAGTGGAGAGAATTATTTTTGACCAAAAAAAAAAAAAAAAAACCACGGGAAAAGAGTGTTTTTTGGTTGATGTGAAACAACACTTCAGTTGGGGTTGAGTTTTTCAGGTAGTTTCATCCAGCTATTGGCATTCAGGGCTTGTTCTGTGCAACTGATGGCCAAGGAAGGCATGGCTGGAACCTCACTGAGGCCAGCAGGGATACAGAGGAGGAGACATGGGACATCCAGTCCTCCCTTTCCACCTCAAACTGGGAAAATGTCACACTTTTCCTTTCCAGGCTTCTTTATTTCTTTGTTGTGGCTGGATAATAGGGTATTTGATGCCAAATGAACAGCTCGCACAGGAAGGGCTGAGAGGGACCTACCTCAGAGACACCAAATGACTCGGGGAGATGCTGAGTCAAATCTTTGCTCTCAGCATGAAGAAAGACAGGGAGCAACGTGAGCTCCAGTGCCCTTTCCTCTGAAAAACATCTCCCAAGCATCAAATCATAAAGAAAACTCAAAAGAGTATATTTGGCTACTGGGATAATTTTTAATAAAAATGCTTAAAAAAACCTGATTCCCTTCCCCAGCAGAGGCATGGCAGGGCAGTGCTTCTGTGCTACTGTGGGCAACCCTCCATACATCCACTCTCCCTGGTTATTAAGGAAAGCCAACTGAAAAAAAAAAATAATTTTGGACTTTGAAAGTACAAATTTCTATACTATTCATAGCAGCCATTGATTACTTGTGCAATTTCACAAGCCAAGCCTCCAGATCTGAAGTACAATGATAATTGACTCCATTAGCCCAGCGGTTCTCTATTTGCTGCTGGTATTTACAAAAAACGCACACAGGCTATTCAAATTTGGTTTTGATAGTTAATGCGTGAATTTATCAGAGGGAGAGAATATAGCCTGTGCTTGTACTCACACACAGTGTTTATTTACACTTTTGAAACGTGTTTACTGACCTCAGCAAATAATATTTACAAGAAAGCTGCTCACAGGTCAAGCAAATAGTGAAGCGATCTGAGGATTATTTAATGAGGGAAGTGACTCACTGTTTTAACAACAGGAGGGCCTCCACCAGTGGGCTGGGATGCCAGGGCTGGAAATCCGAGTGGAGGGAGGAGGCTCACGGTGTGGACATGAATGGTGCCCTGCAGTCAGGGGGAAAGTGAGGTTTGAAGAGGCCGTGAAGACTGGGAGCCATTCTGGAGACCTGAATTGTGAACTGGCATTTTGGGATGGCATGGATCTTTTCCTAGGAGGGTTTTGCTGTTGAGATCCCCCCGTGTGCCCATCCCCTTTGGAGCTGTGCCGTAGTGGGCAGAGCACAGAAGTACCTGTGCCCCCAGCATGGTCCAAGCACATCACAACACCTCAGGATGGAAAATAAACATCTTTGCCATATTTTCCCCTCTCTCCAGGGCCTGTCCAGCCCACTGCTGCGCTGCCCATCCCAGCGTCTCCTGGACAGGATAGTGCGGCGCTATGCCGAGGTGCCGGACGCCGGCAGCATCTACATGGACCATCTCACCGACCGGGACAAGCTGCGCCTGTTGTACACCCTGTCAGTGAATTCACACCCCATCTTGTTGCAGGTACGTGCCACCCTGTCCCTGCTTGAATCCTGCCATGAGATGCATGCCAGCCCTCCAGCTGCAGAGGAGTCCCAGCTCCGGCCTTTGGCATGCATCCTGGTCTTCACAAAGTACGTTTCTTCTAAAGGGTTGGGTGGTTGAAGCCAGGTAGACTCCTGCAGTCTTTATTGCACCAGCCCATGAAGCTGTGGAGAGACAGGGATGACCAGGTCCTTAAATAAATCAGAGCCCAGGTTGGGTATTGCAGTAGCGACCGTGAAAGCCAAGGTTTGACACATCCCCGATACTTCACAGTGGCAAGTTTGCATTGCTAAGGTATTACTTAAAATGACAGCCTGTTTATGAAAGGGAAGGAGCACGCTTTAGAGCGGGAGGACCAAAATGCAGCAGGGATGTTGAGCATGGACTCGGGGAGCACTGAACTCCCATGCTCTACGTGCCAGTGCTGTGTTTCCCATTTGCATGACACTGGTAACTAGCTCCATGACAAAGCGCAGCTTTGCAGAAGTGTTTGGTGGAATCCCAAATACAGCCGAAATCTGGATTTGAAGGCAGTGACCTGGGAGGCCTCTCACCCTTCCTCTGGTCCCTGGCTGACAAGCCTGGCATGCGGCTTCTTTTTCCTCATGTCTCCGAGGGAGTATTGCCACCTTTCCCCACACTGGCACACCTTAAATGCTCACTGGTGTTTCTTGCAACCCTTTACAACTCCACGAGGAACAGAGGCAGTGGCAGCATCATCTGTCCCTGGCCCCAGGTCATCGCTGCCCTCAGCAGTGCACGGGGCTCTATCCTGCCCCAGGGAGCGGGAATGGTGCTCACGGTCCAGGAGGTTCCTGGGGATCATTCAGCCACCCTGGCCATGGCTCACTGGGACATGAGGATACGGCTCTTAGCACCCTAAAGATGTGGCAATGCAGCTTAAAGAGGTGAGAAAAATATGCAGAAGAGAAATGGCTTGATTTTTACTTGAATGCCCAAAATGCCTTCACAGCAGATGGGAAAAGCAACCTTAAACATGCAACTGGACAAGTCCATAATGCCTCGGCAGAGTCCGGGGCACTGGGGAGACAGATAAGTTAAAATGTGGATAAGTTATAATGTAAATGACAGAAAGCTTTGTGTTGGCATCACTCAGCAGTCATATAGTTTAGTTTCCACCTGGGATAACTGCATGAGCTTCAGGGTTTCAGGAAGCCCAGCCCAGGTGTCCCCACCATAGCAAATACCCAGAATTTCTGTTCTTGAAACAGCAAAGCCTCTTACAAAAGAGCCAGGCAGTTCTCACATATTAGCAAAAACTTCTTTAGCCCCACCTCACCTTCGAGACGTGACTTCAGCTACACAGTGTTCATGAGGGACCCATCAAAGACACCTAAAATTAGATGTTCTGGGGCTAAAATTTTCATGAATTCAAAACCCATTATTATCTCAGACTTTCTAGTTAGTCTCCCTCCTAGAATAAATCTTGAAATACCAGATTCTTCCTTCATTACAAAGAAGGACAAAAAAAAAAATTGAGGAAATAAAAGCATCATAGCTACTCCAGGATGGAGCAGTGCCTTTACCAGCTGCTGGGATAGGATGGGCCAAGGAAGGGTTTCAGAATGATTTAGGAGCCAAAGCAACACTGGTGCTGCTGATTGAAGTCTGATAGGGCACTTCAAAATGCTCCTGGAGGGAGGTGGGTCCATGGGCAGAAGACAGGCTAATCCCCCCATTCCTTCTCTCCCTGGCAGATCTTCCCCGACGTGGAGGGATGGCCCTTCCCACGGTACCTGGGCTCCTGTGGGAGGCTGGTGGTCAGTGCCAGCACCCAACCCCTGCGTGACTTCTACAGCGCCGCCCCCGAGGTGGCCGCCGACCTGGCCCTGCAGCTCCTCGCCGTGCTCCGCTCCATGGGCACCAACGACCTCAACTACTTCTTCTACTTCACCCACGTGGATGCTGGCACCTTCGGCGTGTTCAGCAATGGGCATCTGTTCATCCGGGATGCCAGCACGCTGGGCGTCATCGACAAGGAGGAAGGTGCTCAGCAGGCTCCGTTGGCCGCGCGTCTGTCGCGGGAGGGCTTAGCGAGGCAGGGCAAACAAATCTGTCACCTGCTATGCTCAACTCCACTGCTTTGGGTTTTTTTTTATTATTATCTTTTTTTTTTTTTTAATAAGCCAAACATGTTATATTAAATAATGAAAGATTCACGGAGAGATTTACCAACAGCAGCTCCTGCCATCCTGGCTCCATGTCAGGAGCGCGACAGTTTGTGTGGTCAGGGATTTGGTGACCGACCCCCTCCATAGCTTTCAGTGCTCAACACTTTCATTTGAAGTTTTCCTAAATCACCCCTTTTAAAACTTCTGCCACACAAACATCAGCATCTGCAAGTAGAAATTTCATAATGTTGTTTGTTTTAAGCATTGGGTCAAATTGGATTCCTTTTACATGCATTTATAACATTAATAATGGTTATTATTATTATAACAACAAAGTCGTCCTTTTGTCATTTTTACATAAAATCGAGAGTTATTACTCTTCACTGTTCACAGGCTGTGTTGGTCTAATTGGGGAAGCAGAGCTAGTCAAAGGCAACTCTTCCAATAATTTAATAGTTTAATTCTGAATGTTCAGATTTTCAGAAGGCCTTTCCTCAGCTCACACATTCAGCTGAGCAGGTCTCAAATATTCAGAAGCAACTGTCGGAATATTTTCCACTGGGTTTCTTTTTCTTGTCCCAGCAGCCATTACTGTTAACTTGACTCCAGCTAAATGAGCTGTTGTTGCAAGTTAATGATTTGGGTAACATGGAAAAAAATTACAGTTCTGCTTATTTGTGGCAGTTTCTGTAGGAACTCCACATTTTAGGTTTGTACTCCAGTTCTCATTTTCTCTGTGTCAGTTTGACTTGATAGCCTCCTCTCCGGTTCCTCTGTCAGGCAGTTCTGCAGAGCTCTGTCATTCAGAAAAAGTGCACGTATTTCAGGAGGGAGAAAGTTGGCTCATACACAGTTATAGCACAGAGTAATTTGTGGTGAAAGGTGCCCACATCCTTTAGATACCAACAAACCCCACGTTAGCACAGAGCTACGGGCATCTGGGCTTATCCAAGGGTTCACCCCCGTGTTTCTAACAACGGGTTTAATTGCCTCCAACAGGGAGCCAGCTGATCGATGGCCAGCAGGAGCACAAAGATATATTTAGCTGTTTGACTGTGGACTGCCAGTCCGCGTTTGTGTCCTGTGACTCCATCGGGGAGAAGCACAACCTGGTCATGGTGTGTCAAGACTTTCTGCCTAAGCTCCTGACGGGGAAATTCCTGCAACCCGTGCAGGAGAAGATAGACAGCTTCCTCCAGCACTGTGCCAGCGGCCTCGCCAATGACCAGAGTGTCAACGAGGCCATTGCCAAGCTGGCGGAGATCCTGAAGCCTCTGCGGTCCTGCGACTCCCGCTTCGCCTACCGCTACCCTGACTGCAAATACAGCGACAAGTACTGACGGAGGGGGAGCCCCTGCAAAGGGCTGGGGCAGTGTCAGCCTCCTGCCAGCTCAGGAAGCAAGAAGGAACCAGGGGTAGCTGGAAAGAGTTGCGGCAAATCTTTTTATTATTATCCCGGACAGAGGAGGAGGGAGCAGAGTGAGCAGGGGATTTATTGTTCATCTCCCAGAGATGCATTTGTTACATGGGATGTTAGGCATGATGTACTGTTTATGGATTATTAGCATTATCAAGAGTGACAGGGGCTATGGGATTAATAAATCTCTTATTTTGGCCTTGGAAGAGTTTGCCATGCCACTTGTTGAGAACAAACCCTCTGAAGGCAGGATGCTGACAACCTGCTAGATAGAGGAGCTCTATTACCAAGAAAGTCTCTCTTATTGAAATGATTTGTACATAATGTGGGATGTATGGAAGCATTTAAGACTTTCCCTATGGTTATTTTTAATGTGCTAAAAATCATGGAAAAACTGAACTACAGTTCTGCGCCATCACCCATCACAGATCACTTTCATAAAATATTTAAATTTTATTTCTCTTATGGAACACAGAAAAGAAATATGCAGTCAACAGCATCATAAAGCTGAAGGGTCCTCCTATTTCTCCTGAGACTTAATTTCTGTAATCTCCAAATATAATTACTTCTAGTCTTCCTCAATTTGATGGGCAGTAATTGGAGACTAATATGGGGTTTTGGTTTAAGATCTGAAAAAAAAAAAAAATCAGCTCTGGGATGTGATTGTTCAGCAGACACTTTCACAATTTTCTCTCCAATGAAAAGTGGAGGAACCATTTTCACAAAACCATTCAGATGGGAAAATTGCCTTAAGAGGAGAAACAACACAGGCAGGGGATGAGACATGAGTTTA
Organism: Grallaria varia; assembly: GCA_013396735.1. Classification (NCBI taxonomy): domain Eukaryota; kingdom Metazoa; phylum Chordata; class Aves; order Passeriformes; family Formicariidae; genus Grallaria; species Grallaria varia. The sequence goes on along the minus strand of VWZG01008383.1, from coordinate 165,019 downwards.
CACTGAGTCTGACAAGACTTGCTGAACACTCCAAGTACCACCCAAGAGCTCAGCAGGTCTAAGTTCTGACCAGTGAGTACAGCCATCCTCATTCATTTGCCTTTCAAAGGAGAAGTTGTAAGCCAGTCCCCAGAGGATGACTGGGGCACTTAAAATTTGGGCTGGTGGACTTCCTTCACAGCAGTGGTCAACCCAGGGCTTGATATAGGGGCCTCAGTTTTGTAGTAGTTGCAAAACAGAACTTTCTCATCCAGAATCTGTCAGCCCACGTCATGTGAGCTCCTTGATGTCCTGCCCTGATGTCTGGAACTCTGACAGACCTCGCCTGGGTTTGGGGCTTTCTCCTGGGATCCAGGTGTGCAGGAGTCACCAGGAAAATTTGTCTGACCTGGGTCAGAAACTGGGCTTTTTGGACCACCCGTAAGAATTTTATCAGGGAAAGAGTCTTCTTCCAGCTATGATTTGAGAAAGAAATTGGTGACAGCATAAAGGCAACAAAGGATGGGAGTCCTTTGCACTGCCAGTCGTTGCACTGAGTTGTGTTACACAGAGCAAGAATGCAAATCAGGATTTTGTGTTGGCTGTGGAGGGGCTCTGTGCATCCAAAGGATCCAGTCTGGGGTTCAAGTCAGGTGTGGCTGAAAGTTGACAAGACAGGTTGGGCATCCCAAACCACAAACACAGGTTTGACACTGACTGGGGAAATCTGACGCAGGACATTTGTTTTGCCTTTCCTCCTGGCATAAAGTATCAAGTGCACCTTTTACCTCTCAAGATGTAGAAACATTGAAAATAATTTGTAGGTAAATTTAGCTACAGGCCCAGATGGTCAGTCAGCAAAAGTGTTTAAATACACAGCCTCAGCTACGGCTGCAGCCCTCTTTCTTGGTCTCAGTCTATTTCTACGCCATGGCTCTCTTCCAGAAAGAAAAACATGTCCTTCACTGCGCTCCATAAAGCTGTCTAACGATCTGTTTCCGTCAGATTTTCTTGAACCTATCTGCGTCTCCGAACCTCTTGGGGTGTGGTTTTACCTGAGAGATGGGTGTTAGCCCCGGGCCCCTTCTCCTACGGGGAGTATCCTGCACTGTGCTGGGCACTGGGTGTTGGATGCGGACTGGCTTTGGATTCAAAGCTCTCAATGGCTTGACTTGCCCTGGAAGAGAAGAAGACCCTGCAACGGGGCTCCACTCTGGAGAGAAAATTTTCCTCCAATTGGTCTCAAAATGTGACCCAAGATGTGTTCAAATTCGGCCCAAAATTTCCCCAAAATTGGAGCGAAAATTTTCCTCCAAGTGGTCTAAAAATTTGACCCAAAATGTGTTCAAATTTGGCCTAAAATTTCCCCAAAATTGGAGCAAAAATTTTCCTCCAATTGGACTCAAAATTTGACTCAAATTTGACCCCAAATTTGACTACAACTGTGCTCAAATATGGCCCCAAATTGCCTCCAATTGGACTAAAAATTTGACCCAAATTTAATCCAAAATTTTAACCAAAATTTGACCCAAATATGACCCAAAACGTGTTCAAATTTGGCCCAAAATTTCCCCAAAACTGGAGGAAAAATTTTCCTCCATTCTCTGCTCTCCCCTGCATCCTGGGCATTTTTCTTTTCCCATTGGAAACGAGCTGTTCACCTCCTGCGTGGCTCTGTGCAAAGTGTCTCCTGGGCAGGAGAGCACCTCTCTGCTGTCAGACACTATGGCACGGCGTGTGCTCGGCACCTTAAAGAATAGCAAGAGCAGGCTCAGATCCCCCAGGTCCAGTCCAACACTGGGCAAAAGGACTGAGAGGTGTCACAAGGGCTTTGACTGGACCCTGATAACTTGAGATCCAAAAGAGCTGGGGGTAAGAAACAGGAGAGTCGTGGTTTTACTTTGCTGCTTGGACTCAGTTGGCAAGGCTGCAGCAGGCACAGAGTGTCTATTTTTACAGGGCTTGGTTCAAAGTTGTTAAAGCTGAGAGGAGTCTCTGCACTGCTTTTAATAGACTTTGATACAAATTTAAACTAAAAAAAACCCCATGATTAAAAATAACAAAATTGTGGATTTACAAATTATTAAAGAATTGGGAGCTGTGTTCTCCACCAGTTTCTCTTCAGACACTGATTGCAAAGGCCAGGCTCATGTAAGACTGTGACTAATAAGCCAGCCATAAAATCAGTCCATGGCTCAGAGAACAATAATTTTCCTAAACTAAATCTCATTTCCCTGTATTTCCCTGACCTTTTTTTTTTTTTTTTTGGCATTGCCAATTTTTACTCTTAATATTTTCCTTTTTCTTGGCAGTCAGTGCCCACCCTGTCTGCCAGCTCCAGTCAAGCCTTCAAATCCTAGCAGGCCAAGCTCCAAGAGGATGTGAAATTAACTTATGAATGGCAATTATTTAAAACCTAATCCTTCCCACAAGAACTCTCAAGCGATTTTTTCCTCTCTGAGATCGAGTTCTTTCTGACAGTGGCTTTGTGTGAGCCTCTGCAAACTGTCCCTAGTCACAACTTAAGCCATTCCCACAGGAGAAGAGGAATGGCAGGAGAGGTCTTCCACCAGACTCACAGTCAGCCTCGGCACCTCCTTTATCTGTGGGTAGTTTGCCTTCATGCCCAGCTGTTTATCAGGTACCTCTCTTTCTGCCTTATATCCCATGTGTTTTAAAAGTTTTCATGTCAAGAGGTTCACAAAACTGTATTTTCTGCTGTATTTTGACTGGAAGCATAGCCATTTCTCAGGGTGGGGCGGGCAATGTATGGGCAGCCCATGGCAAGGGACAGTCCCAGTGTCACCCAGCACAGTTCAGTGCCCCTGTAACTCCATCTGTGGTGCTCACACTGCTGTCCCTCCCAGCACAACCCCTTGGGAAGGAATGTCAGCCAGCAATTCATCTCCCGGGTGGCATCCCTGCCAATGGCAGGGGATTAGAACTAGATGTCTTTTAAGGTCCCTTCCAACCTATGCCTTTCTATGATTCTATGATTTTTCACGCCCTCCTCCCACAGAAGAGGGGCTGAAACAAGCACTCACCACAGAAAGTGGACATTTGGCAACATCTGCTTCCCTTCCACGAGCAACTCACACGGTGCCTCTTCACTCTGCACCCTCGTCTTTGTTCAGCCACCCACTTACTCAGGTGTGGCTGATGCACAGGGCAAAGGGCACCCAGACAGAGCCTCTGAAGTGGCCCTGCTCTCCCAAACTTCACAGGATTGTTTGTGTCCCTGGAATCTGGGCTGTTCTGATGCCTCCTGGCACCTCCCAACTGCTGAATGTCTCTGTATTGCTGGGGAAAACCCACGCAGGTATTTGAAGTCAAAGTGCCTGGTAACACCTAGAGCACCTCAAAACCCTCTAACAGAGGGAACTTTCACTACAGCCCATCCCGAGGGGTTGGAAATTCAGATTTCCCACTCCACAGCTTTTGTGGATGCCTGACAGAGTTCCATAAGCTCTTGTGCAATGCTCTCAGGCACAGGGGATGCTCCTGTGCAGGACTAAGGGTTGGACTCGATGATCCCTGTGTGTCCCTTCCAACTTAACATATTCTGTGGTTCTGGGATAATTTCTTGCCCTGCTTTGCACCCACCTCCAGCCCTCCACCCCCTGCCAGCTCCCATCTTCCCACAAGGGGCTGCCCAGAAGAAATTGTGGTATTTTGGAGGACTTGGGAGCAGCCAGTCAAGCACATTTCATGCATCTTTCCAGCAAGCTCAGCCAACAACAGTTGTTTGCAGGTGCTTTTTATTTGCCTTCTGGTTTTCTGAGACTTTAGGAGGCCCTTGGGTCCCATTTGCCAATTACTCTCTACAGCCAGGTGCTCCAGATATTTATTGCTAATTCTTCCTCAGCTTCTCCCATCATCACATCAGCCTGGAAGGCAGAGTTTTAACAAAAACACTGAACGTCACGAGATGTTACAAAATCACAAGAGCCATAACCACGATGTTCTGAATTGGTTCACCGAGACATATTAATTTGATTAATGGGAGAGCTTTAGCTCCTACTGTGTCCTGTGTTTCCCTGATTCAGCGCTGAAAGAAGTTGGTAACCATCCTGGAAGTGACACAAACAAAGGTGAAATTCAGGGAAAGGAAATGCAAACAGCTACCAGTGACCAGATTGCTGGGGGGTTGCGGGACTTTCTACCTTACAGATTAGAAAATATGGCCAGACTTACCTGTTCTCCTCCTCAGGGGGATGGGATCAGCTAGAGGGGGATTGGTGGGGTTTCAAAGATGACCTGATCAACTGGCGAGAGAACCCCAGGGAAGGGTGAGGATGACCCAAAAATCAATAAAAAAGTGAAGAGAGTAGAAAAGACAGCTGGAAAACTAGGGAGGGACACGCGATAAAGATCTTCACATATTTTTCTTTAAAAAATAATTAAAGGATGGAGTTAAGGTGGGGTTACCTACCTGTGCACAGGCCACCAGAAGGAAGTGGAGCAGCAGGAATAAACTAAGTTTCTCATTGAAAAAACCCAACCCTTTGCTTCTGTCATAACTTTACTCGCAGATTTCTACCTTTTTGCTCTTCCAGAGCAACAAGAAGTGACCCTTTTCCCACAGGTCTCCAGCTGGAATGGAAGGAAGCTGCCTGCATTATAAAGTATCCCCAGCTGCTGTTGACACTCCTCATTCCTGACCAAAGTGCCATCAAAACCCCATCACTGAGTTTCTCCCCTTTCTCTACTGGAATGGGACTGGCTACAAGACCCCCAACCCTCTCCTAATTTTCCAGGGGAAAGAGCAGGCAAACATTTCCTCAATGGGAAAAGGACAGCGAGTCCTGGTGAGAGCCATAGCTGCACTTTCTTCACCTCCATCAGCTCCTCTTCCACCCTGAGCCACTCACTGTCTTAGGGATCAGCTGCTTGGGTTTAGCATTTAAAAATATAAAAAAACCCAAGATCTATTCCTTGCAACAATTCCTTGCAACATAGACTATAAATGGCAATAGTTAGTCTAGAACAAACTTTACAGGTGTTTGAGGAACAAGAATACACAGCCTTTTCCCTGGGGACATGGAGCTTTAAAAGAACAAGCTGGGCAGGTTTTACAATCCTATAGTACTACTCAGCAAGGATTCTTATAGCTCCCATCCTCGCCTTACACAGTTCATTTGCTACACTGCATGTAAAGATAGCTCTTTAGACTAACACCCACAGAAATGCCATGTGAGGTTCAGCATATTATGTGCTTGAAAAGGACCTTGTCAGTCACGCTGGATTTTTTTCCCCCCCCCTTTCAAAATTTTAACATTAATTTGGATAAAGGCTTGTCAAATTCATTCCTTAAATGATGCCTTAAAATAGTGTTTTTTCTCGCTTTGAAAATAAATAATCAAGACACTAGGAATAATGAGAGACTTTTCACAGGGATTGAAACCTCCTTCTGTTCTTATTCTTGGTACAGAAGGAGTAAGAGAGAAGATCAGCTGTGGGTTTTCACTCTGCTCTGGCTGGAGCAGCTGTAAACATTTACTCATTTTTTTCCAACCCCGTCACCTCAAGATGAAGATGGAGAAAAGAACGAGCCCTGATGTGCTCACAGTATTTCTACAGGCAAAACGAAGCAGGGATTTGTGTAAAGTTCAGGTATTGCTGAAGGACAAGAGGAGAAAGGTGCTGGCACAATGGTGTTGATGGAGACAAGTGCTGGGATGAAACATCTCTGTTCCCAGTCAGGGCACTTGTCACCGTTTCAGGTGTCCCTGGAGGGAGTTGCTGCATCACTGCTGGTGTTTCCCAATGGAAATCCCTTCAGCAGGTGGACAAGGCACGGGAATAGTTGTCCAGTGTGGCAGTAAACAAACAATAACAGAAATGGAAAAAGTCTTGTGAGAAATGGGCTGGTGAAGAAGGAAGAAAAGCTAACCTGAATATCTTAAAAGCTGAAGCTGTCTCTATTGTTTAAGATGGAGTTTTTGTTGTTTTTTTCTAAGGCACTGTGTCTTCTTCCCAAAATTCCTTGAGAGGAACCCTTATCTCCCTAGCTAGGTCTGAAAGAATGTGTCCTTGAAGTGTGTTTAAAGTTTCCTATTGGCCCTTAGTTAACCCTTTCCTATTGGTTGTTATTCCTTGTTTTCTGTTGGATCTTTTACGATCCATGAGAAGTTATAAATACCTCTGCCCATGTAATAAACTCTCTCTCTGCTCCCTCTCCAGTGGTCTCTGCGTGTCTCTCTGCGGGGCACTCCAGGGGCCGCCCTTGGCGGGGGGAAAGACTAGCGGGGGGAAAGACACCTCCCTGCAATGTAAAGGAGAAAAAGCCTCCCGCTATCGGGACGTGATCCCCCCATAAATCAACCGTCGTGGTCCAGATTTTAGGTAATTAATTATTTATCCCCTACCATTTCCACTCATGGCACTGCTTGCTCTGCCTGTCCCCTTTCACCACAGAGAGGATCCCACAGGATGCCTTTGCTACACGGAGGCTGCATGGGATCAAACGTCCCTGGTGCCAAAGGACGACAGCAACCTCCTGAGGAGCAGGGCCAAGGGTGATGCCCAGAGTCCAGGGGGGTTTCCATCTAATGGCTGTGCTGCCTGGGGGCAAATATTGACAGGAGTTCCTCTCTGTGACTACAAGGGTGCGACAGAAGAAGCGGCTTTGTTGAATTCTGTGAGCAAAATGACCAGAAAAATCTGACCAACAGCTATTGACTTGTTTTGTCAAGGGGAAGGCTCTCTGAAGTTAAGCTGTTTGACTTTTATTCCAACAGCAGCTCTGGGGCTACCGACTGTCCGAGTATTTTGCTTAACGAGAGGGAACATTCAATCCAGCTGCAGGGAGAGCAGGGAAGGGCTGGCCAAGTACTGGTGAACTTTATGGTTGCACGTCCCTAGGTAGGAGCCAAGCAGGGATTTCTAAAAATACAGCTTTTGCATGACTGAAGGACTGCGTGTACAGCAGTATAAAGTTACCAGGGAAGGCAGGCAGAAAAGAGTAGCTTCTGAAGGGAGGACACGAGTACGAATATGATCTTGAGGTTTCATCAAAATAAATATATATATATATATATTTATCAAAACCAAGTCTAATCCCTCAGCACTGGCAGATCAAAGAGGAAGTATAAAAGGCTAGGAGTGGTGGAAACAACTGGGACTTTTCTAACGGGACCAGAGTCTTCAAAAGAGTGTTGTTACCGGAGATGTCTGTGTTTGTGGGATTTCATGAGAGCGGTTGTTAATAAATTGGACAGAAACACGGACTGAACTAAAGGACAGAGGACTCTCAGTATTACAGAGGTAAAAATTAAGAATGAATGGCAAAGCTGTGACTATGAAGTCCCTCTCTTCCCTGCTGCGGACCCAGACCTGTGAGCACACCCATTCCTGCCCTGAGATGGGCCAAATTTTGGAGCAGGTGCAGTGCCCTATATCACCTCCTGCTGCTGGACAAGGACGGGGGGATGCTACACGGCAGGGCAGTGAACCCACCCACAGGGAAACTTTTAGAGGCTGGATTTGCAGGTCGCAGGGACAGCCGTGAGCTGCTTCATGACTTTTTACAGCCATATATGGAGCCCAACAGGAAAGTGGGATCTGCTGTGATGTCTGCTCAAGTTTATCTTGAAGAGCCCTGCAACGGTGGGATCTGTTTAAAGGCACCACATGAGAGCTCAGAGTAAATGTGTATAAAGCAATAAATAAAAAATATACACATGCATATATGCCAGGTGGCTAAACAGCAGCACAAGGGAGTGATTCAAACCAAAGGGACACCCTTCAAAAAGTAGAAATCAGATGCAGGAGTCAGGCAAATTAGATGTGAGACTACAATAAGGCAGCCCCAGAAGACAAATCCAAGGAACGAGTTGGTAACAGCACAGAGGCTGACAATAAACCCTTTCTCAAACACACCAGAGGCAGAAAAGCCTGCCAGAAGAGCTCCTGTGGCCAGCATGAAATCTCAGGGCAGGGCAGCCCAAGGAATGAAGAATTCAGTATTTTGCAACGATGCTCATCTGGGGGTGTCTCAAAGAAGAAACAGGAGTAATCTCTTAAGACTAAAGTTGGGTAAAACCCACCCCAACCTCCCTGTCTGTCAGGGTGAGGAGCACACGAGGGAGGGTGGGGGTTGTGCACCTCATCTCTGCTACGACTTTGGTGCTCCTCTGTAGGAAAGTTGGCCAATAATGGGTGTGGTGGAAAGAGGACTCAGTGGGTGTGAGTGAGGAACCTGCTCGGGGTGTAAAGGCAGATGCTCATCATGGGGAGAAACCCAGGAGCAGAGAAGGGACTCCGGGGAGCTCAGCCTGCCAAGGGAGCCTGGGAAGACTTGGGGTTTCAGCACAGCCCAGAGAAAAACAGGATAACCAGAGAGGCACAGGCGTGGGAGGGTTTTCCCAGGGGAGGTCAGTCTGGCAAGATGCCATGAGCCTGAAGAGAGGTGACCGTGGAGGAAACCCCCACATTGGGGATTGTAGGGTAGTGGGAGGGCACAAGAGGACAAGGATCCTTCTTTGTCTTGCTTTCTTACATTCCTCCTCAAAGAGAAAATCAGAGATTTGGCACAGTGTGCCAGCCCAAGTGAATTTCAAATGTCACAGGAGTGGCCAGAACAAGGGCTAGGGCTCCCAGGGTGACATCTCAGCTCTGTAGACACCCGCTTCTGATGACCAAGGAAACATCTTTTTTAATGGAAAAGGAGTCTTTTACTTTGCAATGCCTATGAAATTAAATATGTGAATAATTTAATAATATTTATGAATAAAGCTATTGCAACATAACTAGTAGTGACTCACTGTTTTCTCAAGGAAACACCCTAATTTTTCACTGATATACCCTTTTTCAGAAAAAAACCAACCCAAACCAACAAATGAACCCAACATGAAGGAAATAAGTTTATCCTGATCCAGAGAAACCATCTTGACATCAGAGTTGTGAGGAGGGAGAGAGCACCTTGTAATGGCACATGGGGATTTTGAGACCCCAGATCTATTAAGGTGCTGGTTTGCCAGATTAGCCATTTTGCACATCTGGAAATATTCACTCAGAACAAACTTTCACCATAATCAAAGGCAAGTTAGCAGGCAAAAATGCACCTGATTGAATTTTTGAGGGCTGGTACCCTCAAGAGACTTTTTATTTTAACATCTGAAACAGCTTTCAGTGGCTGTATGTGGATTAATGCAAATTTCATTGGACGAAATGTCCAAAAGAGTTGATCTGATCTTTGTTTGGTTTTTAGAGTCTGGAAACCTTGGGCTGAGAGAATTTGCTTTCCTTCCAGGTGAAAACTGGCAACTCAGGAACTTGTTCCTCCCATCACCTTGCGTTCTTGGATTTTTTGAGAGATTAACTACCATGACAAAGCTCTCCTGTTACCTTACCCCAAACAGCTTCATCTGTTCCTGCAAGGCTGTTTTTCCTTCTGATCATCCTCACTCCCTTTTGTTTACTGAAGTTGAGTCATCTCTCCCAGGGGACTGAAGAGACCCCAGACTCCTTCCCAAGGGACAATTACTCATTCCAGAAATGGAGACTGTTGTGTTTTCTGAACCAAAATGAAAGAGGACCCTGGTGAGCACCCAGCGGTGCTTTGGCTGCCTGGGAGAGGGAAGAGAAACTATTTCCTAGAAGTCACCACAGCTGGAGAGGTACCAGGGGAAAAACTACTTCTTGGTGAGCGCCAGAGAAGACAAAAGCTGATTGCAAAGAGAATTAGGGAAAGGTTGTTACCGCCCCAAACAACTGCTGGGTCCTCCAATTTCAGCTTAATGAAGGGAGCATGGCACGAGGTGCTGTGCTTCTGCCCCTGCTGCCCCACGTCACAGAGGATGAATTCTGCTCAGGGAAACCTGCCACAGAAACATAAATACATTGAGGAAAGCAGAAACAGTGAGGGACGTTTCACTGCAAAATTATAAATACAAATCTTCCTACTCTGTTTCCTATTAATTGGAGAAAGATACAATCAGTGTGGCAGGGAAGCAATGACTCCAGCCAGGGCATTTCAGCATGGCAAGAGGTAAATGTGAAATAAAAAAAAGAACCACAAAGTAATTCAAGTTAAATCAACATTTAACACAACATTTCAGTAACAAGGACTGAGGTGGAGAAGCGTTGGAGGGACATTACGCCTCCGTAGTTTTTAAAACTTTTAAAAACATTTAATGCTTTCTCAGAGAGTCCAAACAAATGAATCACCTTGCAACAAGACAAATAAAAGCCTACTTTAAAAAGGACTATTTTCCTCGTATCTCAGTGGATTTGCCATTATCAGTGACAGGCACAGTATTGAGCTCATTGCTTTTTGATATCCCCTGGTCTGGAAGTTTCTCCTCTCGCCAACCTGCTCTTCAAAGCCAAATTCCTCCTCTCCTTTGAGCATTAAATGCACCAAGAGAAGGTGATGAGCGTGGCTGAGACACAAGGAGTGTGTCAATGCACAGAAAGGCTACACTAAGGATGCTTGGCAGTGACAGCGTGGAGATAAATGTTGAGAGTGAAGGTATTTTGAAAAGGAGAGATGAGCACAACCACTGAAAAGCACCAAAATGAGCATATAGAGCGCACAAGACTTTAGAGAAGGGAAGAGATTTGCCAGAACAGAGAGAAAGAGTGTTTCTTCTCTGGCAGATCTCAAGGAAGAGAGCTTGCCAAAGTAATTTGAAGAGGAAGGAAGTGCAAAAAAAAAAAAAAAAAAGGCAGAGCAGTGAGCAGCTCTTCCTCCCCAAGTGAGATTTTTTTTTTTTCTTTTTTCCCCAGTGTTTTCAAGTTTTTGAAAGCAGGCACAACACCCAGCCTCTGGAAGATGCGAAGAAATGCACGTCCCTCCTCCTCAGCTGCAGCAAACCCCACTTTCTTAACTCGTACACCCACTGCTGCCCTGCATCCACCATCCCTGCAGCACGGGAGCTCCTCGGGGGGTTTGTTCCAAGGCAGAAATGCCAAATGAGGGTAATCACTGGCAAAGAGGAAAGGAAACGCTGAAGCAAGACACTCCACCCCTCTATCCTCTTTCCAGGTACCAAAACCTGCCAGCACAAACCTCCTCATTCTTTCCCAAGGCCCTTTCTCAGCAGAACTTGGAGACCTGTGAGGGAAAACCTCACGTTCCTTGTTTGCCTGGCAGAGCATCCCCATCAACCTGGGGAGCCACAAGGGGAGAAGGTGCTGAGCTGCCCCAGCACCCTCCTCAAGCAGCCAGGACCTCTGTGTCTGTCCCTGCTACCCCCAGGATGAATGCCAGAGGGAGGGGAGGAGGAGGAGGTGGAGGGTGGTGGGAAGGGGACCGACCTTCCCGCGAGCTCAGGGACGGGGAACATTTCCAAGCTGAAGGCCAAATTGATTTTTCTAGTGCAGTTTCCACATTAATGCACAGCTTAGTACTGTCCAGCATCATACCCAGAGCATCCCACGGCTCCGACCCGGAGGGAGGGAAGCCATGGGTTGTGCTGGCAGGTCCTCAGGCTCTCACCCAGCAGGCGCCAGAGGATGGAGAAACACCAGGCAGAGCTGAAAAAGCCAACTCCTGGCACACACAGGTCAATCAAATACCTATTCAAACACAGCAGCACTTCACTCGTACACTGTCTTAGGTTCTCCCATCTCGTAGATGTGTAAATAAGCCATAGAGAGCATTAGCCATGGTATTCTTCACAACACAGCCATAATTGCTAAAGGCTCCATCGAGCTCTGTAAACAGCATTTTGCACTGATTTTGAAAATTAGGAACTGAAGTTGCACTTATGGTAATTGCCAACTCATTTTGTTCAGTGCTGGAAAACTCATTCCACCCTTGCTTTTCACTTTGTAGCTGCTGAAGTGGCGTTCCAAAGGTATCATCAACTCCAGACACATATTGTTTCTCTGTTAACCAGAACTGAGGGTGGATCACTAAGCTCTCAGTCAAACAATGTTTTGCCTGCACAGACTTTTGCCCTGCCAGATTTGCTCCTTTTCTTCATTTGCTACCTTTAAAAAAATCGTACACTTGCACCTCTAAGACACTTCTCATAAAAACAGTGATTTCCCCCCCACCCCCCACCTTTTAATTTTTCATTCACAAGAGAGATGTTTTCTGCTCTGTCTCAGATATAACCCTGTAGAACTTCTGACTGGAGCATGCAGATGAAAGCTGAAAGATCATAGAATCATCAAATGATTTAAGTTGGAAAAGACCTCCAAGATCATCAAGCCCATCCTTTGATCACCACCTTGTCAACTAAACCATAGCACTAAGTGCTACGTGAAGTCACTTCTAGAACAATTCCAGGGGTGGTGACTCCACCATCTCCCTGGGCACCCCATTCCAACAACCACTTCAGCGAAGAAATTCCTCCTGAGAATGAAGATGTTGATGTAGGATTTAAACGTGAGGCTGCTTATAATGACATGGTTACAACACACGGTTCAGTGCACACAGACACAGCAACTTCCCCCGTCCACGCTCAGTAATACCAAAATCTGTTGTTCTATCTGGGAGCAGTGATGGTTAATGATGAAGGAAACCTAATCCACGTGGAGACGAGGTCTTTTCCTCCTAAAATATCCAACAGCCCATAATCTGTTGTAGACTAGTTCCTGGCAAAAGGAGAGTATTTTCCCAGAATCACAGAATCAATTGGAAAAGACCTCTGAGATAACCGAGCCCAATTTTGCTGGAAAACATCTTGGCATCATGTCACACGAGTGCTTGGGACAGCACCCAATGGGGCACCACTGGGCTGAGCCCACACTGCTATTTCTCAGTAACATTACACTCGGCCAACCTGTCACTGGAACCGAGTCTTTATTTTTAAGTCTCCCAGCCAGGTATCCAGTGTCCTCACCCTTATCTGATGGCTGCATATCAGCACCCCTGAGCTGCCCAGACACTGCTTCAGCACAAGTATGACCACTTGGCCACCAAAAATCACACCTTCCTGGGTGCTCTCACAAGGCTTTCAGGGTTGCACAGGGTGGGAACCACAATCAGGCAAAAGGTTGGGTAGAGAATTAAGGACCAGCAGCCTTAAATCCCTTCCAGTACATCCCCAGCTCCCGCTGTCTGCCCAGGCAGACCCACCCCCAGGAGATGTGGGTGAGCACCCAGCCCTGCCCCGGGCTCTCCAGCAGGACTCAGGGAGAACTTTTGGTAGCTGTTGTGCTACTAAAATGGTTTATATTGTCCAGGGGACACGAGCAGCTGCTGTGCTGTGGCAGGGCTGGTGTAATTTGCTCCTCCCTGCTCCTGATGCCCAAGACAGGAGCTGGCAGAGCCACGCTGTTAGTGATGAACACCTCCCTAAATCATTAGCATTTAATCCAGGACAGCAGGGATAACACTGGCACCTCAAGTAAGACAAGGTCCTGCATGTAAATACAGAGCTGTAAGTCTGTCCTCAGCCTGCCAGCAATTCCTGAGCCCCTGGAATACATTTCCAGATCTTCAGCTGTGAAGACATTTGCCCTTTGAGAAGGCCCTCGAGTACTGGAACTGAACCACAGCAGATGCTCTTATCGCATTGCACTGCCCACCCTGCCCAGTGCCACTACCCTCAAGAACCCACCCCCCCAGAAAAAAACCCCAACTCTGTGGCAACTGTGATTGGCTGCCAGTTACTGTCCTGGGATTTTTTCACTGCTAAATGAGGCTATTCCTGGTGCCTCATTTATCCTCCAGTAGCCAATGCTCACTCCTATCTAAGGTCCGCTTTGGTTCTTAAATAGGTCACTTCTGCACCCACAAGAAACTTGCTTAGAGGCAGGTGATCAAACCCTGTTTGCACCCATTGTCCATCTCTCATCCTTCTTCAGGAGCTGGAAAAGCCCCTCAAGTTACTGTCGTAAAGATCAGCCAACCTGTGGGACAGCCCATTGGCAATGATGTTCTGGGGAGAAAAAACCCACCTCAAACACCTAAATTGTATGCACCTTAAAACTGAACAGATTAAAGCTCCAGCAGCACCCATGACATGAACTGCACATTGCACTCAGCACATGGCATTGGCAGCCACAGATGACTGACCACTGCCACAAGGAAAATCTAGTTTCCTCAATGGACTACTCAGTTTCCCACTGTTTTGGTGCTGAAAAACACAGACGAGGAAAGGGATGAAAATGTTGTTTATCCCTGTTCATCTTTCTCTGTGCTCGGAAGGCTGACATAAACGATAGCCCAGCCACATGTCACTGGACACATCTTACACTACCCCTCGCTCAGGCTTCTCTTCTGGTGTCCCTTCCTGACCCCTCCAATAATTTTATGTTTTTGCACATACTTCACAGCCAGCTCTCTCATACCACATTTCAGTGCTCCTACGGACTCTGGCAATGGCGGAGTTTTACACCTTGGCTTCAGGTTTTCTCTTAGGAATCCCCAGCTCCATGAACTAAAGGAGTTAGTGTTTTAGCCCACCTTTAGCCCATCCATTAATCATTGCCTGGGTTTTCCTGCTTTTACACTGCTCACTCCTACAACCATTCAGACTTGATTTCCCTTCTCACCAGCTTCAGTCCTAAACCATTTGTCACTCATATCATGGGCAGCAGCAGGTATTTAACCCAGATTTGAATGTATCTTCTATCAGAAAGGATGTGCCACTTGAGTGGGGCTCCACCCTGCTAGAAACTGGTGCGTGCTGCCCTCTGCCAGAGAGGAACCACCACCAGGAGCCCAGGGCAGGACAGGAGGAAGGCTTTGGGCTCTGATGAGAAATCCACTCCCATCCCAGCTCCACACGTGCATCCCAACTGCTGCATCTATCCACTGCCTTGCTGTTCTCCGGGAGGGGCAGCAGCAACTTTATTTTAGTATGTCAATGCTTTAACAAGGCCGATGGCAGCATGGGGTGATTGTGACCTGGAAAACCCTGCCACTGCTGCCCCAGTGGTGAGGCTGGAAGCTGAGCACTCCTTGCTTCTGCCCCTGTGAGGTGTCTCTTCCCATTTCCCAACCCTTCAGTGTGTTTTTAGGGCTTCCTGCACTAAGTAAGGACACGTGTGCCTCACCCCCTATGGATCTTTCGAATCTTTTAATGAGTGCTCACCTCTACAACTCAGTCCTGCTCCCTCAGCCCCAGCACTGCTGCTGGAAGCAATGGAAGAGCCCAGCACCACTCCCAGGCACAGCAGTGACACTCCAGTTCTCCCCACTTTGGTGACAGATCCCATGAGGCTCAGGGGTTGTCCCTGTTCCCAGCCCACCCACCCCACATAACCTGTCACCAGGGGAGCTTTGCCCTGGGGCTGATCTCCTTCTCCTCCTCGGTACGTTCCTTTGGCTTTGCATGGAGTTTCTGGTACCAACAAGGAAATGGCATGTTCCACCTCCCTCGAATGTCCTGCAGTCCCCTCTGTTTGGAGGAATGCCATTGCTTTTCTGGAACGAGGCTGCTCTGGGATCTGGCAGGTCCCATGGGCAGTGACATCTCCCATTAAACCAGTTCACCCCAGGACCCATCCAACCTGGCCTTCAACACTGCCAGCGCTGGGGCATCCACAGCCTCCCCGAGCAACCTGTTCCAGCGTCTCACCACCCTCACAGTAAAAAACGTCTTCCTAATACCTAACCTAAATTTCCCCTTTCCATTTGTACCCATTACTCCTTGGCCTGTCTCTCAAATTCCGGATGGACAGTCCCCCTCCAGCTTCCCTGTAGCCCCTTCAGATACTGGGAGGTGCTCTGAGTCCTCCACACATCCTTCTCTTCTCCAGGCTGAACAGCCCCAACGTTCTCAGCCTGTCTCCACAGGGGAGGTGCTCCAGTCCTCTTACCAACCTCTGGACTTCCTCCAACAGTTCATGTCCTTCTTACGGACATGAAGCTTCCCTACCACCCTTATCTGATGGCCCCACTGTGGATCCAGGCTCTGCCCAAGGGAAGCTCAGGCTTAAACCCTCTCCTCCTAATCCCCTGTACCAAGTAACATGTTTACTTGAGCTCCTTCCCAAGATCAGGGCAGCAACCAAGGATGGGCACTCTCTTCCCTACCTTGGTTAAATCCTTGCAACTTCTCCTAATAAATAAATGTATTTGTGGCCAGGATATCCCCAGCTGTGGAGTACCTGAGCCTTACCCATCTTTGATCCAAGAATACTCTGCCAAACTGAGCCAAGCTGGACTCATTTAAGCAAAGCATCCTCATTTTAATGCTACTTTGAAAGTCCTTCTTCCAACTATGGAGGAGCAGACTCAGGGCAACTTGTTGATCCTGAAGACAAAGTTTCTGACGTACACATTCAGGAAGCTTTGGGAATTTTCTATAAGTAGATGCTTCTCAGCTTCCAGTGACTTTTATGTGAATACTTATACAGATACCAACATCACTACTTCGAAACTGTAACCACTGGCAGGACCACTCCAAAAAAGCTCCCAAATTGTGTACCTGAGGGGCAGCTTAAAAATCAAATGCTCTGCTGAATGTATTTATGGAAGAACTTCATTAAGCTCAGAAGCACATGATTATTCCTTTTCCACTTTTATGGAATCCCTTTGTTGCCAAGCTCCTCCAGGACAGTTCTCAGAGCCACAGTTCAGAAAAAAAAGTAGCAACATTTGCTACTAATTCCTTCTTGTATTTAATTCAACTTTTTACTATCTTTTTCTTTAAACACCCACTATCATCTCTGGTTTCACCCATCCCCTGTATTAGCCTGTAACCTTTTGAAAAGTCCTGCAACAAATGCCGTGACTTTGGCCATTTTCATCCTTTTACATTTTGGTTTTTAATTTGCCTGCTACTATGATCCATAGCCACAAGGATCACCTGCAGTACAGCAGCTTTGGAGCCCAAGGGCCCCAAGGGCAAGATTCCTTGGAAAAGAAGCCATCCCCTCCATTCAGCCTTAAGACTCTGGCTTCCTCCCACCCTGCCCAATTCCTAACGCTTGGAATTGCCCAGGGATCACAAATGTTTCACTTGCATCATGTGCTCCGTAACTGGAGAAGCAGAAGTGCTTCTTAATAAGTACAACTGATGAAATATTAACTTGTGCTTTTTTAATAAAACGAAACAAAAGCATTCTAAATCATAGCAGCTCATGGATCCAAACTGTCCATTGCTCAGGAGCATAGTGTGATTAAGAAGTATGAAAACTGCAAAATATTAAAGTCCTGCAGCAATTCAGATTCATGACAACACCTTCCCCGCAGAACAAGCAATGCTGCCTGATGCTCTGCTGGTTTGATCTACTTGGCCATTGGCAAAATACGGATTTTCTTCCTTGGTAATGCCATATCCTCTTTTCCAAAGGGGAGGAAAGGTACAAAGCCCTTTTGATCAGCGCACAGGAGCTCCTTCCCTAATTAGCAATGTTCTTTTTCAGCACTGAGAAATGAGGACTTTTTGTTTACCATTAGTTGAGGTAAGTGTATCTTGCTTTTATTTGGGTTTAAGACTACTGTAAAGGAGTAGCTTTTCAGTTGCAGCATGGTTTGTCAAGATTACAATATTTATGACTGCATAAAATACATAAGTAAAAAAAAAAAATATGATTTGTAGAGTTTGTTATCAAGAGCTGAGACTTACATCTTTACAGAACTGCAAATACTGGCTTCCTAACTGCTAGTTGATAATTTCGCTGGCAAGAGCATTTGTTAACGGTTTTCTTTAATCTCTACACCCTTCCATCCAACTGTTGTAAAAGTAGCAAGAAAGTCAGTAATAACTATGCTGTAACAGCATCAGCTGAGCTGTACTGATTCTTCATTAAAACACCCTTCGTTTGAAGCTACAACGTAAGAGGCGATTCTTTTTGTTCAAAAGAAACTACTCGCATGCTCTGTGCCTTTAACACTTCACATTGATTACAAAAAATTTAACAATGCAATCACTAACATACCCCACTAATGAGAAATTATGAGAAATTGTTCGATGCAGAAAGAACCCTCTGCATCAGTCAACTCTGATCGATAAGAAAGCTATCAATTTTGAAATTTAGATTTAATGCATTTCCAAGAAGCTAATGAGAAAGGAGCAACTTAAAATAAATACCATCATTAAAACTGCAAACAGTTACAATGATATATTATAAACTTGTCCTAAATAAACCTAGTGCTTCAAAAATTTACCAGTGAATTCGTATTACAAAATATGTGAAAATACAATAGAATACCACAAAACAACGTCCTTTTTTGGGGTCAACAATGACGCCAAGATGACTCAGTCTTAACTTTTAAAATCATTAATAGAACATATTGTAATATATAAGTTGTAATTTGGTTGAAATCTAGAGAACATCCCCACCAATTCACCTTCTTCATTCCTCCTCTGAAACTAGTGCCAAACTTCCTGTCAAAGCCGGTATTTTCTTGAAGAGCTTTAAGATTTAGCTGTTACTTGTTTTCTACTACTACATTTTGGCAGCAACTATTTATTGGTCTGTTATTGCAAAAAGTGCAATTTAACAATAAACCAGTCTGAAGGTCATTCTATGTCTTGAGGATACATACCATATATTTCTTTAAAAATAATCATACTTTTGTAAGCAATACTTTACAGTAGACACCTCAAATCTACCATAGATGTAAAACTTAAAACGAGAAAAATTTAGTCTCTAAATCTTTATACACATATTTATATTCGAGTTTCTATATATATTATATATATACACAAGCACAAGAGTATATATAAAATATATATAATCAGATTCAAAAAAGAACAAGAACTGGGCACTGTACATAAAATCTTTTTAAAACTCAAACAATAGAAAAACTTTAAACATTAAACAATTTTAATAAAAGTTTCTGTACAATGCTAAGCAGTTTTATTTACATATAGAAAATGTAATAGGAGTAGTGTTTGAAATTACAGAACTCCTTAAAATTTCAATGGCAGGTAATCTGGAAAAAATAACAGCATTCCATTCACAAATATTTTCAAGCAATAAATATGTATTTATAAATAGTGTAAATTTACATCAAGATTAGAAACAAAAATCACAAATCTGAAGTTTATTCCTTAGTCTATGTGCAACCCATTTATCTTTGTGACTTGGCTGTTAATTGTTTTAAATTTTATTTAGGAACCAAAAGTGTAACCGTCATGGTTTCAAAACAAGACAGAAAAACATAAAAGCAGTAAAAAATTTATATCACCTAACTCTTCACATTAAAAAAAAAAAAG
>VWZG01008383.1:113565-145942 GCA_013396735.1 Grallaria varia | reverse complement strand
AAACAAACAAATAAAAAAAAAAAAAAAAAAAAAAAAAAAAAAAAAAAAAAAAAAAAAAAAAAAAAAAAAAAAAGAGTTGCCCAAAGAAAGACTTAAAATTTCTAACTACCTTACAAAGAAATGACCAGCTAAGCTAGTACTTTTTCCAAGGGAAATTCTGAAGGGGGAAAAATGGATGAAACCAACTCATCAGCCCAGAAACAGAGAAATACAAAAGAGGTGGTCTTCAAGTCAGTAGTCTGTATAATGTTGCCAGTTTTGTCAGATATATACAAAACATGGAATTATTTTTTTTTTTTTGAAGTACAGCTGGATGAGCTTTATTTGTTTTGAGTTCTGGAGTAGGAGGCAGTGCTCTCTCCTGTCCAGTTGGTTGACACTCCGCACTTGGAAGGTTGCATAGACACAGCTTTCAGCCAGCAGCCTTACGGGATAGCTACAAAAATCAGTGGTGCAGAACTGGGTCACTTCCTGAATATCAGAAAAGTTTTCATTTAATGTCCATGAAAAAATGTCAAGATGAGGAGGATGGCAATGGAGGAGCCTGAAAGAGAAAACATTAAATTACCTTTTCTACAAGGGTGCAACACTCCATGTTTAACCAAGACCTGCACAAACTGTAACCATGAGAGTTTACAGTCACACACACACTACTCTTTTTACACTTCGGGACTCTTACAAGTGTCTACTGGCATTTTTTTTCCAACTTACTCAAATACAACATGTATTTTATGAATACTTTGCATTAGGATTTTGCCTGTACTGCAGACTGGAGTATCCTGTGGGGTATCTGTGTTATTATGAGCCGCCAAAACAAGTCCCATTGTGGCAACAAAGAGCTCCGCGTGGGCCCAGTACAGATATAACTTCGTACATTCCAAAACAGGGATTCTCAACCTGTTTACCAGCGGGGGAGACGGTCCATTTGTGGCTCTCCAAATGCTCTGTGGGCTTCATTTTTTGCCCCTTTTCCACCTAAACAATAACCTACACTCCTGTAATTAGGGGATCTGTGGAAAGGGCCTCAGATTCTCTGACATGGGGACAAAGTGCCTCAAGAGTGAAGCCACGTGTCCTCTTCCTGCCTGCTTTCAGGAAACAAGGTCCAGAAGATACCTGACTACTCCCCAGTGCTGCACTTTGTGGCACTGCATCAAAATATCGAGTCTTTAATGGCATTTTCTTCTCTTTTCCTGCTCATCAGTGGAATCCCTTTGAGAAGCTGCTCATAGTCTTTAAGGACACATCACAGTACCCACCCATGAAACATTAATACTGGCTGATCCCCACTTTGCTTTACCCCAAAGACTCTCTCTGGCCTATTGCACCTTTGCCCTCTGGGATTATCTTCACCCTGTGACTGGCAACAAACCTTTACTCTCCTCCTACATCTGAATGATGTCACTTTTAGGCTATGACCCTTAATTAATGTGCACACTGATTTCACATGAGAACAATCACTAATGTCCCCTTCAGGGCCACATCCTTTAGTGGGGGAAGGAGCTACTCACAGGTTGAGAACCCCTGTTATAGGGACAGTATCATTGCTGTTACCTATATAGTTATAAACACAGACAATAAAATACTCCTCCCTCCCCCTCTCTTCTCCATACACAAATATTCCTCCCCATTTCCACTCAACTGGATGAAGTATCTGAGAACAGGTTTATTTATATGCTTTTCCTTAACAGATCATCACTTTGAAATTGCAGTGTTTCACAAACTACAATGACAGTGATCTCCTAGAAGTATGAACTGAAGTTCAACCATCTCAAAATCTGTAGGACTAATGAAGATAATTAAATTCAGAGAATATGGTCCCACACTCTCACCAGCCTCTACTGCTGAACCTTGAGGCCTTAACTCAAAAGGTCACAACTTAGCATGCTAGCAAATACATGAAACAACTTAACACACATTTTCTGCAGCACCTGGAAATGAATCAAAAGGCACAGCCCTTACTGGGCTGTCATATTAAATTCAACAAGAAATTCTCATAACACTTAGTCCAATGTTTGTCTCCTCTGACAGAAAGGTAAGCCTTATAAAAACATCCAGCATCGCTTTCATCGTGGTTACAAAAAAGCCATCTTGGCCTGAAACAATGAAACCTGGGTGAAATGTTAGGACAGTTGTGCTGACACAGTTCAAAGCAGGAGGCTGCCATATATAGCACAGAGCCATAATGGCAAAGAGGCTTTTTGCTTTAAATTGAAATGCAAAAGGAGGCCCCAAGCCAAAAGACAGAACTGTTTGAGAGCATCCACTTGCTAAGCAGAAGGACAGCGCCGATTTGGGAGGAGGGATGGGTGGGGAAGGGGAAGGAAGGGGTCTGAGTGCATAGGATGCTCTGCTGCTTGACTGACTTCATACCACAACCAATGTATTAGAGATGCTCTTGAACCTGGTGCTAGTTTCTCCAAGCTTCACTGTCCTGATTCTTCCCATCTCCATCTGATCCAGTTATGGTCTTCAGGTGATCTCTATTGGATTTTTAAAGCCACAACTTTATGAATTGTAACATCATACTTTTCCTGAAAACTCAGTGGTTACGTTCTGCAGTAAGTTACTGAAGCATTTCCCACAATTCTGACTCTTCAGCGTTCTGTTCTGTAAATCTCACACACAACCCATACCTCCATTTGAATCAGAAAGTCCACGGTACTCGTACAATGGAGTACCAAGACAGTCTACAACAGCTTTACAAATAATGTATTTATGCACCCACTTATTAATTTGACTTACTAATGTAAATTGATCATAGACTTGCATCAAGTCCTCCATTTTGTACTGTTCTAGCACCACAAAGTTTTCCAGGTTCGTGCTTATCTTTCGTGCACAGTCTTGGCAATGTACAACATAGGTCTTTCGAGAATTGCTCTCACTAGTGACAAAAAGCAGATCAAAGACTTCCACCTATTAGACAGGAAACAGAAAGTCAAGCGTTACAACTTCATTTTTTAAAAAGTTATACCATGAAAACTGTATTTTCTTCAAGATTTACAACCTTACCCTGTGTATGCAAAGAGAAAAATTAGATTTTTTCAGGGAAAGTCTGTTCTCCCAAGGCTTAGGCAGAGAGGTGAAATATTGTAAAACCACTAATATTGCATTCTGCATGAACAGCGCTGTGGGAACGCTTTGGGTCAATATTGACAGAGCAGGATTCATATGCTGAATAGGGCTTACTCAGTAAAGTGGGGATTTATAACAATTATACCTAATTTTCCTTTTAAAAATTTGTCTGCAAAAGAAGCTCGTGATTTATTTCCTTACTACTGAGTCACATGCTCATCCTGACCAAAAGGCTGTCAGAAAACAACCAGAAACTGATTTTCAGGGAGTAGGAAAATTTTGTTTTCTTTTAAGTTTCATGGAAATTATTACCCAATACTTTAAAACAACTATTAACAGAAATTAGAATAAGAAATTTCAGCAAGAAGGTATGTCCTGTGAAAAAAAATGTAACTAATTTCCGTCTCTTCTGGGGGTGTTGCTCCCTTCTGAAATGAAGACAGATACACCTCTAAAATCAAGCCCAGCAGATCAAATTATATGCAGGAAGGGATAACAACATTCTATAATAACTGAGAATTGAAAAATCGACCTAGTGAAAAAGAGCATTGTGGAAGTACTGTGGGAGAGACTGCAGCACAATACAGCCTGTGTCCAGAAAAACTTCTGGATAAGCTCTTCCAAGACAGTGCTGCATCACCCCTATGTGCTCACAGCACAGAGCAGGGGCTGCAACTTCAAAGCAAAATTTGAACAGCAACAAGAAAAGACAAGGGAAAATTCAGATCTGTATTACAGCGGTGCACAAACCCAACAGGTATTTTCACTGACCTCACAAATGCTACAGTAATGAGCTGGCTCGTCCTTTGCTCGCCCGTGCCAGACAATCTCCTTTCCCGCAGCAATCAGAGCTTCCCGCAGTGTCTGACACTGTTTGAGAGTTCTTAACAGGCAGTACCTGCAACCAAAAACCAGTCACATGTTCAGTTCCACGCTCAACTTTCTAGCAAGACTCAAGGAGGCTTCAGTTTCTTTCCCTGTACCTGGAGCTTGCTCTTCCTCTGGGATTTCAAAACCAGCTGCCTAGGAGGAATCACTGGACTCATGACTTAGGGAGAAGGCAGAGCACGAGCTCTGGACCTCTGCGTAGTTCTGTTCCATTTCCATTCTGCCCCTCGCCCTGGGAACAGGCTGTACCTTTCTTTTTTGCACCTTTAATTTCTGACTGAAACACTTGAATGCCCTTTTAAGCACAATAAAACAATGTGTTTTCAAACACAATCCATGCCTTTTATTTTTTACTGTAAATTTATCAGCACAAAGTGAGCTCAAACTGCCAAGTTGAACACAACTGTTTACGTTTCGTGTGACTACAGCCTAATTCAAAGAACTGTTTTAACTTCCTAAAAACCCTGTTACTTCCTCAGCACTGGTAAATTCAATAATCCCAAGTCTGAACCCCCAAACTCTGCCAGAAATCACTCTACACACAGTGGAAACAGAATCTATCAACACGTATCTTCTTCCATACAAAAGGAAAAAGAAAAGACATGCTGGTATCAGAGAAGTAAGTCCTTTCACAGAACAAAAATAAAATCAACATAAAACCCCAATTCTAACACTTATTTTATGAATGAAGAAAAGAACCCCTTAAATGTCAAATGAAAACCCACAATTCCCTGCCATACTTCTGTAAAAGCTAAAAAAAAAAAAGAAAATGAAAAAGCAAAAATCGTTTTATTGACACAATTCTCTACAGCTCTCTTCTGTACAAGAAAATGTAACTTGTTTTCTAGCATTTTATGAGCTACAAATGTTCCCTAAAAAAAAAGCTGGCAAAATAGGTCACCAGATTTCTAAATTACAATGTTATTTACAATAATTTTAGCTCTCAGCTATCCTATTTATTTGAGCTGCAGCCTTTGCAGCCTTTAATTTTCTCCTCCACAGGGTGGTTACGTTACACACTCATTAGATGCAGAATGAAGATTGGAAAAAATTAAGGGGAAAAACAAACATTGGACAGAAAACAAAGTGCTCAAGAGTTCTATCAAATGTTTTCAACTTCATCCTCCCATTTTAAAGCCTTAGACATGTAATATATACACTCTGTAATTTTAAAAAAGTTTCTTTCATGTGTTTCCAAGTAGTTAATAGAGTCTTGGGCTTACTTTTGAGATACTCTCCTCTTGTTTTACACTCATATTGTTCATCTTCACTAAAAACAAATCTATGGCTTCATTAACGCCCTCACTGTAAAGGGGCACCACAAAACTTAAAGCTGTCTCTCTGTGAAACATCTGATTTTCATTTACCAAATTTCAAGAAAATTATACAGCTCATTAAGCTGTAACTCCTTCAACACTTTTGAAGTTTGAAGGGAGTGGGGCTTATGATGCTGAGGCCAACCACTATGTGATAGATGATGTATTTAATCACTTTAGTGTTGGGCTATTGTGCTCCTGACAAGTTCAGTAACTCTGGAAAACCATTTTTTTTTAATGCAATACAGCCCTGTGTCAACTAAACTTAAAAGCTCCCATTCTTCTCCTCTGCTGTTATCTGGAAAAGTCTTTGGGGATGCCGAAGAGGAACTGGAAGCACACCTGGCATACCTGCCACCATTGTTCTCCACTCCTGACTTCCAAGAATTTTCAAAAGGTTGTTCTGAAAGAGTTTTCTAATGTTACTGATGTGAAAAAAAGAACCGCCCAGAACGTAACCCACTTATAACATCACTGCAATGTCTGCCAAACCAAAGCAGAAAACAATAGCTAGAAGGTGAATTCCCCCTCCTTGGATAAAATTCAGGTCCTAGTAATGGTACCTGAAAATATAAATGTTAATTATTTCATGCTGTCAAAGATGGGAGAAAGCATATAAACTGCCCCTCTGAAAATGAACTATTTCCTGAAGTTTGGGAAGCCTAACGCAAGCCAAAAAGTTGCCTAGCACAGTCACAACATGTAAGTTAAATGGGGTCAGCTTTTAGTACTGCAGACCTCCTTTTATTCTTGTACAGCGAGAATTGAGTTAAATGAAAATCTACACCTCTCTCTCAAATTCTTTACAGGTATGGCATAAAGATGTGAGTAAATCATGTCCAGAAAAATTCAAATATTTAACAGAAGACTTAAAAATGGACATCATCCTGATTTATTCTAGAAGGGCAGTGAGAAACCTGCTTGAATATTTAGATATTCGGTAAAGCTTTTCAAAGTGTGGAGACCATCCCAATGGCAACGCGGAACCAACCTCGATGTACCTTTCAGAAATACATCTTCCCTGATACTTAAATGTATTTTATCTAGCTTCATGACCTTGTGCAAAATAATTTCTCCCATGTCATGTTCTTTTACGTTTCTGAAACTATTTCTGTAAAAAAGCTTAGTATTTCAGATACTTTGGAATTAATTTTTTAAACCTTTATTACTATGTTCGCACTACCTCTAGAATTCTTTTCTTCCTCAGATGCATTTATAAAAGTCCTTTTGGCTCCATCTAAGGGGTTTGCAGTTAATTTTTCTTTTCTTGAAGGCTGTCTTCCCTCAGCCAAGTTTAAATCATTTTGTCTGCTGTGTTCCTGCTCATGATTCTACTGTTAAAATCAAATCTTTCAAAAACATCTCATGAGAAAGTTTTGCTCTTTGCCTTTTATCTATCAAGACAGCACTGAAGTGCACATTAACTAAAAATAAAATGAGGTTTCAGATTTCTTCCAAAAGTAAAGTTTCCTCCTATTAATTTTTTCCCTTCTGCTATTCGATTTCTTTTCATTGCTAATCTGTGGCTCAGTATTTATAAGTATGCTAAAATTTTAGTTGATTGCCTCTGCGGTGGTTACTCTCACAGCACCCACAAAGATATACTTGTATTTACCTTTCCAATCGAATTACAAACTACTTTTTATCATCTTCCAAAACCTATCCTTGTGCACTATTCTGACACCTAAGAAGCCCCAGAGACAGAAGTCAAAGCTACCTAAACACTGTTTATGTACCTTCAATGTGCAATTTTAGACAGACCTGTGCTTGGCAAAAAGATGACAGCTGTGTCCCTTATTTTTACTTCCTGATGACAAATGAAGTCAGCTACCTAAGATGAAATCCAACCAGCTCTATCAAAAAATCACTATTTTTCAAGGGTTTCCTATGCACAGAAACACACCCATTCACGTAGGTATAACACACAAATGTCTCTAGTTTGTATATAAGAAAATCCAGGTGCAGTGGACAACAGTCACCTGCCAGCTGGTGCTGTTTTCCTGCAGACAAGCAATCCAGAGGAAAATCAGCCAATTTTTCTCCTATCTTAAGGGAATTCATGAAGGTTTCTGCATTTCCAGTGGGCTGGACACCAGTATGGTGACACCCATTTCTAGTAACAGCTACAGCAGCACTACAGCAGCGACCACAAACCAGAGCTGACCATCCCACCTTCTTGCCCTCTGCACACACAGCATGGAACTGGGGATCTGGCTGACAACTAACCTGGATGGAGGGCTCAGTCCAGGTAAACTGGAAATGGGTTCAGTGCACTGGAAAAAGGGTGCACGACCGAAGGTTCTGTCTGCTCCTCAGCATCTCTGCTTATTTTGTAATGTACAGCCTAAAGTTTAGGTCTATTGCTTGAAAAAGCTGAGCTGCTGTCAGCCAGACAACAGGAAACTACCATTTTGTCCTCTGTGCTACTTCCCAACATTTTAAGTGATTCTCTCAGAGAAGGATGCTGTGCTCACTCATGTTTTTCTCCTTTTAAGTCTGAACCATGGCAAAAAACCTCCAAACTTGTGCAAATGCAAAATACAGGTGGCAAAAATATCAAAATCATATTTTGCCAAAAACATTCCAGAACTGCTCTGAGCTTTACAATAGATGCCTGCTGGGCTTGGAAAGATAATAGATACATAAAAAGATTAAAGTGAGTTTGTTTTTTTTTTAAACGGACTTTTTGGCTTCCTCCCTCCCACAGCCTGCTTCTTTCCCCCCTCTTTCTCATTTCCAACTATTCAGTTTTTATTCTCCTTTTTTAACAGCTGGCATTCAGAATATGAGCACTAATTGCTTAATTGAAGGGGCAGACTGTCAGGCCTTCAGCAAGTATTTTCTTTACCCTAGATATCAATTACTAGGTTTTAAGCAAGTATTCACACATAAATGCTATCCAATAATCAAGCTTTGCAGCTACAACAATCCTCCCTGGCTTCAACTTCCAACATTCTTGGTCCTTAAATATTCAACATTTCACCAGTTCCACCATCCTGCAACAGATGTTCAAGCCTGAATTAAATTCCTGCTCTAAAACAGTGTCTCGCTCAGATGTCACCAATAAATCCTACTGGGGGAAAAAAATAGAAATTCTCTTCCTTTGCCCTTTTTTGTAAGTTATCTCACCTGCTTTTTTTGAAGATTCATTTCAAGGCAAATAATAAAAGGAATCAATGTTTGTGAATCCAGACTGCTGGTAAGACTAAGAAGTGCTCAGAAGTGCTTTGGCACTTTGGCAAAACAGAGAGTGCTGCTACCAGAGGAGTCTCATGATGAGTAATTTGCTTTGGAATTCATTCCCCCACTTCCCTTAAGACAAACCTATGTTATATGCTGGAATGTTCATTCAACCCTCAGCCTACGTATGATGCTGCAATATGATTTATATTTGCTTGAAGTTGCACCCTTTAAAGAAAACCACTAAAGATGCTTAAAGTCTGGAAATATTCCTGCATTTTGGAACATGCGTATGAGAAATGTCACTAAACTCAGTTATCATTTTACACATCAATCAATTAATTGTTCAGAAGAAAGAGCAAAGGGAAGGAGGCTTTCAAATTTCTACTTGCCTCTGTTTAAAGATTTATATTGGATCTCCAAGTGACAGCGTGAGAGCACTAACTACAAGTTCTAGAAATGTAAAGTTAAGTTTAACTTTGCTGCAAAAATGAATGAATATTCTAATATTCGAGTTGGTGACCTAATTTTCTTATTTCTGATCATATGTACTGTGAACAGCTGATGTGATCTAAGGTAACTGTCTCTGTAAATGGCTGAATTAAGTCTATGGCACATTTAACTACAAAGTCACTAAAGCTACAGTTAACATCGCATAAAACATCATAAAATGAAGGATATCTATAAATGGTGTGTTTGAAAAATAGAATCTAAAATAACTTTGGTTTCGTTGTCAGGAATGGGAGAGTCTTACACAGAATTACTTACAAATCAACTACTGCTTTATGCATGAAAAGCATACAATAACTGTTCAACTGAGTAGAACTTACTTTATCATTTCAAAAAGCTTTGGATCTGAGACCTTGATATTTCGAGCCATATTCCATGAAAGATGAACCATGGGTACAATGGACTTCACGCTCTGCAGCTTATTCCACTCGTACCGCTCCACTGCCAATTTGTATTGACAGGCTGTACAAAACCAAATTACAGCAGTAATTAGTCAAGTTAAGAAACAATTCTCGACCAAGATAATTTGGTTATAATAAAAAGTTGTATCTTTTATAGCTGAACTTCCATTTGCAATGGCCCACTCATTCCAACTACATTTCAATTCTATAAAATGTCTTTTAAAAAGTGTATTTATGATGCTGAAAGAACAAACACCACAGCATCAACAAACACCTGTGAAAACAAGTTATTAACAAGTGTTCCATTCCTAAGGTGAAGAGAGTGCAATAGTCCAAAAAGGGTTAATTATTAAATTTTCAAATATTCTAGAATTAAAAAAATAAATCTAGGTTTGAAATGTCTGCATCTCACTCTATTCACTCTTTATCATAATTCTACGCTGCTATGGTATATAATCTCGCCATTAAAGATTTTGTTGCAGTGAGTCAGACTTTTCATTAAGCAGCCTACTCACCCCACCCTCCTTTTAAAAATGTTTTACAAAATTTACTGTGACTAAACATGTGAGCTCTGGATCAGTCAATCATACAATCCTAGAGATACACTATTATTGCACCTTATAAAGACACACCTTAAACTACCTAAAAACCCAGAGCTTTTTCTGAAGTACATTCACTTCAAATGCTCGACAGAATCTCGTTTTAACTGAAATTTCCTTCCATGCTCACATCTAAAAACCTCTCAAGACTACATTTCAAAACCAAAGACTTCTAGGGCAGTAGGTCTGAAAAACCTCATATTCTTTTATTTTACAACTGCTTACATTTCCTGATGCTTTTACCAAAGAGCTATGATGTACCCCCACCAAAGTCAGAGGACTAGTCCTTAAATTCATGTAAAAACTATAGTGGAGTTTGCTGGGCAGAAATTTCAGGAGAAAAAGTTAAAAAAATTACATAACAAGACAGTGTATCAATTAATATATAAACATTTTATTTTTACAAGCCCATTCAAAGCACAACTGCCAAGACTGCATTCTCGCTGCTGCTTCTTACAATAAAATTATTTAAATGTGCAACACATCATGTTTTAAAAATACAGCACATTAATTATTTTTTAATCTACTAAAGCACGGTACATTAGTAAGAAATGGCAGGTTCTGGGACACATGCAGTATAATGTCACCCAAATAAGCACAAACACACCTGTCAGAGGGCCAACGTTCCACGCGATGTTGTTGCACCAGCCAATAGCCTGGACCCAGTGAACAGTGCCAGCATTTATCCACACCAAATCCCCTGGTCTCTGAATGAATCGATAAACTGGGACGTTGGCTTCATACAAATCTTCCAAGTTTGGCCACCAAGATCCCATTAGGAAATTCATATTGTTCCTGAAACCACAGGGAGAACAGTCTTCAGCTCAGACCAACAGACACATCAGTGGCAGATACTTCAATTAAATTACCTGTAAAAACTCATCATCACCATAAATGCTTTCTGCAGCTAATCAGTGACCCAGGAAGACCAGTCAAAAGGAAAAATCTCATGTATAACATTCCTGACCATCATCCCACATTTCACATCCTGCAATACATTAGAACACCTAACCATCTAGCTACCCATGGGAAGTCAGTTTATGGCTTCTGGTTATGATCTATTTTCCTTTAAGTTTCCCAGGATTTTATTAACGCCGAGGATGAGAAACCCTTGGTCAGATCTAGTGAGACACTGGTGCAGAGCGCTGCTTTTGTAACCAGTGCCTGATTTTCCATACAGCCCATGCCCATCCTGCACTGCCTGTGTATGCATGTGAAGCTGGACCACACAACCAGCAACCTCTTGGCAAAATTACAGCTGTGATCCACAGGTTGATGTTATATTCAGCCAAGAAATGTCAGCCCTCCTGAGAATCATGGAAAAACACCTCCATATGGATTTCCTACCTATGGACTATTCCACTATGGTTATGCAGAACACAGTAATTTTACTGTGCACTATGAGAGATTATTTGCAGTGCACAGTTTTCAAAGACAACTCAGTGCCTCTTACCAGGCACTGTGGACCTTCTGTGAGGTTACCAAGGTCTCAGTTTCTCTGTCACCTTCACAAGGACAGCACCATGAAAGTAAAAGGCATATTGGGTCTGAGAGACTGTTACTACATCAGTGGAATTACATTTCTGAAATGGCCAATCTTTGGAAAGGTGAGTGAAATAAGAACAGCTGTCAGCAGATGGGCAGAAAATACAGAGTACAGAGACACTGAGATGCATTTGCAGAGCTTTGGAAAAGTTCTGAAGTGATTAATCCAGTTTTAACTGGGAAAGACAAGAAAAAAAGGTTCTCCCATAAAATCAACTTCAGAGGCTATGCTTGAATACCAGCATGATTAGGGGACACAATTGCTGCTCCCCCACCTTTTTTTTTGGTGTGTGCATGTGCAAACATGTATTGTTTTGTTTGTTTTTCAAGCAACCACTGTACACATGGCACAACACAGAAACCCTGATCTCAGAGCTCCCCAGTGCCCAGTGTACCTCAATTTTTCCAGTGAGTTACAATAACACAGGTCAGCTGTAACATGCAGGACAGAGAGTCTGGATAACCAGCAGGGCTAGGATGGATTTTCTGATGTGGAAACATCACTACTATGAAAACTGGAATGATGCCACATATATACACATTGGTAGCAGGCAGCCTATGCTTTTACAAAACTTCTGAGCTCCCCTCGTAGTATAAATTTGAATCTTAAATCTAGATGAGTATTTGCTACTGCCAATCTCTCATTTCTTCTATTTTCTTCATTCTTATTTTGAAAAAACCCCAAATAATGGACCTAATGTTAACTTTTGAGACCAAAGGTACCACAGGCTCTCCAGGTTTCTGTACATTTTACAAATGCCCTATTTTGTATAAATTCTAGATTTTGCATTTTGACTTACTTTAAAAGACTTTCTGACTACATGGAAAACCCATAAAATAATCCCCATACAACACTTCCAGTAATTTCCCCCCTCAGGTCTCAGAAAGGCATAGAGAACTTGATAAAAATAAGAGAAAACCAGAATGTCCAGCTTACTTTTCACAGAAGTCATTCATGACACCCCAATAGCTTTCAGGGACAACAAACCATTCACAGTCACCTGGACCAATATTTATATTTACTGAACAGAAGTTGTTATTTTCTTGATGACCTGACAGAGAAAAATAAACGCATTTTATATAAGGCTCTTCCATCAAAATAATGCCATGAAAATACAAAGATACAATTACTAAAAAAACCTCAAACCGTAGTTCAGGTATTTGCAATTTCTGTATGACACTTTCATACACTATTTAGGTACTTCACACAATTAAGCTACCAATGACAAGAGAATTCTGCATTGTTAGTTTCTGGAAAATGAAAAGTTGGAACTATCAATCTTGTGAATCTGACCAATATTTCACCAATTCCCTTCCTGTAGAAATAAATGCTTCAAAAGCTCAGATTTTGTGTTTCACGGTATCTCCTGACAGTCCCAGTCAGGTGCAAAACTTTATGACTCCCACTGAATAAACAGGTACTAAGAAAATCTTTCTGAAAGAACTTTCAAAATCAATGTAGAAATGCCAGTATTTTATCTTCTTTTGACAGCTGGAAAACTGAGCCATAATCCCTAATGGAATTTTCTGAAGTTGCACTTCAGAAAAAAAAAAACCTGAAATTTAGTCCAGATTACTCAAGTCTGTTCATCATGGAGGGCTGAGTCCTATTCTCAGACAATTGAGAATCTAAAAAAGTAAAAATAAACTGATTTTTATGATTGCACAAGACCTACTTGGGGAGCCTATAAATACTTCCAAGGTATGTAAAATACAAATACTGTCCAAATATATAAACCCATTCTATTTTTCTCCTTAAAGAATCCATGCATGCAAGAGGTCAGTATGGCAATTACCCAGCACTGCAGAAATCCAGAAATTCCCACTATAAGGGAACTTAGCACTTTGTACACACAGAGTTCAGCTAAGCAAGTAATAAAAGAAACACTCCATATGTACAATTTTATAATGTTTAGGCATGCTGCAAGACACAGAAAATCTGCAGGGCAGTTAACTCAATATCCCAGCAGCAGGACCTGATTTTTTCATGCAGAGATGATACTCACCTGGTGTCCTGCTGCCTGGAACCTTCATGTACAGCTGCACTGTGTTCATGCCCAGGATGGTGTGACCAACATGGCTTAGAAGATTTCCTGCTGATACCACACGTACAAAAGCAGGAAGTTTTGTCAGTTCGTGGAGTTGCAACTTCCACCTGCAGCAAAATAGCAAAAATTGACAAACTGTGAATCCCTGAAACTCTTAGAAGGGTTTGGGAAATATAAACGTTTTTGAAACCGTGTTACTCTTTCCATTTTAAAGTATTTCCAAATAAAATCACAAATCTGAAAGGCCAGTTGAGGATAAAGAGTTTTGCAGCAAAAGCTGAGACTACAGATCAGAAGTGGCATCTACTGGGATCCTACAAGAACTATTTAAAGTACCAAAACCCAATTCCCTATGAGCCTCAGGCTAGTTATGCTTAGGTTAATGTAAAGTCTCTCTCCCAATGGTTTATTCAGAGTGATAGTTTATTAGCTATTATTTTGTATCTACGGATGGAATTACCTTTAGAAAAAACCCAGCATTGATATCCAAAATTTTTTAACAACCTCTAATCACGTATGTATCCACACACCCTAATCTTTCAGTGACAGTACCACAAAAGTCCTCATCATCTTAAGCAGACCTCATTCCCCAAACATCCTAAACTTTTCTTCTGCTCTAATGATCGAAGCAGAATTTTTCTACTGCAGCTGGCAGGACTGACAGCCTAGATGCCCTCATCTTGTATGGAAATATATACTAACTGGAGACTGAACCAAAGAAATAATTATTACTGGACAATAAAACTGTGTTTTCAGAGTATTTCTAGTATTTTCTGATGCTTTCCTAAGCTACCTTCATCTACTCACAGAAGGATATATAGCCTGAAGAATACTCAATTTATTTCCTTTTTTTTTTTTTGAGGCTCTGGGAGATGTATTGTGGTTTATCCACAGGCAAGCACTGGTCTGGTCTTTACCCACTATTTTGGTTTTGTTCCTGGATAAAGAAGCAAGAGTTATGAAAAAGTGGAATCAGAAAAGAGGACCCTACGAATGAAAGGAAAAAACCCCCACATGAATAACAAAAATTCAGACAAAACAAACAAAAAAACCCAAACCCTTTAATCTTACAATTTCTATGCAAAGACTGGTATTGTCAGAAGTAACTAAAGTCATAAGCAAATGATTTAAAGCCTCATGATGAAACAAAAGGAATGGATTAGAAAGGAGGACTAGAAAGAACAGTTTCTGATGGATGTTTAAATTTATTTCTGGAAAAACGAAAATCCTGGAAAGAAAAGTTTGAAAAGATATTTTAGTGTGAGAAGGACTCATAAGAACAGTTTCAAGATCCTTTTCGCTGTGCAGATGGGTCGTGCGACTGAAATTGGGTTTACCAACAGACTGACTGATGTCTGAGAAGAATGCACTGGGTTTCCAGGAGCATCATACTGCAGAACACCACCTTGTGCAGGAGAAACTGTAATCAACTTACTTCTTGTCATCTGACAGGTCAATGTTGGTCCCAAACTTGATTGTTTTAAAAGGTCCTCTTCTCCTCCTCCCAGAGCTACAAATACAGAAAATATCAACAGGTGAATGTGAAAATGGAAATGATGTAAAATATCACATAAAGCCAATTACAGAATTCACACAGTTATACCACACTTACTTATCAGAAGATGTGGATTCATTATCTGAGTGGTCCTTGTGGTGACTCTTCTTCTCATTTTCCTCCTATAAAATGCAATTTTGAAATGTTTTTACAGGCATATACAAAAATAGACAAAACCCCCATGTAAAATACATATGTATAAAGTGATAACAAGGGCACAGATGAAAGTATGTCTGTTTCAAGATGCTGAAACAATCTTCGAAATATCCATATCTAAGATGTTTCTGTCAAGAAAATAAAAAAAGTTAGTCAAAAGCCATTGGAAAAAAACCCCAAATTCTTCATGACTGCAGATTCTGTGACACTCAGGCCAGGACAAGAGAAAATGCCTGCACTGTAGACTTTTCTGCTGGCCTGCATTCTAATTGCAAATGAGTCTCTTGGTTTGCTTCATTATGCACGTGACCTGGAATCCAATTTTAAGGAATAACTGTCTCAGACTAGAACATCTACCTTGCTTCACAGTCAAGCAGGTATCCCGATATGAAACCAGGATGACTAATATTTGTAAAACTAATTTTATAAAACCCATTACATAAGATCTTTTGAATTTTTCATAGCCATATGCTATTTTAGCACCGCAGGAGCTGGGACCACGACTAATGGAAAAAATCCAACCAGTATTAAATGATGCAATTTGATCTTTTTAGCAGAGAATACTCCAAACGCTATTCTAAAGACTTCTATTTTGGCAAATATATGGACACAGAAGGAAAAAAGAAAGAGACAAAAAGGAGGAATGAACTGTCTGGAGTCTATCCAAAGATCTCCGGCTTTGAATGGGATTGTTGTTAAACCTCAAAGTGCCCTATGTACCTGAGAAAGTCTTATTCATCCTTTGAATGAAGGACAAAGAAACAAAAAGGAACCTAGTGATGATGGATTTATCAAATACTGCAAGACATGGAAAGCAACATAACAGTTGTTAGAGGAATAAAGAAAAAAAAAAGACCACTTAGGGGAAGCCAAAAGGACTGTGGCTATAGAAAAAAGAAATAAAGCTTTCATTTGAACACTGAGAAGTCACCTAAGGACAGGTCAAAGCAGCGTTAGGCAAAGGACACATGCACACACTGTCTTTCTAATTGACAGGGCAAAAATTAAAATCATCAATCTGAAAATGATTTTATGGATTGCATTTTTACAACCAATTTGCAAAAGTGAGAAAAAAAAAAAAATCAGAAAATCCTGCAGTTCACATCTTGGTGCAAATCCAAAGGTGAGGCTCCCATGGTGTATGATTAAATATGTATGGTTTAAAACATGTATATATACAATGTTCTAGTGAGGTAATGTTCTTCAGCCCCTCTGGAATGATGTGCATGAATACAATGCCGGTGCAGCTGCACAAGGGGCACCAAAATTTCAGTCAATATCCCACTTATATTTGTTACCACTGCAGAGGAAGAAAATCTCCATTTATGTCCCAAACTCTTGACTTCCATGCCCTTCACTTTCCAGTGGTTCCCTGTTTCTTTTCTTCATCCTGTATCAGTCTTGCTCAAAACCTTCTGACAAGATTGCCTTCTCTCCAACTACGATTTAAGTTCTGTGTTACTAATCCTTTCCTCTAAAGCACAAAATTTAAATTTAGAATTTCTCTTTCCTTTCTCACTGAAATAATTGCTGCTTCTGTGCAACGGCAGTGAAAATTGCAACAGTTCATTTCCCCACGTTGGTGTTTTCCCTATTTTCTACCTAACAATTGGTCAAGAGTATCTTCTTGTCTTAGTTCCATCTTAAGACTAATCTTTATAACACCAGATAACATAAGCCTTTGAGGAGTGCTCATAGCCAATTTCAAGAACGTATTCACTACTTAAATAAAAATATTAAAAAGTAATATCAGTAAAATCACATTTCACAGAACCACAGAGTAACAGAATAGTCAGTTAGAAGGCACCTTTGGAGAGCAGCAAGCCCAACCCCCCAAGGCAGGAAGGGGA
Organism: Grallaria varia; assembly: GCA_013396735.1. Taxonomy (NCBI): domain Eukaryota; kingdom Metazoa; phylum Chordata; class Aves; order Passeriformes; family Formicariidae; genus Grallaria; species Grallaria varia. The sequence goes on along the minus strand of VWZG01008383.1, from coordinate 128,819 downwards.
AATACTACTTCTAACATTTCACTCTATCACATATATCTAAAAAGTCCTAAACTAAACAGAAACTGCCATGTTTGGAACCCAACAGAAGACTTCTAATAAGCCACATGGAAATTCAGGACAGTATGAAGAACAAAGAAATATGATTTCAAATTATGTGTGAAATTAGAAGCAATCCAAATTTCAAAGAAAGCCTATTAATTTCTAAATATTTTAATATGAATTTTGACATACTATAGAAAAGCTTAAACTAACAAGCTTTTAAAGTATGCAATAGCTGTGAGTTTTACATTCTGAAACTTAAGCTTCCACAAAGCATTTGGGAGGAACAATACAATGACCCTCTGTTCAACACAGGTTTTGCAAATTTACCTGTGCTCTTCATGCTTAAGGAAATGACTCCTTTTCCTTAGCAGCTTTTGTTCATTTTTAATAGCCATTATTAACCGATCCAGAGTCAATATACAGTTTGTGAATTGTAATTTAAATAGTAACAATGTACTTACCCTTAAAGACTCCTGGAATGAGGAGGCCTGGTACTGTGCATATTTAGCAATTGTTGTATGAGATCTACTGCTTTCACAACGCCAGATCTTCTTTGTTCCAGTGGGGTCCCAGTTTTCGTCTGCTGGCTGCAGTAGCTGTGTCCTTACTTCTACTATGTGTTCATTGTTTGCTTCCACCAATGTCTTAGTAGAGAAGAGTCCTAGATCTAGTAAAAAGGAACAAAATTAATAAATGGCAGCTAAAATACAACAAAAAAGTTTCAGCAAAATACCTGCTGTTATCGAAAGGTTTACTCTAAAGCATTTTCCTCCCTCAGCCTTCACAATGCTGCCCACCTGTACATTAATTATTAACATTCAAAGAACTTTTCTCCACACAACAGTAAAAGCTTAGAAAAAACTTGGCAGCTACTCCGTGGATTATATTCCAAGAAACATTTTACATGCCTTGGGTAAACAAACCTGTAAACAGTGTTTAAATCTATTACCAAGAAAGTATTTTTCAGACTGAAGTTTTATGAATGCACTTCCATCAAATAACACGTTTCCTACCAGCAGTGATAGTTTATTTGTCTACAGACTCCAAAACGTTGCACACAGTCAGATTATCGATCATTAAATCTAAACACAAAGACATGCACCCAGTTTTTACAGGAAAAACATCTCACTGTAAATTTCCATATCCACAGCTCAGCTCCTCTCTGTGCTCAACAAAATCTGCTGGAGTCATGGTGGGTTTTTTTTGAGATTATCAAGATTAGAAACAACAGCTAATTGAGAAATGACACATTACCCTAATGACTTGGAATAAGTAATACAGTATCACCAAAATAAAATACCCCCTTTTAACAACTGATAGACTTCTCTTTAAGACAACATACTTCTTTCTTTTTTTCCCCCCCAAAGTAAAAAAATATGAAGTAAATTTACCTAATTTAAGCGCTCCAGCAAGGCCACGTATTACAGTAACAGGGTTGTTTGGATTTGTACAAAATTGATGTAAAGGTGGAAAGAAAGCATCTCGTTTATTTTCCAACTGCAAAATTATAATGTAATATTAGATGTCAGATCAATTTAGATTCCTTATATGCAAAATAAGAAATCAGAATAGTAATAAAAAAAGGAGAAACAACAGAAAGAAAACAGGAATTTTCTCCATTTTTCCCTCACTGTGGGCAATGAACAGCTACATCACACAGTTCTTACTATGGTAAATGCTGGGTTCAGTCCTGAAACTAATTTGTTACTTGGCATGAATTATTCCCAGGTTGCTCTGGCTTTTTCAACTCAGGTTTCCTGCACTTAATTCTTTATCTAACAGCAGCCTTGCACATTCCCTAAACCTACAGAATTCTCTGCAGAGCAAGATGATATTAATTTCTTTTTAGAAGTTGAAAAAGCTCATACTACAGATAATGTATACTAGAAACAGTATAATTAAATGACTACTCTCATGGTATACTTTGGACGGACAAAGCTGTAACAGACTTTTACTAAGGTAGATGAATTCAGGAGCAACACCTGGAGAACAGCTGGAAGGACTATCCCACCCAACTTAACCTTGCTCTCAGGCAGACTCCTTCTGTAATATTAAACCAAAGAACCAACCTCTGCTGGTCCCCAAACTGAGCTGACCAAAGTTAACTAGAGCTTTTCACCCTGGCTGTATGGACAGACTGTAATTTATTCTTTTGTTACCAAGGAATTGGATAACCTGTAATTTATTCTTCTATTACTAAGGAAGTTAACTCAATAAAGCTATTAAGAAACTTTATTTTCAGAACAGAAGCTTTAATGCTTGCCTAAGAAAATACTATCTGACCAAATCATGCCTTTTCCTACTGACATTTTGTTCTTAAGGTCACTTCAACTTCTATTAATTTTTCTTCACTATATTTTGGAGCAGATTGTTATGAGAGTTTAGTTGAATTATTTGCTCATTTATACACAAGTTGTCACTAGCAAAAAATTGTACATACATATATGAAATGCTGTGCATTGTATCTAATGAACTGTTCTGCTTATTCTGCCAACATTTAGAATAAAAAAGGATCTGAAGCGTTTTTCTCCTTGTTTACCGAAATTCTTAATTTACAAGTACTTAAAGATTCAACCTGTGTCTAAAGCTTCTCTTTAAGGTTAGCATTTTTCCTGCTTGTATACCAGTTTGGAGAGCACTGTAACTAGATGAATAGTGCTTCTTTAAAATAATTCCATTATATAATTCAGATATCCAAACAATTACAGAAGACACGCAGCAATGTACTTCTGCCACTAGATTTACTTACATAAATACTAGGTGTGGGTGGATTCAGCTTGTCCTTTGGCAAGGGAGGGTATGGTGGAGGCGGTGGTCGTGGAGGTGGGCATTTATCCAAGAGAATACTACTGTTAGATAAGCCATTTTTACCCAGATTCCTAAAAGGAAAGAAGAGCTGCCTCTGTCAATGCTTGACAAATCAAACAAATACATATTAGTGTAATCCCCTATGCAAAATAATGTTGTATAAGGAGAAACCGTAATTTAAGATGCAAATAAAGCCCATATATTTTAATCATGAATTTTCAGTGTATAATTTGCTATTATTCAAAATTATTCCCACTCTGCCTGCCAAATCTACAACACCGTCACTTTTAGTTAGAAATACAGCTATTTTAAATACAACTAAGTGCCAAAATTTAACAGAAAAAGCAGGTTTCAACTAGAAATGGAGAAGAACCTTATCGGGTGGATGATCATTTCACAGGCGCTGAGGTGGCGCAGTCCGGTGCTGAGCACTGCGGCAGAGCAAAAGTCAGAAAATGACAATGTCTCAGCCAAAAAAACCTGCTGAGTCACAAAAACCAACTACAACTACACTACAGACACTGAACTGAACCACCACCTCCCCCTGCCTGATTCACACATTTTGGAGCCAAGAGGAGCCGTCTCTGCATAATCCATTTGTTCTGAGCAGCAGAGGAAAAGCCCCACCCTGAGAGCAGTGCTGGGATAAGACTCCTCTGCATAACCTCAGTGAGACCCTCGCTGCCTCCATTTGCAGCCTTTCACTGGGTATTTCCAGCTGTGGATAACCCACTCTATGTGTAACTTATCCTGTAACAGATGACCTGAAAAATCTCACTCTAAGCTTAGCTTACAGTCAATGTCCAGTTACCATCACCAGCAAAGTATTTATTGATAAAACCACCCCTTCCATTTTTGTTAAAAATTACTCAGCTGCTTCAAAATTCTTCCAAACTAAACACTATTCAAATCTTTCTTCCAGCCTCACTTGATTCACTAACTGCTGTTACATCTCACAAAGTGGGATGTTATTAAAGCAACATTTAGTCAAGTGTCTTCATAAAACTCACTGGCTACAAAAAAGAAGTTGTTCTGGTAACAATAGTCTTCAGCAGAACATATGGCTGACTTCTATTAGATGGAACTTCCAGCAACAGAGCTTGTCTCTAAAACAGAATCTGTGACACTGCATTGAGAAACACCGTAATGCTGGACGCTGGCATGCGACAGCTGAAAATTAAGTTACACAAGCCACGAGTAAGTTGGACTTGGGGCTTGAGACCAGATCGGACTGATTGTTATGACAAGCATTGAAAAGAAAACGAGCAAACATCTCGTGCACCCCAGGCTGCAGCAAAGACAAGCAACCCCAAAAACTGGCGGTCACCACAACAAACCCAGCCAGCCATTCTGTTCAGAACATGTGCCAGCTCTGTAACTCTGACACTGCTCTCCTCTGACACAAGGTCAGAGCAATACAGACACAGACATATTTAACAACTCCTCCAAAGCACATCTGCCAAAACAACAGACAGCCTATTCCTTGCGCTAGGTGAGTGTAATGCCAGAAGAGATTGCAACTTCAAAGGGAGTGAAAGAGCGATGCAGAAGCTTTGATTAGGCACCATCAACACGGCAAAAAAATCACTGACCAATGCTTAATGTCCAATTGCAAAGACACTCTCGTCCTCCCATAGACAAAAAAAAAAAAAAAAAAAACCAAACAAAAAAAGCCCAAAATAACACAGCAATATAAAATCACCACCACAGAGAAATTTATCTACCACACCTGCAAGACCCCGAGATTCAGACCATCTATACAAAGCGAAACTATAATCCAAACAGCAGGTATTAGAAGTTATCATAACCTCTGCATTACCACACTGAAAAATAAAACCAAGGGAAGCAAACACATAGTATTAAAAATAAAAGAGGACTTGGACAAAATTCAGTTTGCCTTGATAAACAGTTCACAGGCAATTTCTGAGGCAAGAAAGATGAGAAACACTGAACTCAGAATTAGTGGGACTTAAGCTACTGAAGTCACGGCAAGGTAATGACCTCAGCAAAAGCTCAGCAAAGCCAGAGTGGGGTCTTCAGGGATGGGGGCAACAAAGAGACGAGAAACTTCTGTACACTTAAGAGAAACTACAGGTCTGAAAAGGCAAGGGAGACAGAGAACAATAGAGAGGAAAAGATCAGTTGAAAAAAGGTATCTCATAAACCCAGCACTTGAAGCTGATATCACCAATTGCATGGTATAATTTCCTATTAAGTTACTAAAACCCTCTGTGGAAATTTTAAGAGAGGAAAGGGGACAAAGAAAGGCAAAGCTGAGATAGCAAAACACTCATAATTCAAGTGACACAGGAAACAGATGGGCAGAATATTTAAAGTTGTCTTTAATAGACCAGCTTCACTCTTTTTTTTTTTTTTTAGTATGAATCAGAATAACTTACTATTAATAACAATGCAAAAGAGCTATTAAAGAATAACACTGTAATTGATAGTATGCCAAACAGAGCAATAGAAATCATAAAAAAACACTACAGAAGTACTAAAAATATCTGCTACCAGCATCTGAAATGAAAGTGTGAGTAGCCACTGCCAGCCGTCACCTCTGGAAATACAGAACTATGGCCAGTGCAAGGAAAGTGAAAAACCCTTTTTGACCACAGCAACTGTGATGAAAATCTCACATACCTCAGTTTCAAGAATGTAGTTTTTCTAAGAGGATTTCTTACTGGCTGAAAGAGGCAACAAATGCACTGCTCAAGACAAAACAAGCCTGATTTATGTCTCAAAACGAAACTGGATACCCAGTCACCTGCAACACCATGATGGAGGAATGAAGAGAAGGATGGGCTTCATTCATTTTAATTGGCTTTCCAGAGGTAACTGGCTTGTCATGGACTGTGCAGGCAAGAGAACACCCTTCATTCCCGCAGCAGGAAGAGAAGGAAGGAGCAGCTGTTGGGCTCAGAAGTGCAGCCTGTCCTGAGCCACAGCTGCAGCTCTCAGCCCATGGCAAGCTGCTCGATGAGTGAGAGCAACAACTCGTGCAAGTGCTTCACCCTGACGACCAAACCCAAACTGCCATGCTTAGAAGCAACAGCAACCACTACGGATGAAACAGGTACCTCGGTTTCACAGAATCAATTAGGTTGGGAGAGACCTCTGAGATCAACAGGTCCACCCTGTGACCGAACACCACCATGTCAAACAGATCATGGCACTGAGTGCCACATACCCAGTTTGTCTCAACACCTCCAGGGATGGTGACTCCACCACTCGCTGGATAGTCTGTTCCAGTGTCTAACTGCCCTTTCTGTGAAGAAATTCTTGCTAATGTCCAACCTAAATCACCTCTGGCACATCTTAAGACTATGTCCTCTCATCCTATTGCTGGCTGCTTGGGATTATTTCATGTAATCACGGGATCTCTTGAATAATCAATCATCACATTCATTAAAACACCCCTTTTTTCCTATTCTACTGCTTTCTGGGGTACATTCCCACACCTTCTAGGAACACTACAGCCTTCAGTCTCAGGGAAGCACTTGCCTTCTGGCTGTACCAAAACACACGGCTGACCCGGGGCACAGGTGTGACACAGCTGGTGTCACAGTAGTTGACTGTCCCCTCCATTACACAGCACTCACTTCCCAGCCCGTGCTTTTAGCAAGAAGTAGCACAAATAATCTAACAAAACCTAGGGATATCTCCACAAATGGAGACTGATGGCTTAGTCTGAGATGATGCCTTCATCCCCCTACCACACTTCTTCCCTTTTCACTGGAGCTTGTTATGCAGCTGGGATGCCCCAGCCCCGCAGGAAGGTGGGCGCCAGCTCCACCCTTAGAGACTCCTCTTGGAGCCCTACATCACTACTAAAAACTAAATAAAACAAAGACCAAAATCTGATCTCGAGGCAGTATCACCAAAACATTTACAATTACACAAAAGTTATCAGGTAGTTGCTAAACACTTCTTAGGGGTTGTATTGACTTTGTGTCATCCCATCTGACTGAAAAACAATACAATGCAAGTTTAAAGCTACTTGTGTTAAAAAGCTGAACCAATTGGAACTCTATTTTATTATAAAAACGTTCAAGTACATCAAGAATATTCAAGTTTACACAATAAAACCTATTTTCCAAGAACTAAGAACCATTATCATTAATTACCATCCTTTAAACTTATTAAATTAATCACCTCAATAGTTTTATTATTTCACTCAAGCCTAATGTCAGACTGAGAAAATTACGTCTCTTTCTCAGAAAGTAGTTCCACAGTGCTCTTTAAGTCCTCCAGAACCTTTCCTGTTTTCCAAGAACTATAAAAAGGGAATCAGTATGAAGGATAAACAATTCTCTGGGCTGCTCCTTCAGAGCTCATGGATGTATGTTATCTGGGCCTCTGGCTTAAAAATGCCAAATTTAAGTATGACTACTATTTAACCTTCTTGAATATTATGAAAACAAGGAGTGTGTGACTGTACATCCCATGATGTGAACATTTTATCTGCCTTTTTCCCAAGCACTGAACAAAAATATTTACTGAACTCTCTCTCTTGCCTCTACTGACAGTTCTAATAGTTCTGTGCAGTCATTAAGACTGGCAGTCTTTGTGTCTCTTCTTTTTTGTTCTTGTCTACAGTTTTTCCTCTTCCAAACGTCATCTCTGTGTTTTCTAGAACGCTCAGCTTCAGTATTTTTGAAAATATTTGCCATTTTTGTTTCCAATTGGGAGATTATGACTTTTTGATGATAATGAAAAGCTCCTAAACAATCTTCAGTTATCCATACATTTGGATTTTAGGTACGATTCACAGGTCGAGACAGAGTAAATTACAATCATTTGTGCTTAAGCAGTTATTTTTGTTGTGAAGGCAGTCTAAGAGAATTATTATTTGAGGATTAGCTTTATGAGAATTAACAAGGTTTTACCGCTCAAGAGATTATAGTTATTTTGAAGAACAAAATTAATACCCTCTCTTCCCCCAATAAAAATCACATTTGAAATGAACACAAGGAACTGTGGATTTATTTGATACTCTATCTCAATTCCATCTGAATTAATTAATCTACAAATAAGAATGAACAAGACATTTTTAAAATGTGCCTGCAGAAGGAATCAGTTGTAGCACCGGGATGCACTGCACTGACTTGACCCAGTCCTCACTCAAAACAGGAATACCCACCCTTCATAATTAGTAGATACAATCAGTTGCTTTCACACCATGAGTTATTACAAAAGCACAGAAATACATCTATCAGTCCCCATCACCCTGGAAGGAGGTGGTTATACACAACACCCAACTCTGGGCTCTCCAAGGCTCAACCTCCCCAAGCTCCTTCCGTAGCCAGGAGAGAGAGAAGCTCTCAAAAGGGAACATAAAGAAGTCAAGTCAAGCTTACATGAAGCTTAAATGCAAGTAATGCCAGATAATTAATTATACAACCTGTTTATCATGCAATTCTCTACCCCAGCCTTTCACAACCAGGTACTGAGCTGGCAATACTCCCAGAGATCTTTCATTTTAAACCTACAGAAAATCCTACAATAGAATTGTGGATTTTCTCATTATGCAAATGTATTTCTAATTGTTTTTGAATTCTGTTCTGGTTTTGACCTCAATAGTACAGGTTGGCACTGAATTTCATAGGTTAATTATATGTTATGTAAGACGTAATGTTCCTTTTTTTCCTTTCTTAATGACTTTTACATCTTTCCTTCCATTTCATTTGCTAATCACCTTGCTCTCAGCCTGTAAGACGAACAGAATCACATTAATGGCTTATGTAAGAAAAGCATTACAGCAAGGGGCACCAAACATTTTCATACAACTGCCTTCCCCACTAAACTATAAATCTTTTCTATGGTTTTTTTACTCCCAGATAATTCTGTTTTCATCTATAGATTTCTGTATTTGCCTCTTCAACAAAACAGAATCTCTTATTCTAAGCAGGGCTTAGCCTGTGAAATAACAATATTTCCATTTTTTTTCTTAAAACTTTTGCTAGGTAAAGTTCACATGCCAGAAGTAACATGCCTTTAGAACAACTGAGCAATTCTGCCTTGAAAAAATCCTTTACTTGTAAAGAAAATTCCCAATAGAACAAGAATTGCTTTCCTCATTTTTAAGAACAAAACACAAACTTAATCCAGCTCCTTGTCCACAAAGTACTTTCCCTCAAGCAGACTTCGGGTCTTTTTCTCTGGACTAAAGAGTTCTCAAACCAGTGAGTCCCTGACTGACTTACCAGAGCTTGTTAGCTCCTTTTAATGTATATCACCATCAAACCAACACCTCTCATTTACCTCCCCCAATTAAGCCAAATTAAAGCTTTCAAGTTCAAAAATGCTTCAGAGTTCTCAAATTAGTGTTTCCATATATCACCATAAAAACGACAATACAACTTCCAGCTGACACGAAGGTTACCAGTTGCCCCAGCTGGGCTCTTCAGAATTGTCTCAGGACCTCCAGCACAGACTTTCCAAGTCATTATCAAACAAAACTTTTGTTTGAGGTTTTGCCTGTTCTTTCAAGGCTGCCAGCGAGCTTTAATAAATAATGAGAAAAAAACAATAACAAAGATATTTCTTATGTCTTTTATAAGAAATGAAACAAGTCAACTCAGGAACTTCGCCACACTGATTAAAGGACAGACTCGACCTCAGGTCGGTTTTAGGAAGTACAACTGGTAGACCCTCCTAACTGAGAGGGATTTTTATCCCTCCTCCAGGATGTTAATGAGATGCACCAGCTGAAACACTGAGCAAGAAATCAGCTGGTTTCACTTCAGTAGAAATAAACAGCTCCAGTGTTAAATCTCAAGTCTTGTGATAATGTTTCATTAATTCTCCTTTCAGAAGGATTGCTCACAGGGAAAAGATACTTACATTTCTAAGAGCACAGAAAAGAGCTTTTGATAACAGTCTCTTCAAGGAAACCTGATACACAACCAGACAAAGCAGCACAGTCTTCTTCCCTTCCCCATGTATTAACAATCAGCTTTTCCAATAACAAACTCGGAGCAATTATTCTTAATGTATTTTATTTTAATCACACTGTTTTCACTTATGCTCAAACATTACTTGGGGTTATGTTTTTAGGTTTTTCTTGGTTTTTGTAATGACGTCAACAGGAGATTTTCTCTAGGAATCTCAGGAAGGGTAATTAATTTAATAGTAAATCCTTTTATCTGTTAATTTGCTCAGAGGCTTAAAGAAATTCAGTTTACTATGTAAACAATTTACCAAACATAGTAATTGAGTTGTTTTAAAAGCACCTGAAAATTTACTGTAGCAATCAGTTTTATTGGTAGGAAAGACTAACCAAATCACACTTCCACTTCCCAGAATCACCTCCTCGATTCCATTCCTTCCTTACACTCCAACAGCAGTTTAACGAGAGGAGCACATTTGCCACCCCACTGTTCTCCAAGGCAGCATCTTAATGAGATTTGCATATTTGAGTCAATAGCTCAGCTCCTGCGTGTCTCAATTCCTTGTGGCTTTTCAGTGACATTGTCTGGCCCTTCAAGGGAAGCTCCTTGTAGAAGTATCAATAGCTATGCCAGCGCCCTACTCTGACCCCTTCTCAGCCTCTGAACAACCTCATTTCACCCCAGGAACAGAATATGGCTCTGGGAAATATTTCCTCAACATTCACAGCCATGAAGATGGATATAAAGAAACTTTTCAGCCTCTGCAATTATCTTGCCCTACTTAAGTGCTCACTTTAGTCTTTGGCAAAACAAAACCAAGTTTACCAAGTGGGTCTCTACAGACCAGACAACCTATTCACACCTAATAAAAGAAGAATCAAATGGAGTTTTCTATCCGGCACGTGTTTTGCATTTTATGATACAAAGCATCTCCTTTCACCTAATGACTTCACTTGAGCAGCTTTTATTAAGACAACACTTGTTTACACAAAGCAAAATGACAATCCCCAGCTTTTATTTTTGCCTAATTCTGATTTTATTTTATTGCAATGCATGACTTCTGAACCCCTTTTCTAATAAATTGCTTCCACCTTAAAACACACCAAACTTCCATATCTCTGATGCTCCTTGTTCTTAAGCAACACACAAAATCCAAGCAACATTAACAGGTCAGTTTTTGGTGGAGCATTACCATGTTCCTCCCGATAAAATCTCTCCTGTGAGATGAGGAACTTCATTATCCTGCACTTCACTATCCTGCAGTAGATCAATTGTAATCAATCAACCCTTGTGCATTACTTAATCTCAAATTCCAGGTCTTTTGCGCCCTAAGCACAAATAAACCTGAAGGGTCTGAAAGATGCAAAAATTGCCTTCTCTTAGACAAGACTTTTTGTCAACCAGTAAGCATTTGATGAAAAAGATTATTTAACAGGTAGACTTCTGAGGAATTTTAAGGTGACTTACAAGTAACATAAACACGCTGGTTTTGAAGTAAGCATATAGTAAACAGAGCCAAATGCAGAATAATGAGGAGGAAAATAAAAATGATTAATCTGGTGCTCCAGCTATAAAAAACCCAAGTTACATCCACCTGTTCCTACCTGTCAAAATGTCTATTTTTTTCCTACAGAATACCAACAAGACAACAGGGCAACAGATTGTATCAAGTAAGTATTGTCAGGTAGCAAGAGGAATATGCCAGAAGATAACAGAATATAATTATCCACATCGGAGATGAAGCCAGAATGTCTTTTTGAATGTATCAAATAAAACAAGGGTATGTATGTAACAACTGACATATATGAATATATTTAAGACCCAATACAGTGCAGCACCAATATATAAAAACTAATACTATAGGACAACTCTCCTTTACCCCTATATTAAGTTTATTCTAGCACAGGTATTTGGAGTTTTGTCTAAATTTTTTTTTCCCTTCAAAGAAAAAAAGAAATCAAATGATTATGTTCAAGTTTTCTGTCATGGATAACTATCCTGCAATTTTTACAGTAATTCTAAAAATCAACCTTTTTGGTCACAAATTCAGTTTTAAGCCTCAAGATATCACTTACAGAGATAGCACCCAAATGTAGCCAGTACTATGGGAACTACTTTCAATGCTTTGCTTTTGTTTTACCTTACTCTGTGTTAAAATAAAGGTTAACATGCAATATTGAAGTCTATAGTATCTCACAGATTAGTATAAAAACTTCTTTTCTACTATGTGCAAGTGTTGACTTATTTTGCAAATAATCAGGGGTTTCAGCAGATTATCTTTCAATACTCTCTGTGTCAGATATTTTCCCTGTATCAATCATGCACATAACACCTATGACAATTCTGCTGCTCCAGAGCTGTCATGTGCATTGCTGTACATCCTCAAACTCTACAAATATTAAAACAAAGCAAAGTCTTATCAGTTGCTCAGTACATGGCTGGGACAGCCTTATCCTCAAATTTACCTGTATAAACTGTCAGGCATGTAACAATGGCAGAGGGAAAAAAAACCCAAAACACTATCAATATATTATATAGTGTTTGTATTATATAGTTATTATTTTTATTAGTATGAAAAAAGTAGACAGAACCTTTTCCCTCACAGGTAACCAGCCCCAGCACAGGTGACTTATAGTATCAATGACCACAACAGAATTTTCACATACGGGAAACTGACCAGCTGCTTTTATACTTCAAGCTTACCCTAAAAATTAACCTTGTGATCAGACTCACTAAATTTCTCTCAATCTTCTATTATCACTATTAGCAGACATACACAGAGCTTCCAGAAAGCATCATCTGACTAGGAGAGATCCTGTCTCTAAACCTGCAAAAGTAGTCCCAGCCGAGACTATGCATTTTTTGATCTCAGAGTTGCTAAAATAACCAGGTCTCCCCTCCATTTTTACCACTGCTCATCTTTCCTTATTATCCAGCTTCTAATCCCCTGCCTTGCTGAATGAAGGTGCAGACAGGCTGAAGAGGGAGCTCTCAATCTCTACTCAGTAAGAAAGAAAGAAAGGAAAAAAGGCACATCCAACACCTTCTGAGCTGCCTGCAAACTACAGAGGGCAAAGTATTAGCTTACTTCCTTTGAAAAGTTATGATTATGTGAGCCTGGTAAAAAATAAGGACTATATGAATCCAAGTGAAAACCTTTACGAGCCTCCCTTTATCTTCGAAATGAAGTATCACAAGGAATACACCACCTCCATCAATGAGCACAATGGCAAAGCCTTGTACTAAAAGTTGGTTTAAGCTTTTTGTAATAAAAATGCTCTATGTTTTCCTACTTAGCAGGAACTGCAGACCTCATCTATTTTAAAAAAAAAACTAACACACCCCACCTGGAAACTAGTGTATTTTAAACTAGTGTGTATTAAACCCATCAAAATGCAACATTTGACTAGAGGGATGCAATTTCCATTATGCTCCCAAGAAAGCTACACGCCAATTTTGGAGTAAGATCACCTAAACCTCAGGAAAGAACAAAAAAGTCTGTAACAGTTTATTTTATGCCTACTTGGAATGCACTCATCCTAACACCAGACACCTAAGCTATTTTTATACTTATACCAGCAAGAAAAAATATAGTTCCAATTAAAAAAAAAAACAAAAGAAAAGAAAAAGCTGTTAAGCTGTTAATTTTTATGAATGTGTAGAAGTGTCACTTGGAAATGAACATTATAAGAAGACTTAATATTTCAAAGATGACAAAATAAGCTCCCTATAGACTTTTTCTCTCTTTTAGGAAATTTATCTTTGTAACAGATAGCTACAGAGTGCTATACCATGGATCAGTTCTAGTCATAAAATCCCACAACATCAGAAACTAGTAACTCTCAATCACAGTAACAGATGCAGTGTTTTTGGTAGAGTGATATAAACATGCTTTTATACCATTTTTTAACATCAAAAAGAGTAATGCTCAAAACCACCACACTTGCTATACAAAATATAGCAAACATATAAATCCCAAATCAAATATTTTGAAGTAAAATATATTAAGGTGGTAAAAATTCCAGCAAGAATTCCAACACAGAAAAATACAGATAACACTTCAACTAAAACAATGATAAACAGTTCAGTATGGAAAACAGAAGAGTACAACCCAAAACATTCAATAACCACATGCTTATGATTAAAGGGACTTCTGTGAAATTTAAAGGCATCTTAAGGTAACATTTTCACAAACAGTGACTACTGTAAGAGGTGGTTACAGAAACTACAGCGCTCTAAATGGTCATTTCAATTCCTCAACCTTTTGTGGACTTCAAATAATTTTTGTTTTTTTTTGGAGAAAGCAGGTAAATCTCTCCAAAGACTACCTAGAGTCTGCACAACCACTGGCAGGTTTTCTTGTGGCCCTTTTTGCCCTTATCTATCATGCATCTGATCTAAAATGATGCAGGGTTACTGACTAAAGACAAAGAGCAACACCAACAGACCTGCTACTCAACTGAAACATAACATGGACCAAACCCAACACCCTCGAGGAGTCAAAACTACTTGCACTGACTCACAACGCACTGCAGGACCGTGTTCCTAAAGTAGAATTCACCACACAAAGAGCTCTGGTTCTCAAGCTGTGGATGCTGAAACCATCACTATCAGAAAAAGCCATCCCTGGTACAGAATTGATACACCAGATGGCCGTGTGGCCACACAGAGGGACACCAACAGGTGGGAGAAATGGGCCAACAGGAATCTCAGGAATTTCAGACAATGGGAAATGCCAAGTTTGGACAGTGCTCTGAGGTTCGTGGTGGGATTCTTGGGGTGTCCTGCACAGGTCCAGGAGTTGGAATCGATGATCCTGATGGGTCCCTTCCAGCTCAGCATATTCTATGATTCTAAGTCGTGAAGCAGGACAAAAACAACCCCTTGCACTGGTACACAGGAAAATGAATTTTCTTTTAACTTTAGGGGTGACCCAACACTGGAACAGCTTGTCCAGGCAGGTTGTGGAGTCTCCATCCTTGGTAGTATTCAAAGCCTGGCTTGACATGGTCCTGAGCAACCTGCTCTAGTTGGCCCTGCTGTGAGCTGGGAGACTGGATGAGATGCTCTCCAGACATCCCCTGGTGGACCTTCCACCACAGCATTCTGTGATTATTTATCAGTATTGCAATGAGAACACTGATTTGTAATGACAGACTAAATCTGTATGACTTACTTTTATCAAGAAAAAATATTTTTAATAGTTTAATACCAGCACCGAACATGACTGATTTAACATTCATAATTTTCAACATTTACACTGTTGCTGTTGTTCCTTATCTAAGAAGTACTTGTATTGCACCTACGAAGTACCTCTATATAAGTAAAAGAAAAAAAATCCAAACAATGTATTTTCCTTTTGTATGAGCTGTATCCAAGCTCCTTTACAGAAATTAGGCCTTAAACCTCATGAAAAAGATATGCTTTGAAGCAATAAATTTATCTGACATTTACTGATGTATCTCTATTTCAGAAGTCTTTCTTCTGTAAGAAAACAATCATGTAAATGCT
>VWZG01008383.1:26065-108565 GCA_013396735.1 Grallaria varia | reverse complement strand
TCCATTACTTCCACTTTCTGTTATGTGATTATTGCCTATCAAAATAGTGTCTGTACTACCCAGCGTTCTTGCTGTGCTGCAGGGAATGGGGCCTGCTGGAAAGGGTCCATTAGCCATAGGCTGCCCGGGGCAGGCGGGACGGATTCCACGCTGAGCGACATTAGGCACTCTGGTTAGAGCAACCTGCGGCTGCTGACCAGAGACAGAGTTTGTAGGCAGTGATGAATCAGCTGTTGGCCCATTAGGAATTCCAGTAGATCGTACCTGTGCAACTCCTGTTTGTCTCATCTAATGGAACAGGAACAAAGCACAAGATCATTGGCTGCACAATTTAGAAAGGAAGGATCATACAAGGTTTGTGTACTTTAGTGCACTGGTCAATCCCGATTTTATACATCTTCACAGCTGCTTTTGAGAACCAGGATGGCTGTCCTGCTCATAAAAGTGCTGAGCACATTTTTAAGGTAAAGCTATCAGCACACTTTTCTTCTGGGCCCTTCAGTTTGAGTGTTTTATTGCAGAAGCTGGACACTGAGAGAGGGAGAAGTGAACAACGACAAGAGGAGGGAGATGCTGCAATACCGCTTACTATGAGCTTTTCAATTAAGAATGCTTTTAGATGTGTCCACTCACTTTAGTTTGAAAGTGTTGCTTGAAAACTTTTACAGTATCTGGCAGCCCTATAACAAAACACAGCTAAACCCATTATGTTTCAACCACTAATCCACAATTATACTTTATACAAAAAAAGGCGAATTAACATAACGTAGCAAAAGGCATGAGAACTCTGTACAACAGGAATTCTTCAGAATTCAAGAAACACAACAGACACCATTAGTGAGAGTTTTGTAGAAGAGAAAAAAATATTTTTGTTCTCACCTGCTGGTGTTGCTGCATCAAGACAAACTGACTCTCCAGCTGTTCCAGCATAAGTTTTTGTGCTGGATTTAGATTATTTCGGTTTGCACGCAGCTGTTCCAAGTGCTAAAAAGACAGCAGTGTGGTTCAGAATTGTTAAAATTGCATGTTTTTTTTAATAACTTTCTTGCATACAATACTAAGAAGTACCCATGAATACAAGAATTGTAAAGCTGCAAACAATTTGAGATTTCTGTTGGACACTAACATCTTTCCATACACTATTCTGCAATCAAACCTTAATACCAGTTAGTAAAACTAAAGAGACTTTACATAATTTTAGCTCATAATTATTATTACCAACTAAAATTAAGTGTGTTGGTGCCATAAAAGAAAACTACATTCAAGTATGATTATATGGAATTCTTATCATAATTCACCTTTTTGTGCTGTGTTATTCTTTTATTAATGTTGCTCATCACTAAGTGAATTAAACCTATAGTCACACGTGAAAACTTCTCCAGAAAATATCAAAAACAAACAAAGAAAACTATGTAACTTAATTACGAAGAGCAGTATTTTAAGTTATAATACTGATCTCATTTGCAGCTGATAAATTTAAGTATCTATTACCAAAATTTGATCTCTGCATTCATTTTAAAGTACTCAGCACAACCCATCATTCCACCAGTAACCCTGCTGCTGTTAAATGGTGTGACTTCAAAAGTGGATAAAGACGGTTCATGCCAAGCTCCCTGAACTAGCAGTAGCTTCCATTCTGAAGTCCCTCTGGAGAGGACTGCAATGAATAAGACATATATATATATATATGTGTGTGTGTGTGTGTGTGTGTGTGTGTGTGTGTGTGTGTGTGTGTGTGTATCTATAATATGCCATATCCATCCAGACTCTGAGCTGCCACTTTTGGAAGGTCGACTTAAAAGATGTAGCAAAGGTTTTATTCACTCTCCTCTTTTATCATGTATTTTTGGCTTTCCTATTCATATATGCTGGAACTTGGTCAAGCTGTTGCCAGCAAGCCCACTGACTGTACTTAGAGAGGCCAACTTAGGCTCTGCTTAGACAAGTTGGATCTGGAAAAAGGTGAAAGTGAAAAGGAGAAAAAGTAGTAGGATATAAAATAAGCAGAGAGAAATAATGAGAATGCTTGGAGAGAAAGAGATCCAGAAGAATGACTGAGGAAGGACCAAAGCAGTGGGGAGGTGGGAGGAAGAGGGAGGGGGAAATTATACAGTATAATAAAGCCAATATTGTTCAGACAGAGAAACAGCTGAAGAATTATATTGGAATTGAGGAGAACACTGCTCAGTCAATCAGAATGCCTTCTGCCTCTGCACTGTGTTCACTTCTGTTTGCCTTTGCATCAAAAGCAGTATCAGCAATACATGGGTTTCCAGCTAGGCCTGATTTTCAAAATATGGAATTTCTCCTGAAGCTTACAGCATTCCCTAATGAACTGAAGAGACAACAAAATATTGTAACAAAAAATACCTGAAATAAGGTAAATGTTCAGTTTCTGCTAAGGACCATTTATTTTACTACAGAACTAATCTCACCTAGAGAAGCCATAAATATTAGAAGAACTTCAACCACAGCCCGGGAATTATTCGGAAAGTATTTCACACTGAGTTTCAGAAATGTGAAACTGAAACACGTCCCACATTTATTTTCTTAAAATGAAGAAGGAAAGGAAAAAAAATATATCAAAGCTCATGAAGATCTTCCATACCTACCTGTAATTTCTGTGGTGTCAAGCACCAAGAATGAATTTGTTGCTGTACAGGAGGATGTGACACTGTATGGCCACTGCTCCAGACATCTGAAGTATTCTGAGAGAAAACATTACATTAAAATGTGTGACTATCAAAGAGTCAACCTAATTTCTTCTACTATCTAGATTTTATCTTACTTATGAAAGAACTAGCCATTGTTTTATGAATAACAACATAAACAAAAAATATACTAAAATATACCAAGTCTCATTCTACCATTCCCAACAGTATCTGATGAAAAAGTTAATGATATCTAATATCATAGCAAGAAACAAGCAAATCAAATTATGCAATTAACTTAAATGTATGCTACTGTTAAAACTGAATACTTTATCTACTGTAACACTATTACATGATGATGAAACACTTGAGTTCTAAATATAAGCAAAGGCAATAGACAGGATGACATGATTGTCTCCCTCTCCATCATCAGACTACAACTGTACTCCTTCACTGACACAGCTACAACTGCAGTATAGTGCCACTGAGCTGCACTGCCCTCATGCATTTCCTGTCTGAACTGGAATCTGACCAAACACATCAATGAAAAATGTTTTTTTAAAATTTTATAAAAACATTCCCCACCTTGATGCCAAAGGATTAAAATTTACAGCACAAATTCTGTGCATGCTGCATCATTTGAATACATATTTCCATAAAATTTTGGTAGGGGGCTCCAGTTCATCGGAATATATACCTTTGTTGGACTAGATGTTCTTTTCCTCTTGGCAGGACTGGTCAGGTCATCTACTTGGCTAGAAGGAATCATGTGTAGTGGCAAGGATTGCTGTGAAATTGGTGTTTGAGTGAGGCCTAGTACAGGTTCAGTATTTGGATGATGAGGTTTACAAGCCTAAGAATCACAGAAGGAAGACAAAAATATGGTTCTATATATTCTTAATGCTTTCCTTTAAATTTTATAATTTTAACAGCCCACATACATTAAAAGGGCCGAGTAGATATTCTGAAGCTGATCTCAATAACTGAAAAATCAGTTTCCATATGGTCATCAATGGAGGAATGTGTACCTTTCACGGAATTATTACACCACTGCAGCATTTCTATTTAAGATGAAATCTTTTAAAATCATGAAAATCCACAAAGGTTCTAAATTGGTACCCCCATATTTCTCCCACATTATAGGGAGCTTCTTGATCTAATATCCCTCTGCAAATAAATCAAAGGCCTCTTTTAAATAAAAGCCAATCCTGTGCTCAATAAAATAAGCTTGACCACTACCGATTGTAAAGAACCCTTAAAGCTGGGCACCTGCAGAACATAACCCAACTTCTCACCTGCTGTGCTGTGTTCATGGCACCCTGCCTGGAGGTAAGCTCTGCGGGGATTGGTAGGCTCCATGCCTCCTCAATACTAGGAAGTAATTTAGTTTTATTCTGTAGACTACCTTGTGGAAGGTTACACAACTGAGCCTAGGAAAAATTATGTAAAAAGCAAATTTAACACAAGCCTACTTTAGTAAGAGCAAGTCCATGAAATCTTCCTAAATGCTGTAGCTAATTATGTCTTAAAGAGAGGATAGATTTAAAATTTCGGGTTTTAGAAAGGTGCTAAGTATAAAGAGGGTAACCAGAATATAAACCTTTGTGAGAATCAGAACAAAGATGAGCTCTGGATTCAGAGGTCTCATAATTCCTTTTTTTCTGAAATTGCAAACAAGAGTGAAAGATAGTGTGTGCGTATTCTCACTATATGTTATGAGAACTTAAAAACGTAGACAATACAAAGAAAAAAAGCAAAGTGATGTAAAACAGTATGCTTTGATTAAATGTGCAAAATAGGGTTTATAAGGAATTAAGTTCCACTTAAAAATGAAGAAATAAAATATTACAGGCTATGATATGCTTACAGTACACATGAAAACAGGTTATACACACCACAAACAACTGCAAGTTAAGCTTGTGTGTCACTTCTCCCCTCCCCTCTGCTGTGTATTTGGAAGAGTATTTCCCCCTTCTTAAAAACATTAGTTTTACCTGTAAATACTTTATCCGTGCTGCAAGTGCAGAGGTATTACTACAATTTTTGCTCCTAGTTGCATTTAAGTAGCATTTAATGGCATCCTGAGGCTGGTTGCAGGACTCATAGAGTGTGCCTAGGTCCATCCAGGCTGCAGCATGGCCATGGTCCAATTGTACAGCACAGATATAGGCCTGTAAAGCATCCATAGGCTGATTTTGCTGTTGGTACAGCACACTGAATAGAAAGATTAGTGAAGTCGAGAATTAATGACAAAGTCAAAATAGAAACAACTCAAATATACACATACCAAAACCCCACAACCCCTTAATAAATGCTGGCAACATATAAATCACTGGAACAACTCAGAGAATTTTAACATGCAAAATTCATCTATACAAAGCATATTCAATATTTTAAAAAAATTAAGAAAGCAAATATAAATTCGTTACTTAAACTTCAGACAAGTCTGACAATATGAAGGTATAAATAAAAAAAAGCTTTACAGACCCTCTGCGTGCACAAAAGAGTTAAAAAGCTGATATTCTTTATTTATAAATATAAGCATGGAATTGTATCACTGTATTCCCCTGTATCATTCTTACCCTATAGAACACCATGTATCTGCACTTGCTTCTGATTTATCAATAGATTGCCTATAAGATATAAAGGCATCCTGAACTTTCCCAATACTTGA
Source organism: Grallaria varia (assembly GCA_013396735.1). Classification (NCBI taxonomy): domain Eukaryota; kingdom Metazoa; phylum Chordata; class Aves; order Passeriformes; family Formicariidae; genus Grallaria; species Grallaria varia. The sequence continues at coordinate 103,240 of VWZG01008383.1, read as the reverse complement.
ATAGCACCTGGGAGGAGAAAAAAAGAACTTTGTTAATATTTATAGAAAGTAATCCTTGAGGACCAAGACTGATTTGATAAATGTTAAGTCATGCAAACACACTCTCATAATTTGCTGTTTCTGAAAGCCAGACACAAGCAGACTAAAACATCTTAACATACATTACTACTTATTTATTTGAGAAGTGGACCAAAACTACTTAAACCCTAGATTACTGCATTTGTAAGGAAAACAGTAATACCATATTTGAAAGATTTACATTTCTTTCACTTTTGATACCTTATCAGTCAGTAAGGACAATATTTATCTACAGATATCATTATAAAGAAACAACTAAGTTACTTATTTCATCAAACACTTGGTTATAAAACTTAATGCTCTACAGGACAGAATTACAGGGAGATATTGACCAACTCAATCAGGATTGGTTCCTGATTGCCTGGGAAGCTTTTTATGTGCTTTTATTGCATCTCAATAATATTCAAGTAATAAGCAACAAACCAGTTACCTGTGCTGCACATACAGAGCACCAAATTTTGGAAAAAAGATCATGCTAGTCAGAATGTTTTTGTCATTTCTTCCTTTAGTATTTGTCACATACAAATTTAAAGGTATTATGGAATTAAAGAAAGCTACAATTATACCACAGGCAGTAATACCTACAGTTTTAAAATTAATAGCTTCAGATAAAGTCAAGATCAAATATCTACATATACACATTTTTTAGTTTAAACTACAAGAGCTGTGTCTTGTATTGTTTGTAATAAGTTTGGCTGTTGTAAAAAGAACTGACAACTTGCAAAACACATAAATAACAACAGAAAATTTATTCCAGTAAAAAAATAAAAAGCAAGCAGAACAGTAAAGGCAAAGGTTTGTCAAACACGCTACACTCTTTCCTAGGAACAGAAAACAACAAAATTAGCATTACTTTGCCTAAAAACAACCATTGTGTCTGAAAACAATGTTTCAAAAGACCATTTTAATCACAATCTAACCCAATTTCCAACAGACATGTTTCAGTCTGCTTGCTTATCAGGTACATAAAGACTCTCATTAGAATAGCACTAACATTAGGCCCCCAACAAAACCTGGAGCAATGAAGGTTTTCCATTGGGAGAGGAGGGTAGTGGTTTTTGAAAGGTAGCTTTAAAGCAACTTGCTATCCAGTCTGAACAAACAGCAGAAGAAGGAATAACACAAGTGAACACATGAGGAAGGAAAAACAGTAAATGCATGGCTGGCTGAAGAGGCCTGCTTTACAGAACAGCTGGAAGAACACAGTTAGCATGACAAAACCAAAACCAGATTCCAGTTTTATGTGACCAAAACCTCCAAGAACGACATCTGGAAGATACTGAGGCTAGGATATCAATTTTATTTTTGCCTCATTCTTTTCTGATATATATCTCAACAGAACTGATCCACTCACATATGGACTTCAGTTGTCCCCAACGCTTTCTCCAAAACCTGATTATCTCAAGGGTTACTGCTGGTTTGTGTAAAGTACTCTATTTTCTTAAAAAGGAGGCCAAGAAAACTCATCAAATTGATATGACGTCCATCTGGGAGTAAATTACTTTTCAAGTAAAAAATACTGTCTAGAAGTACATAATTAACAGAACCCTTAAATAGAAATTAGAATGGATTAGTCTGAGCTATCTTGGTCTAATGTGCAGTTGCAGCATAGGGACTTTATAAATGGATTTACAGCTAGGAAAATATTTGTACTTTAGTGCAAAAACTGACTGGGATCAGGAGGGAGATTCTGAGAAAATAAAGAGAGAAAGAACTGCGAAAAAGATATGAAGAAAAGTAACAACATTCTCAGGGCACTTACAAAAAACAGAGAAAACAGAAGATGTGGGAGGAGGAGAAACAAGTAAAACCAGGCAGGACATATTCAGATTCCTGTAAATGACTGAATAGGAACTAGAAAAAAAGCAGGACTGCTTGGGTAACATACTTCATTTCAACTTCTAATCTATATTCATCCCAAGTATGTTAGCATCTTGTCTTTTTAAACACTTCCCAGAAAATTTAAGACTTCAGCACATACATACATACTTTCCCTTCACTTTTCCTCTGAAAGGATTAAGAGAAAGAAACCACTATAATGAGTATCCTCAAAAAAATTCACAGATCTAGTTACAGTGCTTAAAAAGTCTTTCCTCACCTTCCAAGGAAATACCAGGATTGACCAGAATTTGGATCTGCTTCTAGAGATTTCTGGAGATACTGTATAGCATAGCTTTCCTTGGTAGCCTTGTCTCCAAGCTGATCCACGGTGTGATGCATCCAGCCTACAAAAAGAATTCATAAATGGCAGAAGTGAAATTCCCCAAGACCATTCAATACTTTGGCACAGCAGGATATTCACAGCATTAGTGTCTCTTTAAAAATAGGAATATGAAACAATAAAATCACTTATATGTACCATTATCAATGAAATTTTAAAAACTTTTAAAGGCTTATACTAAAATTACAGGACAAAAAGGACCCAAAGTTAAAATCACGTTCATGTACTTTTAAAGCATTTTTTCGTTTAAATAATATTCTATGAGATTAGTAGCATAATTATGAACTGTTCCATCTTCTACCACAAAAAATGAACCTGGCAATGTTAACTCTTTCCTCCTCTGAACACAGAAACCTTCCCTGACACTGTGAAAAATGCCACCACCATTCTCCCTGTCACACGTATCAATTATGTAATATATACAAAACATGTAACATCTACATACTATGTTCTTTACTCCTTTTCTTCTAAATCCTCATATTTGCCCTGTATCTGTATTTGGACGAAGAATTTTTGCATCTTCACTTAAATCTTTCTTCTACAGTCATTTCATCTTCATTACTTCCTGTTCACCTTGACAAATGCCATCACCTTTCATCTACATAACAAATTCATCCAACCACACATCATATTCTTTCAAAGGCCTTTTCTTCTTTTATTCCATTAGACAAGTTATTCATCCCCACTTTAAAGGCCTCCCACAATCCATTCGCCCAAATAATATTTTACATGCTATTAAAACACATCTCTGCTCTGGCACTGACGCAAGGATTGGTTACCATTACAAATCAAGCACCTTCATCATCTTCTCGAGCTGCTCCTAATCTGCCTCTATGCTCAGATGGAATTCCTTCAAGCAGCCACAAAACCATCTCATTGCTGTCCATACAGTGAGTACAAACAAGGACATCCTTTGTGGCAGGCAGCTGGTTTGCTGAAATCACTTTGTAACACAATGCTCAGCAATGTCTTGCTGTTTGCTCAATATCCATGTATTTGTCTTAACAATCCACTGCTTTTCAGCCAATACTTGTAAAATGTATGATGTGACAAAGGACTGCCCCTATGTCTTTACAGCGTCCCACCCATAAATGGCCTGTTGTGGGACACTATGATACCAATTTCACAAAACACCCAGGGTTGGTATAAAGCTCTTGTCACCCTACAGAGCTGCACACACTACTGCACTGCATGTTCACTTAAAACCTCTGTGAGCTAAACTTCAGCACCCTACACTTATCTAAGCTTTTTAATAAAGCGAGGTAATACCACTCCAAGGATCAGATCAGACTGAGATCTCATCTGAAATGCCAAAGTAGGCAAGACTGAAAACTGAACTGATGGGTATTTGTAGCTTTACTTCACTCTCTGTAATTAGACTGTGCCTGAAGTATTTTATTCTACTTGCTCTACATAGCTTGTTTTTTATTCTGTGGGCTCACAATTGTTAACAGACACCACGATACTCCCGAAAACTTCCAAGCTGTAAAAAAGACAACCTAAACCAAAATTGCGTCTACTGAACATCATCTGCCTGAGGTGCTTTAAGAGGAAACTGGTCACGAGTAGAAGTTCAAATATTTCATGGACTGCAAGAAATGTCAGCTTAGGAGTCAAGTCGTTACAGTACCAAAAAAAAAGTACTTTATCTTGACTGAAGATCAATCAAGTCAAAACTCTACCAATCAGGAAAAAAAGGAAAGTAAAAGAATGAAGGAATTGCTGCAGAGAGATAAAACATACACTACTTTTTGTCACAAACTTAGAAAACAAGCTATGATTTTGATTCCAATCCCAAGTCTCTGATGTTCTTAAGAACATAGGAAATACTCATGCTTTAAGAAAAAAGATTTATGTGATGTTGGTTATCAGAATTCACCTGTCTAACTGTTCCTTACAGATATATGTACCAGGTGCAGCGCCAGGCAAAGCCCGAGATAAAGAGTTCAGAGATTACAAACAACAGCTAAAAAATGTTGTGTGCCTATTTTCTGTTTCATCAGAACCTTGCTGGATTGAAAGGTAATGTGCTGCATCTTCAGGAAATCTTTACTGATGTTCACTGATAAAAAGAACGATCTATTTCTAGGAGACAGAAATGAGAACCAGCAACCCCTATAAGGTTTCACTGCTGAATCGAGGGTTGCTTCCCAGTTCTACCTTTCTGCGCAGGGAGGTGGAAAAGGCAGAAAGCAAGAGAGGGAGAGCAAACAAAAGGTTTCCACTAGAACAGCACAGGTAGAGGAAACTGCACCTCTTCTTCTCATGCATAAAGTGAAGAACAAATATAACGAAGGTGATGGAAAACCCCTGGCAAGCTGTGCAGTTTCCCATTTGCAAGACCTGACTCCAATTCCCAACCGGCATATTGACTGCTCTTCCACTCTTGAGGCATTTTTACTACAATAAACAAAACCACGGACTTTGTCCATACCTCACAAACATTCTACGCTGTTTTCCAGGTCTTTACAATCTCATTTGGAACAAACCCCTTTGCTGTGCTTGTGGCAGAGGGGCCTATTTAATGCTTATCGATAAGTCTCATGCTGAACCTGCGGCAATTGCTTTTCTCGCATAAACATCATTGTGTCTGAAGAGATGAACCTCTTCCCCATTCCAGCTCCTTGTGATGTCTCATCCAACTACATGGACACCATCTAGGAATGCCCCTGGTCAAAAATTACTGGGAGAGTGATCTGGGAGCCACTAAGCAGATGCTTATGCTGTTTTTACACTTTTCCTTATGCAACAGCTGAGTAAAACTGCAGAAGGAATAGCCAGACAGATTTGATCTTCAGTGTCATTAACGTAATTTTGGGCAAAGTGGTGAAGAGAATTGTTATCTGGAAAGTGAACAGAACAGCAAAAAAAAAAAAAAGGAAACAAACTGCTCCTATCCAACAGTACAGATCTTACTGTTACCTCCACCTGAACTGATCAGCACGAATCAGCTCCACTGGGAATGTGTTTATCTGGGAATCACAGGGTTCTCCTCCATCATCACAGCTTTGGAAACCAGCAACAAGAGCAAAGACTTCAATAATTCTCTCACAAGACATCTGAAATTGCCTAAATTCTAACTCCACCTCAATAAACATGAACTAGCTAAGGAAAATAAACAAAGGCTATTTTGATGCCAAAACCGATTTTTCCGTAAGAGCAATTAAAATAAAAACCTAGAAAAATTCATGTTTAGACTGGCTTTTGCAAGTAGCATTCTGGCAGATGGCAGGTATTTTCTATTATTTCCTCGAAGCAGCAGAGCACCACCCAGACTATGCTTCCTGAGGAGGTGTTTTTCTTACCAGCTGCTGAAGACTAAATCTGTGATAAACACCACACTCTGATAAATACCACTGTTAACAGAGAAGAGCAAAAGAAATGGCATTATTCCTTCAATGTTCTGGTTAAGACCACTCTATCCCTTTCTCCACAGAGAAGCTGCCCACACAACAAAACCGGGTGACCTATGCTGATTGAATAAAGAGAGTTAATCCAGTTTTCAGACAGCAGACAATTCTCAGAGTCACTGCTCTTACTGCTCACACAGAGACTTGTGGCAGGATTTTATGAATGCAGCCATGTGCCTTTGCTTCTATTGTGGCAACATACATCAAACAGAGCTGAAAAAGGACTGGTCAGCTCTTTTGAGCAGCCTGTCTTCCACTGATCAGATGTGCAGCCCTTCTGGATGAAACTGCTGACAATTTATACTTGGTGACATAATACCAAGCTAAAAAAAAAAAAAAAAAAAAATTCTAAGGGCTTACTGAAATATAAGCAACACTGTCCTGTGACAGCAAAAAGACCAGCACCCAGAGTCCTGCAGCAAATTCCTCCCGCATTTTCATTTGTGATTTCACACAGAAGACTCAAAATTAGCCCACTAATTCTGACATTTTGTCACAGGTGACAAATTATCTCGTTCCAAATCCATACACAACCTGCATCACAGAAAAAAGAAAGCACTGTGGCCATAACTTGGTGCCAGTTACAAATCAGAGTTCAATGACCACTAATGTAAAGGGAGAAAAAAATAAAAATGGGCATAAGCAGGCTAAATTAATATTTAGAATAATAAATTAGATGAAGAACATGGAGGAGGTGAATGAAGAAGTTCTGCACTGGGTTGAACAATTTTAACAAAATATTTTGGAAGTATTTTAGAAGGTATATAGGACACAAGTATTTTATTCTACCCACCCACTAGAAATTTTGGTCCAGAAATTATTTAGCAGCTGTCTATAAATACAGAAAATGACAGTTCTTTAAAAATATTTCCTTTTCACTTCTAATGTGTTTTCTTTTATGGAATCTATTGATAAACCTTTCAGTTACAGAAAGAGGTTTTCACTACACAGTATAACTAGAGAGAAAGAAAAGGTAAATTTTTCAGTTGCCAAGTTCTTCTACTCTGCAACAGAGAAGAGTATTTCTGTTCACTGCATTTAGCCTGGCTTTTCAAGGGATGTTATTGGAGGCAGAACAGAGAACACAGAATTCCAACTGCTGCGCTCTTTCTCTGAAAGACCACCCTCTCACTGCTCAAAATCTGTAACACATGTACGGCAGCAAGTCTAAGAGCTTTTTAATTTTCTAAGTTTGTTTAAAATATTTTCCTCTTCTCTTATTTACTTAATTATCTACTGTTACATATTCTATTTTGGGGGGAAAAAAATCTCACATATACTCAGTGTGTCTCAGACTCGCTTTGGAAATGGAGCCTTAAAAAACACTGCTGAAGGCAAAGATGGAGAAATGAAACACAGAGGAAAATAGAAGTTGATTTTTTTACATACCTAACTGCTGTAAGACAGTTGCTTTTACTTGTGCAGGAAGGTTTTCGATCTGCAAAAGCTGTTCATAAGCTTCCTTTGCAGAGTGATACTTTCTCTGCAAAAGGAAAAAAGTAAATGGATTAATCATCGAGCTTACAACAGATCACCAATAGCAACGATTTCACAGCACTGACAGCACACAAACACATTGACAAAAAAAATCTAGAATTGTTTCTTTGCATACAGTGCATATGAAAGCTTTAATGAGTGACGTATATATAGTAAGAGAAGAACTTCCAGAAATATAGTATTTAATAAAAATCTGAAAATAACTGAGAGAAATTTGAAAATTATCAAATTTGGTTAACTTCACATACATGCATTATGCTACTTACACTAAAATGAATATTCTGCTTTTAAGGAGAATACTTAAATGTGAGCATACATCTGAGAAAACCCTACACAAATTCCTCCCAGGAAATTTGTAACAGAAACGAAAACTGGTGGCATGGTATAATTTTGCCTCTTTCCTTCCTTTGGTATATTTGAACTGCCTCTTTCAACCTATTTGTTGTTGTGGTAAGAGTCCCACCATTTGTAGAATTAAAAGGATTATGCCTAGATAATGAAGCTATGTCATCTTATTAGCTGCTATATAGTTCAATTGTGCTTAAAGCCTGGAAACACTCAATACCTAACTCCCTATACAAACAGGTGTTGGTAGAGAAAACACATTTCCAGGTTAGGGTTGGGGTCTTTATTGACTTCTCTGAACCGTATGACCTTTTTTGTATGCATTAAAGGTTAAGACTTCTTGACAGATTATTTGGTAATAATGTCAGCATTAATCTTTGCATTCCCTAACAGTAATTGCTTAACAGTGAATGCATTTCAAATGTTCAGTTCTTCTGTTCCTCCTCTCCCCCAGATATGCTTACAGATAATTCAACATTAGACTTCATCCAGGCAACCAGATGAAGAGCACATTAAAATCAATGGGGCCACCTAAATGCAAATGACTGTGGCTCAGTTACATTTGCTTTAAGCATGGAGTGCACAGGAATGAGCATTGGTGTTTTAAAAGGGACTCTAAACAATATAAATACCTACTAGAAGTTAAAAATGTTATTAGGCTCTTGAAATCTCAAAATCACAAAAGACAACTGTGGTGATTTTAAAACCTTATTCTAGTCAGGTAGAAAAATTAAAGCAGCAATTACATACTTTCAAATGGAACAAGGGGAAGTTGGTAGGAAAGATTTTTAATTGGTGTTCATGAAATGCAGACAACTGGTAAGAAAACAAATAATATAAATAAATAAAATATCCATGTTCAGCAAAAGAAAAACAATCAGGAAAAAAATCTTAAATTTAGCACTGGGAACAAAATTTGTAGTTTATGACTATGAAGGATAAGCAAACGAACAAAAGTTCACTGTAGAGCATGACAGCAGAGGCAGCAATCCAGATGACAAACAGGTAAATATTAGTGCCCAATATTCACATTTTTAAAAATATGTTTACACATCTTGGAGGATTCAGAAAGACCTATTAAAATAGAGCTTGTTTTTCAGATCTAGAATACTTTTTTTACTTTTAATTCACAGAGTCACAGAATGGTTTAGGTGGGAAGGGACCTTAAAAATCACATAATTCCAACTTCCCTGTCACGGGCAGGGACACCTTCCACTAGACCAGGTTGCTCAGAGCCCCATCCAACCTGGCCTTGAACTCTTCCAGGGATGGGGCATCCACAGCTTCTTTGGGCAGCTGTTCCAGTGCTTCACCACCCTCACAGTGAAGAACTTTTTTCCCTATACTTGTATGTTAGATCCAAAGTCCTTGATGTTTGGCTGCATCAGGAATGGTCTTAGAAATGAAAAAAGGGAGGAGAACCAAACACAACGTCTGTCTTAAGACACCATGTGAGCTCCCTCACTGCCACAGATGAAATAATAGAAACTGGCATTAAATATCCAAGAAAACCCACTGCTAATTCTTATCAACACCAGGCTCATCTCCTGTTCAGAGGCTGGCAACCCACCATTTAAACTCCACTACTGTGGTACTTAATTGAGGAATGGATTAATTTTAACATTAATAATAAAGAGTAGATAATCTCCAAATATATGGAGGAGTTAAAAAAAAGCGTTTCATTGTGTCCTGTAAAAGAAACCGAGAAACCTCTTCAAAAACTCTCTTCGATGTGTCAGAGGGAATACCCAGAATGAAGTCAGGCCCCTGGTGGTTCTCAGTTTCTCAAATTCCAGAAAACAAGACACCCCTCCCAACGGAAGCGGGAGACAAAACAAATCCAACAGCAGAATCCACCGAACCTTTTTTGCTCTGGCTTGCAATGAAGTTTCCTCTGACTGTAGCTGTCAGTCAGAAAGGACAGTGTCACACAAACGTGTCAGAGGTGCTCCAGTGCCTTGGATAAAATCTGGGCGGTGGCCAAATAAGAACCAGAACATTCCAGAAAGTTGCTTAATGGTGCTCTGGGATGGGAGATTCCTGCCCTGTCATACAGCTTTGCACCACAAGCATTCAAAAGACAAGTATTTTGTTTATCAGATTTGTATCTTTTACTTATATACAGATACCCAAGGCCATTTTTCACCGTGCCATCAAAAGACAGCACTTACTTCATCAAGCTACTTTCCAATTGACTGAAAATACAGTTTGTCTGTCATCCATTTCAATTATAACAGGTTTTGTTTTCATGTTACATCCCTTCCTCAATCATATGATACCTAAAATTACGTGATAGAAGGGCACAAAATCTGGATTATATAACCAGTCAGTCAAATTACAAATACACAATAGATATTTCAGCAGCTACTTGGTTTTAATATACTCGTGTTCTGGAAGCTTGGGAAGTGTTCTATCATTTCCCAAAAGATTCACCTAGAAAACCAGGATCTGAGACAGAATTAACAAGTTTTATGCGCTGTTGACCTCGGATCCCAAATGGCATGAAAATCTAAAAACTTCAAAAATTTCCCTTGAATTTGAAAATTTCATGTCAAATATGCTCAAAAGACACCTGGGCAACTGTCTGGAATTGATTTTTTGTGTGCATATGAGATACAATATGAATAGATATGAATGGAGAAACTACATATTTTTATACATCTGTGTAACTTCTTAAATATAATTTCATAAAAGAATTAGTTCCTAAATGTTGTATTTTGGGATTTTGGTTTTTGCACTCAACTGGGAAGAACAGTAAATAGATGTTTATTAAAATAGCTGCTCCACTTTATAGCATGACAGTCCACATACAAAGTATTTTTAATTTAGCCAAAGCAAATAAAGTTTCTTTAGTGATTCAAGACGTGAGTCTAACTTTACTAAAGCATCTATAAACTGAATTCCAGAGACTGATTACATCATACAGTTCAAAACTCAACCACACTTTATAACTATAAGCTTAAAGCTTACCTGGATTTCATATAAGTGGGCAATGTGAAACTGAACTGTAAGAGTGGGAAAATCAAAATTATTAGTTTTAATGAATAACAACATCTACAAGATGTTTTTTCATTCAAGTGAGAAAAACAACACATCAAATTTACTGATAAAAACAGGCAACTTACATTTTTGCTACATAAAAAAAGCATTTGTTTACATAGGTATTTTACACTTAATATACCAGAACTGAAAAAGGATGAATATGTATCCTAACAAAGCAGGAAAACTGTAAATATTGCAGAAAGGCAGCCCATGGATTTTATTTGTATTCTGAAACACAGAGTCCATTAACCTTTCAATAAATTTAACAGTAAAATCTCTTTAAGCAGAGATGAACAGTAAGAGAACGCAGGTAATGTTTTCTGTACATAACAGAGTCAGAAATAAAGATTTTCATTCCACTGCAGAGACAGACTAGCTGGGTTACAGAACAGAAAACTACATTATACACTGCCAGCTTAAATTTAGGTGGTTTTTCTTCCTTCTTAGGAATTGTCTTTCCCCTCTTAAACTGAACTAAAAGTGTTAATTACAGATGATATTCTGATCGTTACTGTTAAGCATCTTCCATTCCTCACACCAATTGCACACAATGCCATAATATTACCAGCAGCTCTTGGAGGCAAGAAAATTGCTGGCTAGAAGAAGAAAAATGGAAGCCGTTAAGGAGTAAAAGCAGAGGGAAAATTATCCTCATGCTGCTCAAATCATTACAGAAAAGGCTTGAGAACTGCAGTCCTAGACCAGCCATGGACGGGTAGATAGCTAAAGCTAATTGAGATGAATGCAATCCTTACTCTGTTTTGATGAGGAAGGAAAAGTTCCTCTGAGACAGACTTCTGCCCCATGTTCCTGAGGATTACAAGTAAGAAAATACCTGTGCTTGAGCCAAGCTCAATTTATTTCAATTACTCAGATTCCTTTCCCTTGAAGCTACAGAATAGTGTGACACCAAATTACCATACAGGTAATTTGGAGTTCCAGGGCTTCTCTCTGGGTCATAAGGGAGGGGAAAATTTCCCTTTGTGCGCTGCTTTGTCCTTCACTATAAAGGAAGCCGAGTGCACTTCAGAAAGCAGGTCAGAATGAAATGCATCTTCTAAAATTTTAATAAACTTTTTGTGTTCTGTGCTAAAGGGCACGTAACACACCCATCATGTTCACCACATCGTCCAACTTCACTCTGTACTGATTAAAGAAAAAAAACCCAGCTTTTGTTTCAGGAGTTCATTACCTAAAAAAAATATCTCTTTCATTTTTTTTCCCCCTGTAATGAAACCCTTTCAGTGTGAAACTCCAAAATGAAGTCATGCCTTGCAGGGGAAAGAAATTAAAGGTGTCACATTAGAGACTGTCTAAATAGGAAGAAGACATGCTTAATACCCAAACATTTCTGCAAGGAACACACTCAATGTGATGCTGCAATGGGGCGGTGAAGCCTTTACATAAGGCCACCCCTCTACACAAATCTGGGGGTGGAGGGGCTCTGGGGGAAGGGTTGGGAAAACCTTGCAAAAATTCAAGATATAGTGAAAACCGATGAACTCAGTGAGAAAGAATAGGAACAAACATGAAATACAATGAAAGAATCACATGTCTGATAGAAGAAACAACAAAAGCCTATTGACTTAGGGAGAATTCAGCAAATTTTTACTAAATTATCTGTGCCTGCTCCTGATAAGTGAGGAAGCTTTGAAGAGGACCTTGGAGCACAGCTGTCTCTTTGGTACTGATACAGCCATTGGTTTCACCCCTGTAAACCAACTCCCTTTCATCACCCTTGCTGATAGAATATTCACACTTCCACCCAATTCTGAGGGAAATGCTTTTAAATATTTTATCCAATGCGTCTGAAGTGAGACTTAGGAGGCAACTTCAGCTCAACAGCATGAAGGTACCTTAAAAACTGAAGAAGTAATTTCCCTCACAACTCTGTGCCTTTAAATTTTTAGAGACTCCAAAACATGCAGGTCCATACATTTATTCTTGCATAAGAATTCCAGTAACTATAGAGAAATACCTGCAGTCTACAAGACATGCTGCACAGAATAGGTCACACTGCACTAAAGACTAACATGTTCAAGTACAGACTAATAAATGGTTGGCACTGAATAAAACCAAAAAATCAAGCAAGTTCACTGCTTTCTTGTACTTCTACAGCCTAACACTGATGCTGAATTTCAGAGCTATAAATTTAAATGGCAGGAAAATCATCACTGAAAATTGATAGATTATCAATACGCCACAAAGTTTTAAATAATTACTCTTAAATGTGTGCCATGGCACAAGCACTGTCTTTCTAAATAAATAAAAAAGAGTCAAATAATGCATTTCCTCCAGAATTCAAGTCTTCAGAGCAATAAATACGCTAAATCTCAATTTTTACTTATTACATTTAATAAAACAATCCACAATTCTACTGGAACATCTCTATTGATAGATGGAGACAGGTTCTGTACTCTACCCTCTCTCACTACCAATTATTTTGATTTTGAAGAATAGGTTCATTAAAAATTGATACAGTCGTGAGCATAACACTTTAAAAAAATCCACAACAAAATAAATGGAAATACTTAAAGGTTACTTACTTTCAGCGTTAGACAAAGTGCAGGGATTGCAGTCAATCAAAGCTAACTGAAAATGCTGGAAAAAAAAAATTATTTGCTTTTCAAACAAAGTAATACCAACACTTTGGCAAATTACTAAGAGTAAATCAATTTTCTACTTGAAAATCAATACTGCATTTTACCATGTGTTTTAAAGAAAACAAATTTCAATTTCTGTTCAACTGTTTACTGGAGGAAAGTCAATTTTTCTTATTGCAAAGACAACAGTGCTTGTAGTAATGTAAGATGGCAACAGAAATCTTCACAAAACCATTGGGATAGCACCAAGAAGAATAATGGCACCAAATGAACAGTCAAAATTGGAAGATCATGTTTTCCTCTGAATACACAACTGGGACTGCAGATGTACAGACTCGCAGCCTTGTGGAGATAAATACCAAAGCTCTCAACTTGTCTGTCTAGAGAAAACTGCACACTCTTCCTTCAAATTCAGTGATTTTAAGCCTTTAAAAACTGAACTCTTTTCGAGAAGGATTTAATACAAACACCTTTACATTAAAATATGAGTTTGTAAGAGGTTTAAGTTCTAATATCTGCTTCTTCAAGTATTAAGATAACTTCAGTTAAACATTACAGACTGGAAAGCTTCTGAGTTCTGAGGCAAATAATTCACTCTTGCAGAAAGGTCACAAAAGCAGAGCAATGATGTCTGTCCATCTGGATGTGAGCAATCGTTTCACAAATGTCATGGTAATTCACTGATCACTATTCACAATTTGAAACTCAAGTGTTTTAAAACAAATGGAAGAGGCACAGAAATTCCAGCGCCTCTGAACTTTTTCATATAATTCAGAGAAAATCCCTACATGGTGTAGAATTTGGATTAACATATTAATATAACAGAGAACTACTGTTAATAAATACAGTTATCTACAAAATACAGTTTCAAGTGGCTTTTAATACACCAAACATGACTGATACTTTAGTACAATTTATTTTGCTAGCACAAAAAATTATAGTTTAGCTCTGATTCTTCAGGATGCCAAACTAGGTGGCATCAAGAGCTTACTGGTGCAGCTGGCAAGAAAAACATAATCCTTATCAAGGATGTATATACAAATCACCTTCAATATTGTACTCAGAGCTACTAGATACTACTCAACTTTCCTCATGGTGCTAATAATACCTTGTGTAGAGCATGTCTACGTAAGGCACATCTCAAAGATTTATAAGAGTTTAACAGACCATCACGTTTCAAAAAACCACAAATTTTAATAGAAAAAAAGTATTAGAAAATAAATGTATTATCCATAACAAAGCATAAGAATGCTCATGCTTTTATGAGCTCTGCAAGGTACACACTGATGCAGCTCACTCCTCATTGACTTCTGCGTACATAATTTGTACCATGTAACAACCTTTAAAAAGTAAAACAAACTCAAGTTGAATGATAACATGAGTTTATGACTTTTAATGAACATTATAGCCATGTCATTCCCAGGACAGAGCAGAAAACCCAGAGAACATATACTTTACCTGTAAAGTAACCTTTTAAGCTCAGAGCAAGCATTAAATAATAGCTTATAAATACTAAGTATTAGCTGCCTGTTCCATTTTTTACTGCTCAGCAGCCACACAACTTACAGTCTCCCCTCACTTACATTGCAATGCAGGTTGAGTGCCTCAGAGACATCCTTTAGTCTGTTACCATAGTGATTCTACTAAGCAGACAACTTTAAAAAAAAAAAAGGACTAAATAAAAATAAAATGCTCTATTTTAAATTGCACTTTGCCTGACAAAAGAGAAAAAAAAAGAAAAAAAAAAAAAGGCTTTGGCCTGTACACTGAGTATTAGCAATCTAAAAGGTACAAATTCCTTCCTGTACAGATGTGTCATCTTGCACTGTCACTTACAATTCCTATGGAAAGATAAAGCAGAAAGGAACAGATTTGCTCTCATCTACCAATGCTATTATAAAGAATAAGCAGATCAAGAAAGAAACAATTGACGATTGTTTTGTAGCAGCTTTTCGGAAGGGTTATTGCAGTGATGCTCACTGAGAGAAGGCAGGCAACTATATAAGAAAATGTAACCATTTTAATATATAAATATGTCAATAGTATCAGTGCTATAAAGCAAAAGAAAAAAAAAAGGAAGGAATATTCTCAGCAATGCCTCCTAAAAATTTAAATTTTCACTGCTACATTCACCAGCTTCTGTATTTTAAAATCCACATCATGAAAACTGTCCAAGTGTAGTAAATTTCTCCTAGCTACACTGAGCTACAAACAGTAAATAAACTGATAACCCAGAGCCAGGAACTATAGAAAAACACACCGTTTGCACTAAACAATTATCACAATTAAAAGCAATACACAGAAACCCCGTAACCTTTCAAACCAAGAACCTCTGAAATGCACATACATGAGCAAACCTACACCTCTTGCCGGATAAATAATACACAGATCCCCGGTAAGTATTCAAAATCAGACCAAAAAAAAAAAAAGCCAAAAAAACAACCACAAAACCCCATGCATGCATTCTAACACATCAACCTCATCAGCCAAAAGCAGATCCACTAATCACAATAAAAATAAAAAAGGAAGGAATCATTTCCAACTTCCATTTCTGCAACCAACAGCAGCGGCTGGCAAACATCTGCACCTCTCTCAAATATTGCAGCACTGAGGCTGCTGCTGCTGCTGCTGCTGGGTGGAATAGTTGTTATGCAGGAGAGGCCGCTGCAGCTCAGAGACGACACACAATACCTCAAGGCAGACAGCAGTCTGTGGAAATTCAAATCCCCAGTAAGAGGATTTACCTAGAAGGCAGCGTTCTGAATGTTAAAAACTAACAGGCTCTCTTCAAGGGCTGCGGCTCAAGACATAATCACAGAATCGTTTAGGTTAGACAAGACCTTTTAAGATCATGGAGTCCCAGATCACCTTGATTTGTAGCCATCTGTAATTGCACAGTTATCTACAGACTATTTGTTCTTCTCTGGAGTCCTTGACTTGCCCCTGCGTGGGGAAACAATTCCCAAGGTAACCTCTCCAAGGATCAGAAGTACAGGGGATTCCATATAAACAGAGCAGATGAAACCATTAGGTCTGACAGTAAAATAACAATAATCTGACACCGATTCAGGCAACCTTAACATGTTTTCTCTACTAGAATTAACACCAATTCTTTACAATTTAAGAGGCAAGCACCCAGGTTTTTGTTGTTTCTTTAATCAATAAATGACCAACACAGACCGAACCGTTTTCCTCTCAGTGCAGGATTTTCAGCACCGTCTCTGTTTACATCCAATTCTACTCCCTCCTCCTCTCCAGGATGACATCAGCGAGTTTAATAGCTCTCGGTTCTGCATTGATTCAGCAAGCAAGGCAAGTCATCATTTGAAACCTGACAATTCTCACCGACTTACCATGAAGCAAAGCTCCATCATGACTCAGTGAAACTCTGTCAGGAGATGGCTTTTGCTGCCTATGTGACCTAGGTGTGATGCCCGTGTTGCTCAGAGATGCCTTTGTTCAGAGAAGTAGGACACGGGAAGCCTTGTGTAACCAGGCAGGGCAGCGAGCCAAGCCTCCATTTGCCAGGGATCTCTGGGACCAGGGGAGAGGGTCAGGAGAGGACACGGGTACGTGCTGCTACAGCAGCTCATCCTGCTGCTCTCCCTCCGCTGCCTTCCGCGTTCACCACAAACGCAGCTTGTATGATGAAGGTTTGTGTAGGTGTAAACACTCTGTTTGCTTTTGTCCAGCATTCAAAAAGAAAAGGCTGGGGGAAAACAGTTGCACAGGCAGGGCAGAACAAAGCTGTGTGAGGACAGAAGGAACAAAGGCCACATCTACAACACACACTGAATTGCAGCACTATGCTCCGAAAAACCTCTTGTTCGGACTAGCTCGAAGAGAAAAATTATTTTCAAGCAGAACAATCATACAAACTGTATTTTCACCAGCCATAAGAGCGTGCATTTGAATTTACTGATCGGTCTCTTAAACAGTGGTTTCCACAAAGCCATCTCAATGCTCACGCTGCCCGCACGTTTTAGACATTAAATTCCTGCAGCATCCGAATGTAGCTATTCCTGCGTTAGGAGCCTGACAGACTGCCAGCAGCAACAAAATGCCACAGGGGAAGGGGATGACAGGATGTCTGCCCTGCTGCCTCATCTCCAGCATCACCACCGAGCTGATCCTCATGGAGCTGGGGTGGCTCCAGGACTCTGTCTCCATCCTCCAGCCCCCACAGTCGCTTGGAAAGCTCAGTCGTTGCTGGGAATCTGTGGCTACACAGCAACTATTACTGCTACTGTTGTACACCTGAGTGCCACCAGCCTTGGAGTCACACCTGACAAACGTGGGCCAGCGTGGACCGAGACGCCTCTCCCCAGGAGAAGGTCCACGAATGAAGTGCACCAGCAAAAACACCTGAGCCAACTATTTATCTTCTCGTGGTTTGCTCTTCCCCACCTCCCAAATGACCAAAGATGTCACACAGCGCATCAACTCAACCTTAGCACTTATTCCTCTCCGCAATCGTGACATATCTAAAATACACCTATAATTCTCTTTTACGGGAAAACTTCAAAACTAGCCAAAACCCCAAGCAAAACTAGGTAAGAGAGAACAAAAGAAAACACTCTGCAGGTCAGACACTGTGATATGAACACCCACTGTCAAAACCAGGCACACTCGTAACTCTCCTACAGGTTGATTAGTGCCGTGTTGCATTAAAAAACTTCTATGGTTTTACTTCTTCTTTATGTCTCTCCACCATACACTTTGCAAACTGCAAAGACCTACACAGCAATTTAATTCCCAAATGCTGCTTTCCATCCATTAACATTTTAATTAAAATAATATTTTGACTCATTTCACCTTGCTTTCCACAAGATGTTTTTTATGTGAAACACTTGAAATCTTGGATATCCTCCTTGCAAGAGTTAAAGCCCATTACTTCGTTTTTTACCTAAAAAAAGTAGCTGTTTCTGGTAGAATTACAGGCATAAAACTAGATGTAAAACCCCAAAACTTCTCATAACTGCATGTTTTTGGACCAGTTAATTTTTCTTTAATAACTAAAAATAAATACCTAAGGTTTCAATTTACAATGTTTAAGCTTAAAAATTACTAATCTAAGCACATACGAAAGATAACTAGCTGGCGAAACAACACTTGAAGGCTTGAAATCAGGAATTTTCACTCTAATAAATACTTGTTTACTTATTACCCAGAAAAAGAACATAAAAAATTAATGATATGTCTATAACGGATATCTGTTGGCATACAATAGCTGCAGAAGCTAAAAATATCTTGCATAAACATAGATATACAAAAGTAATATTTGAATAAGTGATGGAAAAGTGTCTGACTGACGATAAATAAGTACTTCAAGCTGTTCATCTGTACATTAGTATTTTACTTCTTTATATTTCAAGCATATTCATACAATTCATGCACATTTTCCCAATAAATTTTAACTTTTGCAGCCTTTTTCTTATCCTGCTATAAGCAGCATGTCTTAACATTACTAACAAATGAGAATCTTTAGAAGAATAATTAAAAAGTTTAAATTATATTTAAATTGATGATTTATGGGCAAGATGAAAGCATAAGCCTGAAGCAAACTACTGGAATAACTGTTTTGTGTATAAAAAAGGAGGAAAAATTTTTTTAAGTGAAACGCAGACTCAGTATTTCTACTAAAAGGCAGATAATTGAAAAACATGAGAAATTTAGTTCTCATTCTTCTAAAGGTTTTGTTACCAGGTACAAGATGCACCTGTAATACTTGAAAACCAAATAAAATTCCCAAAACAAAACACTGCTTGGTTTGCCAATAAACAACCTGCTCATGTCCAGCATTCCTACTGACCACCCATTAAAAAACCCAACAAAACACAACAAAAAGACCCACACAATCCACAACCAAAAATCTCTAACCCACCCCCCAAAATCAAACGCCCAGAAAATCTCCCTCATTGTTATCATGCCAACAAACATGAAAAATGAAGATTTCTTTTTTCTGCTAAGTATGAATTCTACATTCTCGTCTGGGATTACCACAGTGCCTCCACTGGACATACACACAACACACACACCACAGCTCCTCGTGCCACTTGCAGGAAATAGTGAACAGAAAGGGACGTGCAGTAAATTGTGTCAAGGTTGGCACTGCGAGGCAAACCTCAACAGCATGTTGTTGATACAGTAATCAGCAAAAACAAACAAACAAAAAAAAAACAAACAAAAAAACAAACAAAAAAAAAAATCCGCCCCCAAAAGTCACTGCCAGCTGATTTTGGAATCAATTGTACCTTTCTGATGAATGGGGCAAATTCAGCTTTCGTGTATCACCTCTGAAGGTCATGCTGCCCCAAGTGACAGGTTACACAAGGACTGTTTTCTTTCCAACCAGAAGGGACACTGTTTTTTTTACTTAATGTAAGCCCAAAGGCCAAGGAATTTCCAACAGCACTGGTGTTCTTGCCAGAGTTTATGGCACTGGGATAATGGAGCAGTCAAGGATTCTCGTAGTCATTTGCAAGTTAACCGCAGCAATGTTAAAAACATGCAAAAGCAGTAATTGATTTTGAAAAAACACTGGGAGTTGATTTTATGCTTGTTAAACAGCACTCTGGCAATTATCTTGATCATCGACATCTTAAAATAGTAAAAATTAATTTTGTGCTTAAATTGCTTACATAAAATACAGATGATTTATGCTAATGCTCTAAAATGGAGAAAAACATGGAATATATGACCTTCAGACACCCATATTCCCCCTTTGCTTGAAGACTCTTAGTGACAAAGACTCTTACTGACAATGACTCATCTGTTGGCAATGGTTTATTCTTAGCAATTACAGACTTAACATGAATGTTTAAATACCATCAAAAACATTATGATATTTCGAAGTACATTAATGCAACGTTGGTACAATCTGTGAAATCCAGAGCAGTCACAAACGAATACCAGACAAAAAGTTACTTCCATATTCCACCTCAATGTAAATGGGGAGCTCAAACTGCGCAAAGAGCCCCAGGAAAGGGTCTGTGCTCCAGCAAGCTGGATCCTAAACCCCCAAAATGCCTTCTAAAATCCTGGATCCTTTTAAGAAGTCCACAAAACTAAAAAAAAACAAGCAGAAGACAACCAAGACTTTTCACTGCTTTGGGTTATTTATCGATCTTTTGTGAAAAGATGAGATACTCAGTCCCAGAGAACAAGACAGACACTGTGTGAAAACACCCATTCGCGCTCTCATCAATCATATCCCCTCCTCATTTTATTCTCCCCATGCTTGTGCACAACCACTGCACCAGCACTTTGCTCCGTTCTCTTCACTGAGGAAGCATTGCCTGACTTGCCTCTCGTACTCTTGGCACTCAAAGCTCTGGCTCAAGGTGTTTTTTATAAATCTCAGTCAGACTGGCTTCTAAAGAAGTGACTGCCCTGCTTATTCTACTCATGGTCTGCTCCTCAGTTGACACACTCTGATGACACAGATGCATTAACTGGTGTGTTTCAATCAGTAACATTCTGATTTCAAAGCACATCAGCCTCCAGACTCTGCCTTAAATCCACAGCTGAGCTGAACTGAGAGCAGCTGAAACTGTTCAAGACCGAGTGGGTTGGACTGCTCCCCTTGGTCTTTTCTTTCTTGTTCCTCCCTGTTTTCTCTGCAACCTCCCCAGCAAAGGAAGCAAACCTGAAACCAAAGGTCTGACCATCCCTCTGCCCCAGGGTAAGCTGCTTTTGTTGCTGCCATTTGTCTTCTTCAGTGACTTAACCACATGCCACATAAAAGCAATGGAATCATGATAATTTTGCATTAAAAAACTATAATTTTTTTTTCTGTTTTCAAAACGCAACTTTGGTGTTTTTCCTATATGTAGCTGGTGTTTTGAAAATTTGAGGTTCGTATACTCAAAATCCTTGTAATACGGGACTGATTTATTTTGCAAAGTTGTGAACGTCAAACCCAGTAAATTATTTAGATTGAATTATCATAGAATCTATTTAAATACTTGATTCATTGTTAGAATTGCAAATTTTATGGCACAGCAGGAAAAGGTTATCTATTTCTTGATCAATTTCTATCAAAAATTAAAATGTAGAAGTTTCTTCTACTGCTTGATTAAAACATGACTACCTTCTTGAAAATTTAATCTTGTTTTGTCCTGACTTCTTTAAAAAATAAAACAAAAAAGTACTTCAGCACTTCTTTTATTCCCTACGCATCATGACACACTAAATTTGTCCCAAAGTTTAAGGCAACAGGACCACCCAAACTCATCTATAATCCCTTTCCCAACAGTGGTCCACCTCTACCTCCCCTTGCTCCCTTTCACCATTCATTCCATGGAATCTTGTAACCCCCTTAAAGAACATTTCCTTTCTCCAAGACACTCGTAGCAAAATTTAGAGACCAGGAAGGAAAAAAATGGGCAAATCTGTTAACTGGAGGGGGATAAAATGACAGATTACAATCAGAGACCAAAACACAACGCAAGCAGTAAAAAATTTAAAGAAGTACAGAAGAAACAAAGTGCGGTATTACCACAAATAATATCCAGCTAATTAGCCAGAAAATACTGCCTTACAAGCTGACTCAAACAGGGAAACTATTAACTGCTAGAACATTAAAAATTGCATAAAAAAGGGAGAACATAATTTTGTATAAAAACTTTCTATTTTACTAATTTTAAGAACTTCCATTTGACAATAGGGCAGCTGGGGAGGGGAAAAAACCAAGTAACCCAACCTCCTAATTCTTTTAATTTTTTCTTCGCCCTTCTGTACATCCTCAGTCTCCCCACAAAGTTCACTAACTTAAGAAGGGGCCTACACCAAATTTTTGATCTTGTGGATTATCAGTGCTCATACGAAATATTGCTGGACTCTTCTGAGTATATGTAGCACCTCACACAATTCAAATCCTATCCTTGTTCAGTTTAGACAAAGACCCTTCATGCTGAAGCACTTCTGTTTCTACAGCAGGTGGTTTAACTGCTCTGTCCTTATGCATTCCTTGCAGTTTTAAGATGCAACACAGCTTGTAAGAAATCTTAATTCAATCTGAAAGGACTCAAACCTACCTTTAAACTAGACTCATAGTCTGTGTTCACTTTGAACATAAGCCCAAGTCGCAAATGAATTTCCTTGGCTCGACAAAAGCTGGGATCAACATAAAGCGCCTCCTGAAATGCTTTAATTGCCCTGAAAGAAAAACACAGATTAAAAAATCAAGTTTTACTGAAGCATTACTTTATAATCAATGTTATTTATATGACTAACAGAAAGTGGAACAGAAAGCATCACTGCATAAGAACATATCAAAATAATGGTTTACAAGTTAACACTTTTGGTGCATGGCTTTCGATTCTTCAAGGATTGGGTAATTTTGTACTCCAGCTATCTTGGTGTATTTGAAAGTCTAATCTTCTCTATTAATTTAGAGAAACTAATTTGCTGCATGAAATACAGTAACACATCTGGTATTTCAGAAAGCATGACTCACCAACTAGTGCAACTTTAGAACAATACAACACAGTGATCCTTCATGTCACTGCCAACAGCCAGGTTGCTTTTGGTTCCCATAGTGCAGCAGCAGGAGAACAGAAGGCCTAGGAGAGATCAGGCGCATCTTCTCCCACTACATCAACCTGCTCCTTTTTCCACTTTCTCCTCCCTCTTCTAGCACCAATGCCCTAACATTTATTGCTCCATTACTTTAGAGCCACTCAATTACTTCCAGGAAAACACAGATACGAAATCCTGCCATTTCTTCCCTCTGTAACTTGCTTTCACATTCTCATGATAGGTGGAGGTGGCTCTGCTTCTATTTCCTTACCTTCAAATCCTCTCTCACATGCCCCTGTTAATAATGGCATCCTACCACAGAAAACAAAAACTACCTAACTGCTCCATCTGGGAGCAGAAACAATGTGATTCTAAACAGGATTGTGTTGCCTCTCAGGCCAACTGTGTAAAACTAGGACAGCTGAAATGCAACTAGAAGTTAATAGAATTAAAGTCACAGAGGAATTGAGAAAGAAGCTAAGACTCATTGTTGCCTGAAATCCAATGACAGGTTGAAACAAAATGCCTCCACATACCCTACTGCTCACACAACAATTCCCTTTCAGGGTAGGTTGGAGCTCCAGGGCCAAGGAGCACAGTCCCATCAGCTGTCCCAGGGAAACTCAGAGACCATGGCCAAGAGGGCAGGTGACAGGAATGCATGTGGGGAGCACCGTACCCACAGGGACATGGGACAGGAATTAACCACAGTGCCTGAGTGCTGCTTATGCACACTGACTTAATTCCTACTCTCCCAAGTGCACTATTATTTCTAAGGAAGAAAGGTTAGCAGCTGCAATGGGAAATTCAGTAAATATTTTTCATAGCCTTTTTTATTTACAAAACACATAAATGACCATTTTTTAACCCATCAGAAAAAAGGCTTCTGGCTCTAGGATTCTTACAGGCTTTTTTCTCATAGATGGCAAACCAACAGTACAGAGCTTACTCTAGACAATGCAACAACTGTTTGTACCTAAAGCATTATTTCACTTCTTTAAATAGAAGTCAAGAGCAGATGGGCTTAAAAAAGTATTACATTTTTATTGTGGAACTGAAGTTTCCTTTATTACAACCCTTCAGAGAGACTTTCCTTACCCACTACCCCACTTTTCTGCCTACACAAGGAAAATGAGCAAGTGAAGAGCTAAAGGGACAAACCTGCACCAGCTAAGCAGTCTCTCACATCTCATGGGTGGCGGTGAATCACAAACCTCAGTATCCACACTGAACTCAAAACAAACAGGATCCACGTCTCATAACAGTACACTCATCATCGTCATCTACAAGAACACTGCTCAAACTGGGAGGCCAAAGCTTGGACTGATTACTAAGTATCAGCACAGATTTTAAGCCAGGCTTTTGGAGGCCAAATGAAAGATTCTGCGATTATGTTTTTGCATTTCTTGTCTTACTCTAATATGGTACTCAGTATGTTAGCCACTGGTATTTAAAATCCATTATTTTTATCTTGTTCAAAGACAGTATCCTAAGTTCCAAAAAAGGAAGGAAACCACTGCCTTATCAAAGTCACAGCATAATCAGGAATAAAGACATTGCAGTTCTGTAACAGAGATTGGGACCAGGCTCACAGACACTTTGGGAACTTCACATTCTACATTTTATCCAGCTTCCTTGGTCAGAAAATAGTATTTTTGTATTTCCTCTACATCATGTCTCAGTTGGCAAAAATCATAGAAAGGTGGATTTCTAGAAAAGCTTAAGAGAATCCATAAGAGAAAAAAATATTCTGTAGGCTCTTGCTTACAGAATAGGAAACATTCTTCATTGCCACAGTTGAGCAATTGAGTTAAAAGCCACAAGTATAATGAAAGACTTTTAAGGACAGTTGTGAAAATTAGTTTGAATGTATGCTTTCATTCAAAAAAACAAGAATGCTGCCTACCCCAGTTTTACAGAAGAACACAGCACTTAAAAGCCAGTAAATTATCATCAGTGATAATGAAAAGACTGTGTCGCATTTAGCACCGAACCTGCTGCTCCACGCCCCTCCAAGGTTTGTGTAAGGTTTATCTCTGTGCAGACTAAACTAACCAAAAATCAAATTTTATCTTCTACTTGACTCTGACTCCGCTGTTAATTCCATACCAATTTTACAACTTGTAGTTTTTCCAGGATGAAAAGCATAAACAATAACAAAGAGAAATTACTTCCACTAGTTCTGTGAAAAGAGGCATCCTCAAAATTTCACCAATGAAGTGATCTGAAGGAGCATTTTCAACCATTTTTACCAGTGGTAGGGGCTCATGTCTAATTTGGTAACTATAGTCTCATATCAAATAGTCAGTAGAATTTTTTTATGGAATAAAATACTCAAACTGTGAAAAAACATTTACTCATTAACTCTCACACACAGACAAGCAATCTTACATCATAGCAAATTAATATTGATGTAATTTCACCTACAGGAAATATTTAAAGAAAATAGCAGATTGCTCGTGACTACAGGACACGTCAAGAACAGGGACTACAGTAAAGCTCTGTTTTATTCTGGCATTGCCTGGTTTCCATTGCCATGCCCAGAGCTCCAGACTCAGTCCCTCACTACATCAACAGCAAAACACCTGCAGCATCACTGACATCCACTGCAGTTTAAAGTGGGCAGTAACACCCAACACAGACCGCACCGGCGCTTGGTACAGCATGGTCCAAGGATGTGGACATCAGAAGTGGAAAGTAGGAGCAAGTGTTAAAGGGAAACAGGAGAGACTGTGGCCCAGTGTTGGAAATCCCAGTCCTTCCCAGCCCATCTGTTTGACAGTCGGGCCTTCCAGATACAGCTGGACTCACTTGATTCTTGTTTCCTCCAAAACATCACTGATCCCATTTCTGTTCTCTGTCCAAGCTTACATCCAGAAAGATATGGGTCTAGAGGATCCAAGGCATCCAAGTTACCCAGATGTTTCCCCTCAAAGCTCTTTTATGGTTTGAACAAAACTGGAAGAGCAGATACAATGGAACATCTGCGTGATCTGTCACACACAAAGCAGACCTTGGCTGCAGAGCCCTCCTTTGGGGATGATGGCACAGAGCCTTCCCCAAGTAGGTCCTGAGTCGCCACTACTAATTAACTGCCCTTCATGCACAGACAGAACTTTTCATGTTACTCCTTCGGCAGACTAAACAAACACTAGTCCAAAGGAGAAACTATCCAGTGGAGGGCCGGGCGCCCTCATTCTGCAGAAATAAATGACAGTTCTCTAAGTTCAGCAAGAGAAGACTTTCCTCTTGTTCCCTCACGACACTGAAAACTGCATGGTGAGAAACAACTTTGGTCGAGTCTCCTAGACTTTCTTAAAATCAAATAAGGATTTTCTCCAAGAATGAGAGCATTTTTACTAACAGGCAAGAAAGGTTATCCAACACTCAACAAAATGGGTAAGCAGGACTGGAAAACAGACACTCTGGAGGATGAAAAGCATCTCTGGTCTTTCATTTTGCTGCTGTAGCAATTCAGGAAAAATAAAAATTACATGAATCTTCATCTCTAAATCAAGACTTCCAGAATCAATACTGCAGCTATCTTCCCACCCACCAATCTATACGACAATGCCTGCCACTATTAAAGTGAAGAAACCAGATGAAAAATAATTAATAGATTATTTTATTAAACATTTAGTGAACTCTCATAAGACTTTTATTGGATGGTTTTGTTTAAATAGAATGTGAATAAAATCAGCTTTGTACTAGGCAAAAAGAATATTATAAAAGAGCAACAATTTATTCAAAAGTTGACACTTTTGTACATTTCAAACAAACCCAACGAAAATCAGAGTGAACCCACAAAATAAAACAACCTAACATTATTCTAACGTCACTTGATGCAGCTGGAGCAAAACTTTCTTTTTTTTAATTCTTAACATCTTTCAATTTTCTGACCCCTTATTCTAAGCCTCATGTCATTTAACGAAAGTGATGCGAGACTATGACGGACAACACTCAATTTTTATAGCTGATAAGGAAACCTGGGACTGAGGAGCCTCAGGGCAATGAGCCTAAATGGGGCAATAAGTGTGACTGATCTCAGGTTCCTGTAAGGTGTTTCTAAGGAATTCTGTTTTTCTCACATCATTGCTGAGTAATTTGGAAGGTGAAAGTCACTGAAAACACTGCAGGCTGGCCTTGGAGCACCACAGTTGGTACACCAGGATCCAAAGGGTGTTAAATTCAGTTCCACGACACAACAGCAGAGCTTGGACTTCATCTTTCATCTTGATAGAAGCCAATGCAAATCAGCAGATGACAGACCAGTCAGGCTCAGAATCCTCACTGAAGTCAAGAAAAAACTTGGCATCCAAGCCATTACACTTGGATGCAGGTACTGCACACTAATGAAGGGTAACCATGGATCAATTACTGAAATGCTTTAATGTTCGATGTAGAAGACAACTATAGAGGACACGAAATAATTCAAATTATGTGAATATCTCAGCTAACCCTATCCTACCTGTTTTCTAAGAGGGAAACAACAGTGAAAGTGAGCCAACCACTTTACTTACTGCTTGATGATCAATGGTGTGAAAGAAGGGAAATATCAAAATTTGAGATCCACAAGCCCTGTTTTACTATAGTAAATTCAATTTATGGATCTATTTCCTTATGGCAAATCTTACTCTAATAACTGCATGGAATAGCTTTGGTACAATCACACTTTTGCAATGTTTGTATACACGTTGAGAACTTTCACTACTGACACAAACAGCCAAACAAAATGACCAACATAAAATGCTGTATCAGCTAAGAGCTGTACTTAACGCTGTAAAGCTACTTTAGTATATGAATGAGTGTACAGTACTGAATTACAGCGAACTGCATATGTGTCTTGGATCCAATCCAACACTTCTTTTTATGAAAGCTGCAAAACGTAAAAAATAATGTACAAAATATGGACAAGAATTCTAAAGTTGACCTTACTCCCACTTGCATTTTTTATTATCCCTGTTTACATGAGAGGTGAAAAAACCTCAAGCAGTTCCTCAGCCCTTCCTTTTAGGAGGACTATGTACTTGTCTCTCATTAAAATCTCTGAATATCTAAAGTGGTACCAATAAAAAACTAAAAACATTCATGGATGAAGCATGACAGCTTAAGCCACCTTTAACAGTCTAGAGGTCTCCTCTACCTGCCTGAAATATAAAGATAAATGTCCTGTGAGCACAAATAGATGGAATAAATGCAGCAGGAAATAAGACATTTTGACTAGCATTTCACCCTGAAAGAAAAGGGATTCTGCAGAAGAGTTCTGTGGAGGATTAAGGTCTACAAAGAAGAACACACCTACTGTAAATGACTTGCCATCATCTCCATGTTTACTGTGATTCTGTCACACCTAAACACCCCCAACCACACATCCCACTCCTCTCATCCCAAAGGAAACACAGAAAAGGGGGAGGAAAGGCATTCAAAGGGGTTAAAAATCAATACAGCACACAAAGCTGTAAGATTTTACCCAGGTAAGATTTTCTTCCTCTAAAATTCTAACCAGTACCTTAAGGATACCCAACTTCGTTAGCACCACACTATACATAACTTTGTTGTATGAATGAAATGGCAAATATTATTATTCTACACAACCTTAACATAAGCTCTATTTGCAGTTATGTAAGTTAAGGTATCAACTTATGTTCTCAACAACTTTTCTTAAAGGCGCGGAAGAAAAAACTAAATTAATTCAAAGTTCTAATTTATTAATACTTAGGCCTTGCAATCACCTGACTTTGCTGCTCCCTCCACTCTCAGGTGCTAAATCGTACAATCTGCTGATGGCAAAAGTCTATTTTGAGCAGGTGGTTATATGAAAAATTAACTACTCTAACTGCTTTATCTTATTTAATTTTATCTCACAGTTTTCTACCATTTTCACAGTGCAAATTGTAACAAGATACACCTTGCAAGACCTTGTGAACAAAATCCCTCTGAATGCCAAATGCTGAAGACAAGACTGCATAAGAAATAGAACATTCTGAAACTTGGTGAAATTCAAACAAGACTGATCACAATCTTAAAATCGTGGATTCTCAGGCTTTCTGAAAACTTTTCTGCTTTTGTTCATTAGAATGCAATAGAATTGCATGTCCCATACAATACATGGCATTCATGTAACCACTATCAATAAAGAAAGCAGTAAGTTGCACAATAAAAAAATAAATCCATGTTTTGAGCTCATTATTTAACCAACTCATTTTAATTTGAGGAATAAAAGTTTATGTACATTACCCTGAGAAAAGCAAAAATCTTTTGCCTTACAGATACATAGAAACAATTTACTGAGGGGTGGAAGGAGAAATCCTACTTTGTTGTTCTAAACCATCACTCAGTGATCACACAGTGTCTCTGTAACCACAGTCACGCTCAGTTCACTAAAACAATCCAACTTTTTACGAATCAATTAAGTACTAAAGTCACACTTACTGCACTAACACTTTCCATACTGAGTTTAAAGAAGCGCTGATACAAACACGGCACCTTTCTGACTTTTTTCCAATGGCATTGACTCTATCTCTGCAGGAATAAACCCCAAGAAAAGTCTGAGGACTTTTCAATAGAACCCAGTGACTGAGTCCATTCCATCCACCACTCAAAGCAAACCCAAAACCCCAACTGAAAACCAACCCTCCCTCCACACCCTGCAGCCCTACTCAGTCCCCAAAGCCCTGACAGAAATAATAGCTCTTTAACTCTCAGTCTTTACATCAGTTTTGAACACTCCGATCCAAATCCTGAGTGTGCTGCTTCTCAAAACTCTCACCTGGTGCAGTTGTCTCAAGATTTCTGACTACCAAGCAAAGTGAAAACAAGCCCATTTTGCTACTTCTTCTCCCAAGAGGAAAGTTTTTTGTAAACAGGTTTCCCAACATGCACAGGCTACAGACTGTCAATAATGACAATTCACAGAAGCCTCTTGAGTCATTCTGCTTTCCTCAGTCATGTTACAGGGACCTCAAATTCTGTCAGTGCTTTCCTTTTGAAGCAACTGCTGTGGCTGCTTCAGGTCAGATATGGGACCCAGGAGAGACTCACCTGCAAACATCGTATCTATAATAAAACCAAAATTAAACCGTGGGACACTCACGCTGAGCTGAAGGTGAAATACACACTGATGAAACACCACACACACTGTAACTTTATTCCAACTTACCATTGAAAGGCATTGTAATGGAAGTAGACCAAACCAAGGCCATATAAAAAGGCAGCATTCTGCAAAGGAAAGAAACAACGTTTAAAAACCAGATCAGACAACCATATGCTCTGAGATACAGCTTCCAGTGTTTTATCCATTCTTTGACATTCTACTACCAGTATAAGACAAGTGTATTTAAAATTCACCTTGAACAGGAAGAACCAAAAATTAGGAATGAAAAGATAAGCAGACATAAACAAACAAACAAACAAAAAAACACAAAAAACCCCAAACAAACAAAAAAACCAAACAAACAAAAAAAAGAAGCGACTCTCCATGATCATAAAAAAGGTGGTTTTTGGGGGGAAAAGTAACAATAATTTTCAAGTACTTTTGCATCAGAGAAACCCATGTGTTCTGTTCTACTTGTACAAAAGCAGGGGAGGAAGTGATGGAGTGGAAATATTCAGCAATTTATTATAATAAAAAAAAATTATGACCAAACACCATGTCACAGTCACAATAATTTATACTCACATAAAAGTAAACAAAGCTACACACTGTAATTTCAGTGTTTAATGTACATTAATAAAATGAATCTGAAAATACGCTTAAGGAAATTTCACTTCTGAAGACCAGAAAATATAGACCATCAGCTTCAAACCTATGACAATCACATTTCTTCATCATTAATCAAATTTCTATTTCCTATCTCTCGATTTTGCTGAAGGGAAAAACCAAATCAAAACAACAAAAAACATTCCCCTTGTGGAAACTCATTTTCCCCTCCATTTTCTTTTCACAGAAACTATGATTTACTTCTAAAGCAGAATTACTAATGACTTTTAATGAATGTTTAACTATCCCGTTCTATAAATAATTCATACATATTTCCTAAATTATGAAAAAATAAACAAATTGCTTTTTCTTTTGCAAAGTTATGCCACAGCGCAGTTGTATTCTATTTAGCAAGAGCTATTCCATTATTTACAGGAGACAACACTGTACATGCTGCCTGTGACACACTTTTAGGCTTTTCTTATATATAATTCTGATTCTGAGAGAGCAGGTATAGATCCCAAAGCCCTGACACATGGATAAGAGCTGGAATTTCCATTGTCAAAGACTGCACTTCAAGATAATCCCTCTTCCACTTGCACACACTTCTTCAACACGTCAAATCTCTAAGCAATCCTACTTATGCCTTAAATCCAATCCAAATATAAAAGTTATAACCAAATTTCTCCTACAAAGGTACTGCTAACCAGAAGACAACACAAAAGAGCAGCATTCATCAGAAACAGGGCATAATATGACGATTTCATTATCCCTTATTTGCATCTCCTAAATGCAAATTAAAAGCAGGGGAAATGCCACGGATCCTTTCATGCCTACAGCTGGATCACAGCTTTCAGCAATGGACAGCTTCCAAGGAAATGGGAAATGCTCTGCTATGACCAGATCCTACAGCAATGGGAGCACCGCGACATGTTAACAGGAGGAGTGGAGGGGGAAGCGCAGAAAAAATACAAGACGACACTTTAATACTACCATAAAACCACATTCCTGTCTCATTGAACAAAAACACAACACAGACGTCATAAAGATAAAAGATATCCATGTCTTTTCTGCCTTCCAAATGTGTGCCCTGGCAACAACAGATTAAGTAGAAGGCAAGCCCAAAAGCTGAGCACGCGTAATGCCTCGATTTAAAAGTCACTTTAAATGAGGAAGTAAAAGAGAAAGATCTTCACACGTGCATCATGGAGGCCTACAAAACACAGCACACCCCCAGGAACCTTCACTGTGTTCAGGTCAGGCTCATTTGTAGAGAGGAATTCAGAATTATCCAGTAACACCTCCAGTATCCCCCAATCTCAGTCAAGTCTTGAGCATCATAAGGACTGAGAATAATAGTGATCACAAAAATCCTTCCACATCCACACTGCAAAATTCAATCAAAAATATGCCAGACAACTAAAACCTCTCCAACCTGCAAAGAATTCAATTTTCTCTTAAAAACCCACTAGAATTCACAGTCCAAGCAAGTTACAGATTCAGAATCATCTCGCTGATATTCTGATCCTAGGGGTTAATAATAACCAACTTTCAAGTCACAACAGAACCGAGATGCAGCTGGATTTGTCAAAATGTAATTTATTTATCAAGTTCACATAAAGCTTTCAGATGGACCTCACACCACTAAAATGCAAATAAATCATCACTGCTCTGTCCTTTGTTCTGTGACTGGTTTTCCCATCCTTCTCTCAGTCTCCTCTGGCATTAAAAATCTTTTTGGGACTGACCTTAAAAATATGCTAAGGTGTTGCTGTCTTCTCAATATAAAACAGGGCAAGTTTTAAGACTGCACTTCAAATGTAGAGGTGCAAATTCTGAAATGTCAGTATGGATTGTGAATTTATCTGTTCTGACATGCTACAGCTCTAACCACATGTAATACCATTAGTACTCCTTGTTGATAATATTAAGACCAATCTAATAAACTAAGATTAACAAATATCTTTTAATCTGCATTTGAACTTGGAACAGGATTTTCATAAGATCTGGAAGACATCACAGTGTTCCAGTGTATGGCAGTACTTTCCCACAAATAATTCAAGGTGAGATACTTTTGCAGGATACCAAGTCCAACATGCTTAAGTTCCTATTGGCAACATCCAATACGAAAGCCTACAACAGTCCCATGCAGATCAGAACCAAGCAGAATCACTACAAAAAATCTTCATCTACAAAATGTCCTTTTTCCTAAAATTGTAAGATTTTGTGACTCTCTTTACCAGGAACACACCCTATCTTAAGAGATCTGTTTTCAGTTGCCTCTGTTAGTTTTATTTGACAGGTTTCTCACAAAGAATATCCATTCTATGTGTTTCAGTAAAGATTACTATTGTAATTTCATCCCTGCTATAAACAGCTGGTGAGGTAGATTTTAAGCCGAATTTTTTTCCCTCCAAACATTTTTCAGTGAGAAATGGAAAACAAAATTATCTTACTACAATCTTTTGCTTGAACCTCTTAACTCACACAATTTCTGAAGCCTTCATGCTAGCAAAACTCACTCTTTAGCTACTAACTTCCAATTTAATTCTTATGTTATGAGGTCTTTCTTTTCACTAAAATCCAGAATTAAAAAAAATGTATAAATCAAAATAGACTGTGCTTCAAATCTGAAATTAAATGTTTGGATTTCTTCATTCTACAGCCATGCTACTAAAAAAGTAGAGAAATTAGAAATGCTATTTCCAAGCCAACATGATTTACATTTTCTATGAACTATCAAAAAATGTTAAAATGTTTCATACCAACCACTAGATGGCTCAAATACCTCTTTCCATTTTCCACGCTTATGCAATTTAAGAAAATTGTCAAGCTTATATTGTGCATTCTGCTACTTACATGCACTACTCAATGTTGAGCAACATTTCAATTTTATTTTATAAAACTGTGGCATGTACATTTCGTCAACAGGTAACTCAGAAGGCAAAAATATACTTGTATGTACCTTTTTATGTAACTGATACGAATAAGCACGTTGAAGACTTTTGGGTCTTGTTTGTTTTGAGCAACCAAGGAAAAAATAATTAAGCAATGAGGGAGACTCCACCCATCTCAGAGGCCTTCTATCAAGTAACTGGTTTATAGTCTCTTTGAAGCAGCAGATGGAAACAGGCCCCTGGCATTCCATGAGTTCTGTTCTCTAGGCATTTTAGGCCAAGTCCACACCAAGCCTTCTTCTCCAACTTCAAGGGTGCAGCCAGCACATCCGGCACAAAGACACAGCCCAGCCCAGCACACTGACACTTTATCTGTTTGCACAGGGCCAGAAAAAAGCACCTGTCCCATCCAACAAGTGGCCACGCTCTTGTTCAGATTACAGACACCCCTCTTGGACTGACTGTACAAATGTATGGCTGCCACATCTGGGCCCAGATGTTCTGCACCAGTAGCACGCTTATCTGCACAGGCAGTCAAGCCCCTGTTACTGACTCCAAATTAACTAACAAGTTATGCTTGCAAATGAAAATCAACTCCTGGAGAGTCAGAGAGTAGAAAAAGATGTGAAAGACTCAAAGCAGTCTCAGGGCAGCGCCCAGCCAGGGCGTTGCAATTTAAAAATGAAAAGGAACAGTTTTTGCCATAGTTTCGTGGCACTGCTGATTCAGAAACATTCCCTAACACTGCTTCTCATTTGTGCTGACTCAAGCATTTGTAGCATAATACAGCCAACTGGATGACAGAACTGTTACGAGTTATTAATAACCAGATAAAAAGGATTTTTTAACTGGATCGGTTTTCCGGGTAAGTTCATTGATAGCCCCCCATAAACAACAGCATTAGCACAAGTAAAAGACTGGAACATAAGTAAAAGCTCGTGAAGCTTTTGCTACCACCAAAATGCATTCAAACCTACAATGACTTTTCAAACACTACTGAAACCTTCTAAGCTACTTTAAAATGTCTGACTTGAATAAAAACATCTATGGGTCAGCACAAGATGGATAAAAACATGAAATGCCATTGCAGCCTCCTGCCAGCCTTTTCCACGCAGGTCCTTAACCAGTGAGACACGTAGGCAAATACACCATTTCTTCCATCAGTACAAATAAATATCTCCAAGGTGGGTGTCAGGAGATGGTGCCAGGCTCCTTTCCATGGCACTTGTGACAGGACAAGGAGCAATGGCCTTAAACTAAAACAAAAGAAGTTTCACCTCAACATGAGGAAATACTTCTTTACATTGAGGGTGGCAGAGCACTGGAACGGCTGCCCAGGGAGGGCCTGGAGTCTCCCTCTCTGGAGACACTCCAAACCCAACTGGTTATGTTCCTGTGTCATCTGTACCAGGTGATCCTGCCATGGCAGGGGGGTTGGACTGGATGATACCCAGAGGTCCCTTCCAACCCTGACAATTCTGTGATTATTTGTGACTCTAACAGGGAGGGCCAGTTGGAGGTAAAATAATTCACAGAGTAACATGTCCTCATTTAAAAGTTGGTAATATTTAAACAAAAATCAGCGTGTGCCCCATCATACTGCAAAATAAACAAAAAGAAACAAAGTCCCCACGAAGTTGGTCAGTGAAAGTCTGAAGGGAAACTATGGAAAAAAGATAAGAGTTCAGCACCCTTATGAGAGACTAGTGACTGTTTTTCACTTGCTTACTTCTGACAGGAATCAAAGTCTTTAATGACATATTAAAATTAATTCCAGCAGGGTCTGAGTGCCCCTTCCTGAGCTGCCCAAGTGCCAGAGGAACCCACAGCCCAGCCCACATCACTGCAGGCTGCACAAGACACACGTGGGCAGGCGGCCACTGCTCCTCAGAAAACCCAACCAGCAAAACAAGGTTTTACAGTCTGCGTCACATCCTGCGGTCACAGGGTCTCTCGGCCACCTGTTCGAAGCAAAAGAACAGTTTTTGTGTCCAAATGTGTGAATGTGTTTATTTCTTTATTGGGGGGGGTTGGGGGGTGGGGAGGAAAGAAAGAAAGATGCAGTTCTAACACTGTGGTGCCTAATCCTTCCTCCTGACACTACTCAATACACAGTAACAGCTCCCTGGGGAGTATGTACAGCACAAAAAAAATTCCACTTGGGCTCCAGTGCATAAGCAGCTCCATGCCTTTGGGAGCTGACAGGCTCTACCACAGAGATTGTAAATGTTCAGGAAGAAGAGGAGAGGGTTTAAATAAAATTTGTTTAGATTTGTACAAACACAAAGAAGAGAGCTGCCTGTCTACATGTTCATCATGTTTCCATCACCTGCAGAAACACTAAGACCCCTGTAAGGGGAGTATTGCAGATTAGTATGGTTAGTTTGGGCTCCAAGGTCTTCAAGAAGTATTACAGTACCTGAAAAATCATTAGGTTTATACAAGATCTTTAAAATACAGCTATCTCTAACATGCTTGCATGACCCTGCTTCTTGAGCAGTAATCACAATAGTCGAAACTCTGTTACTGGGTGTGTGTCTGCATCCCAGCAGCCAGGTAAAAGCAATTAATATATAAAAGTCATTATTACTGTGACAAATACATTCTGACATGTGTAATATCTTGGTAAATAACTACAGAGTAATCCCACATTGTAACGTCTTGGTAAATAACTACAGAGTAATTCCATATCACAGTAACTTGGTAAGTAACTACAGAGTAATGTCTCATTGTCTTTAAAAAGATCTTTTCAGAGAGTAAGTATTGGCAAAACACACCTACTACTTGCAGAGGAAAACTGGCTAATAGAACTTTCTTAATTCATAAAAACTTCTTTTATTCTTACACAGAAAAATTCTTAATAAAGTAGAAAAAGCCCCAAACTAATAAAACCAAATAAACAAAAA
This sequence comes from Grallaria varia, assembly GCA_013396735.1. Classification (NCBI taxonomy): domain Eukaryota; kingdom Metazoa; phylum Chordata; class Aves; order Passeriformes; family Formicariidae; genus Grallaria; species Grallaria varia. The sequence goes on along the minus strand of VWZG01008383.1, from coordinate 67,020 downwards.
TACCACACCATCTACAAAGTTATTTTTTTCCTTTGTAATTGCTACATATCTTTTAAATTACTATACTCTCCTCCCCATCTGCTCCCTTTTCATCTCCTCCTTAGGAAAGACAGTACATTTGTCCATATCCTTTGCCACTCCCCAGCAGTGCTGCATTTCCACACACCCTATAGCTCCCCTCTGAAGGAAAACGACTCTTTCAGCTTCTCAAAAGCACTGCAGTCCCACCAAAACACTGCAAGACCTGCTTGAACAAGCTGAAGTGGGAGCCTTAATCCAGTACTGTCCTTCCAGTGGCTTTCCAGCACTATCTGTAAAAAAAGCTTCTTGTCACACAGCAAAGGACAAGACACATCAAGACAAGACTACAAGAAAATTATCCAAATCCACAAAGAGTAACTTACTTGAGACTCTAATAATTTCACACTCCCGAGTAATACACTGTGCAACGCCCACTTTGCAGGGAGAACTTTCATACGAGACAAAATGATAAAACAACATTAAATAACTCAAATCTTCTTCTTTAATGCTGGAATATATGCAGTTTTGTAAACTGCGTATTTCCTTCTCCATAAGCAAACTTAGGGCCCTTGGCAAAAGGGATTACTTACTGATCAACCAGCATCCCTCCTCATGTTTGTCACACAAACAAACAGCCAAGTAAATGCCTTAATTGTGATTGTTCCCATGGGTGTCTGACTTATGTCACTGACTTATGTCCACTGAAGCTTATAAAATATCACTTGATGTAAACATCTTCATTTTTCACTTGATACAAATATTTTCAATAATTTAAGCATTTTACCAGAAAACAATATTTTTCTCAAATGAATCAAGTGAGAAAAGGTGGTGTGAAACACACAAAGCCTAAATTCACTTTGACAGATATTTTATAGAGATGAATCATCTAATCAAATTTAATACTCTCCTTATGGATTCCCTGAATGCTGTTAACATCACAAACTTTCTAATTTATTTTGCATGATACCTGGTTTAAAAAACAAAACCAAACAAAAACCCTCACTCCGAATAGAAAGCTGTATTTAATACTACACGCTTTATAAGTAACCCAATTTGTCCAACATTTGCACAAAGAGAGATGACTTCTCTGGAGATCCTCTAGTCCAACCCTCTGCCCAAAGAAGGGACAACCACAGCAAGGATGATGCCCATTTGGGTTCTGACTGTCTCCAAGGACACAGGCCCCACAAACTCTCAGGGCAACCCTCTCCACTGTTCAATCACCTTCACCAATAAACAAATAAACTTTCTGTGTTTAGAAAGAATTTTGTCTTTTTCCTTTGTGCCTGCTGCCTTTCCTCCTTTCACTAGACACCACCACGAAGACTCTGGCTCTATTTGTCCAGCTGGATAAGGTGCTCCTGAATCTTCTCTTCTCCAGGCTGAACAACCCCAGCTCTCTCAGCCCCCAATCCCCTTGAGTAACAGATGTTCCAAACTCATAATCAAGTCTTATGGACTTGCTCCAGTACCTTCCTGCTCTGTTCCCTCAGGAGCTCAGCACTGGAGCCAGCACTCCACTTACATCTCACCTGGGGCTCAGGAGAGAGGAAAGATCACCCCCTCTCAATCTGATGGTGATGCTCTGCCTTCTGCAGCCCAGGATGCCACTGGCTTATGGTGAACTCATGCACCAGAAGACCCCAGGCCTTTCCTGCAGAGCTGCTTTCCAGCCTGTCAGCCCCCTAAAGTCATGCTGTTGGTGCACTGGGCTGTTCCTCCAGATACAGGACCCCACGAGGCTCCTATAGGCTGTTTACCTCCCTCTGAACAGCAGCACAACTACGTCACCTCTTCCTAGTTTTGTATCCTCTGCAAAGCTGCCGACACTGAACTCTACCCCCCTAATGCAGGTCATTAACCCAAAATGCTAAAGAGCACTGGACTCACTACCAACCTGTGGGGTAAACCACTAGTGGCTGGTCTCCAGCTGGACTTTGTGATGCTGTCCTGGTTCTGGCTGGGATAGAAATCATTTTCTTCTGTGCTTTGGATTTAGGATGAGAATAATGTTGGTAACACACGGATGTTTTAGTTGTTGCTAACCTAAATCAAGACTTTTCAGCTTCCCATGCTCCGACAAGGAGAAGCTGCACAAGAAGCTGGGAGGGCACACAGCCAGGACAACTGATCCAAACTGGCCAAAGGGATAATCCATACCACAGAAAGTCATGTCCAGTATATAAACACAGGGGAGTTGGTCAGAAGGCACTCAACACTGCTCAGAGAGAGGCTGGGCATTGTCACCGGGTGGTGAGAAACTGCATTGTGCATCATTTGTTTTTCTTGGATTTTAACTCTCTTTCTCCCTCCTTTTTATTACAACTATTATTATTACTACTAGTAGTATTAGTATTATCATTAGTATTATTATGTCTTACTTTTTTTCCCTTATTAAACTGCTCTTATCTCTCAGCCCACAAGGTTTTTCTCTTCTTTTTTCCTCCCCTGAACCTCCTCCCCACCCCACCAGCAGGGAATGTGTGTGTGGTGCTTAGTTGCCGTCTGGGGTTAGAGCGTGACAGATGCTGATCCCAATCCTCTGAATGCAGGTGAGCCAGTTTTCAACCTACCACTCTGACCCCTCTTCTAATCTGTATTTTATCAGCTTGTCTATGACCATATTACGTGAAACAGTGTGGAAAGCCTTACTAAAGTAAACACAAACAATATCCACAGCTCTCACCCCTCCACCAAACTACTCATTGTGTTGTAAATGGCTATCAGGTTCATCAAGCATTATTTCTCCTCCATAAATTCGTGGTGACTGCTTCCAGTGACTTGTCTTGTCCTGAGTGAGCTCGGAAACAAGTTGCCAAGGATAATTTGCTCTACCACCTTCAGAAGGATGGAGGTGAAGCTGACTGGCCCACAGTTCCCTGTGTCCTCTTTCTTGTCCTTCTTGAAGAGAGGAGTGATATTTGCTTTCCTCCAGGCATCAGGAACCTTTCCCATTACCATGACCTTTCTAGGATAATTGAGACTAGTTTCACAGTGACACAGATGAGCTCCCTCACTACTCACTGATGCATCCCATCAGGTCCCATGATCTTGCAGATATCCCATTTGTTTAAATGTTCCCAAACTTGATCCTCCTCTATTGGGAGCAAGTCTTCCTGGATCCAGACTTGCTGACTGGTCTCAAAGGGTCTTGGAATCCTGCAGGTGAGTCCTACCAGTAAAGACCAAGGTGAAGAAGGCTAATATTAAGTACCTGAGTGTTTTCCACATCCTTGATTACCTGCCTCATTTAGCAGCAGACTCACATCCTTTTGCTGCTGATACACTTGTAGAAGCTCTCGTTACACTTCACAATCCTCACCAAATTCAACTCCATTGGGCTTTGGCTTCCCTTATGTCATCCCTGAATGCTTGGATGATGTCTCTATATTCCTCCAGAGTCATCTATCCTTGCTTCTTCCTCTGGTATGCTTCCATTTTATGCCTGAGTTTTGTCAGAAGCAATGTGTTCACCTATGCACAATTCCTTTCCTTTTTATTTAACTTCCTTCAAGCCATGACAGACTGTTCTTGAGCTCAGAGAAAGTTATTTTTCAAAATTAGCATGCTCTCTCATAACCCCCTCTTCTCTCCAGGGCCATGTCTAAGGAATTCTTCCAAGCTGATCCCTGAGCAGACCAAGGCCTCCTCTCCTAAGTTTGGAGTTTTGATTCACCCATGTGCCTTGTTGCTTTGTCTCACGATCATGGACTCCACCACCTCACAGTCCCAGAAGTCACCAATGTTGCCTCATAGCCACTTCTTCCTTGAGTGTAAACAGGAGATGAGCCAACCATCTTCCCTTGTTGGCTCTTCCATCCCCTGTGCTAGGAACTTGTCATCAATACACTTCAGAAACCTTCTGTGCTGTCCTGACAGCAGGTACCAGTATGGCTAATCCCATTATTAGAACCACTGTCTGCAACTGCAATGCTCCTTCCAGCTGTTGGAATCAAGCCTTATCTACTCCCTCCCAACCAGGTGTCTGTAGCAGACAACCACCATCCTCACCAATCATCCATTAATCCTCACCCATAACCTCTCCACTGTCCAAAGCAGGGCTCTGTGCATTCTGCCTACTCTTTCATCTGTGCCCATTTGTGTACAAGCACTTCAGAGAGGAACCCACCCCTGGTGAATTCCCAGAAATTCCCCCACAATTCCCTGCAGGCACTTCCTTATTTTGCCCGTACCCTTCAGGTGGAGCTCAAATATTGCTTAGCACAAGCAAATTAAGCACGGAGCAGTTCTTCTCAACCCCGGTTTACCTTTGACAAGTACTGCTCTTATTTCATACTTATTAAAGGATTTGGCTTTCTCTTTTCCCAGCCAGATATGCTGACCTGACAAAAAAATATTACACCTCTTCACAAATGTTTTCAATCAAAGCACAGAAATTAATGTCAGTTCATGTATAAATACAAACATTACTGAAACATCTGCTTTGGAAGATGACATTTGGACAGTTTATTGAAGTGTTTTATTCCCTTTTATATGGCAAATTATCATCATTACTTATACCTATAATTTTTATAACACTTTATGAAGTAGAACTACTAGTACGGAATTTTCTGTCCTTGATACACCGTTTTTCCAATCCTTTCCAGCAAAGATGGGAATCCCACTGAGTTGACAAGTAGCCCCATTATTTCCCTGTCATTTTCTCACTGCTGGAGAATCACTAGGGTTGGAAAAAAGCCTTACTATCATTAATTACACAGGTGTTCTACCTGAGGCACTCCACAGGAAATGGGAGTGGACAACCTGAATATACCAAGGCATGAATGACTATAAAGAGATTCAAATACACACAAACAAACCAGTAAAAGGAAGGAAAACAGCCCGAAAAATTAAGTGGCACAACTCTCTATGGTTGTACCCCTTGAATCTTAAGCCACACTGTGCTGGGCAGTAACAAGAACACAGCTGAACCTGGAACTCTGCTGAATGGAAAAAATTAAAGCTTAATTTTTAACCAAGCCCCCTAAGAATGCTGTTACTGCTTTTATGTTGCTTTTTTCTACCTGAGTAACTCTTGAACCGATTACCTGCCTTCAAATGGATTTCAGAGCAAGCAAGACAGCTCAAAGATCAAAAACTTGAGGAATGACATTGAAAATACCTGTTGGATAGAAAAAAGAGCCCCCCAATGAAAACCTACTTTCAGAAAGCACACAGAGCTTAATTACTCTCTCCTTTTTGGGAAGAGACACTTAGCCCATTAGCATAGCTTTAAATCAAGCATGTGCTTTGCTTGCTCGGAGACGCCATGGGAAACAGTATGTCATTCAGGATTCTTCACTAGGAAAACTACAGGAATTTCAGTTTGTGTGTACGTAAGTGGGAGAAGAAAGGACAGGAGGTGCGAAAGGACAACACACACCAGCTTGTCACTGCCCAGGCTTCATTAGTGCCAGCACAAAAACAGTTTGTTCTGTAAACCGCAAACTGAACAAAATCCCACATTTGGAACAAAATTGTGAGTATCAGCTTGGGGGAAAAAAACCCTCATTGACTCCTTTAATTTTTATGTGATTTTTGTATTAGTCAGTAACATCTGAAAATTGAAAATGTTATTGGATAATGTATTTTAGTATATATTTTACGTATTCCCATATCAAAAACTAGACCAAGAATATGTCAGTTTTTTAAAGATTTGCTGTAAATAACGAAATGCAAGATCATTGATTAATGGTTGCTAGTTAGGGATCAATCATTACTGAAAATGATTGTCCAATTAAGACTGTAGTTGGTTAAGTAGTGATCACTAATTGGCGTTCTAATTGGTGATTTGCTGTTTTATTTGTCAGAATGTGCAAATACTTCAAATGGGATCCAAGAGCCAAGGCAGCAAGCCCACATGACAGGCAGCTGGGGGAGCAGACGAGACGGCCCACGGCCAAGAGCGCAGCAAAGCAGCTGGGCAGCCCACCAACCATTCCCACGGAGCGCTGCCATTCCAGCAAATCATCCTCTCGGAACAGAAAGCTGCACATCAGGAAATTTTCAGCCCACTCTGTGAATATATATGCTAGTGAGTTTGGGAGCCTTCTATTCCAAAATGCAAAACAAGCCAAGAAAGAAAAAAAAAATACAAACAGGCCAAACGACAGGACACTTCTTTCCCTGTCCCCATCTCTGTTCACTCTGCACTGCTCTACTTTGCTCTCCCTTCATCTGCTCCAGAGCTCAGCTGGCTTTCCCTCATTAATCCTTCTCCTTCTTACCATTGTATCACTGCTGTTCTGCCTGATTTTACTTAACTTCTGAAAAATGGACTCTGAAAAACTGCCAATGGATACACCACAACTGTCCTGAGTCAGGACCAAAACATCTTTAAATCCACTAGTTTTTCTTCAGTTCTGATTCGTACCTCATCTTATTAGGAAACGTAAGAAATCTCTCAAAGTTGGTAGTTTTAAAAGCTTTTCCTCTGGGGCAGTTTATTCTTAAACTCAGTTGCTTATGCAGTTGGCTGACAGCCTGAAGGATGAGGGAAGAGAGGACAAGAGGGCAAATTAACCAACACCATCACAGAGGGATTTTCTCCTCCTTTTTAATTCGACATCCTTTTGCATGACTCCAGGGAGCACTTACTTAGAGATACCTTGCAAAGATGAGTTCCACAAATTAATTTTATGTGATAATTGCTGCTCCTCAGTGTGAGTGGATCCCCTCTTCCTCTTGCGAAAGTCAGCAGAATCCCTTTCTAACCATACACATGGGTAGGTGTTGACTCACCCTCCCTCCTGTCTGTCTCCTCTGCAAACAGCTCTTGGATATGATTTTATCATTTATCTGAAATTTCATTCTGCTGTTCTACGTCTGAGAGGAGGATGATTAGATTCTAGCAAATGTCACATTAAACTATACTTATCTTTTATATAAGACCATGCTTTCCAGTACAGGCTTCTACATTGTTCTTTGTTAAACTAAATATTGTTTGGGCTTCTAACTTTGTCTTCATACTCTCTACCTCTTCTGATACTCAACATCAGTTTCCTGAACATCATCAGCTATAGGTATATAAGATGGTGGATACAACTCGTTTCAAATACTACCATTTAAAAATCTCAACATGCCATATGAAGTTCCTTTTGCTATCTCAGTTCTCCAAAATCTTTTTCTGTACTTGCAAATTTGTACCATTCAACATACAAAATTTATCTTCCATTTTAGAATATCAATATTCGTTTTCACTTCCAATCATTAAAACCCTTCAATCATAAAATAATTAAATATTTAATACCAGCCCCCACATTCACAACTTTTCCATGACACTGTCTAACATACAACAATTTACATTTACTTTCCTAGATCAAAGACGTGTGGGTTTTCCCCCCTCGCAATTAACAAAGTCTTTACAGTTCAAAGAACATTAAACTTAAACACACACACAGTATGCTCCCTCTTATCTTTTCTGAATATGTGATTACTCTCTAGCATAATCTGAATCTCTCTACCTTCTTATTTAAAGAAACATTTTCAAAAGAGACTTTACAGTTTTTTTATACTTTCTTTTAAGGTCCAGTTATCTATTATAATGGGATTTCAGGATCATTCTTTAATTGCAGATACCAAAGACTAAGTAAATCACACCGACAGACAGAGATAGTTTCAGGGCATTAAGACAAACGATGTGGGCAGCTTCATAAACCTGGGATCATCACCTTGTGGTCACCTAGCAGGTCTCAAAATGGGCAGGCACAAACATCCCACCTTAAAATTATCAATACTCTGTACAGTACTCTGCTTAACAAAGAAGACATGTGTCTCTCAGATGTACAGGAGAATGAGTACTAGCATGGAAAGATTATGGGAATTAATTAAGGGTGCTTGAGTACTGCTCTGCTAGGAAGAATTCCCAACATAAAATATAAAAGATTTACCCTTGGAAGAGAGACCACAGTCACTGAAAGCCTGCTCTGGCAGATAGGGAATATGGCAGGCAGGGAGCCTAAAAAGGTCTCTTCAGGATCCATGCCAGGGAAAAGAACTGAATATGAGCTCATCCTCTGGAAGATCTGTCTTGTGCCTGATGTCTTATGGAAGCATTTAAAGTAAGGAGTTTTGTGCAACCTTTCTCTCCTTTTAACATGTTTTCAACATTACACTTGATCCCGTTCTTAAACACATCTACTTTAGGATGTGCTTTAGAAGTCCAGGCTACCTTTAATTGTTTAACATGATAATTAAATATCTGATTCTCTATCAACATTCTACTTCTCAATGTCTCTTAACATTCCACAGAATGCTAGCTTTGTCTCTCAAGCATTTTTTTTAAACCTGTTTAGTGCCTTCACTCTGTGTCTGGCTTCAAATAAATACCTGTCAGGCCTAAAATTCAGATCCTCTTCAATAGAACAAAGAGAAACCTCAGGTTTTCATTTCAGCCCACTTCAATCCCCCTGGAGAACTATGCTGGCTGTGCACTATGCACGGGGTCAAAGGAATAAAATAGAAAATCCTACTTTATTTACTTGCATTTAAGTGAAGTGGAGTTTGTAGGTCAAGGATTTTGAGCTACTTGGCTTTACGAGATCCATGACTTTCTTACACATAACACCCACCCTTCATTCTCTTTTTCTAGAAGGAAAGTCTACCAAAATGCCTCAGGAGAAAGCACAAAATCCCCCAGTTCGTATGTACAGGCTCTAAGACTAAGAATACACAACCAGAATTCCAGGGGGAAAAAAAAAGAAAAGAAAAAAAAATATAAAAATTATGGTTTAGAGAGATTAGTTAACAGGGAACACAGAAAGATGTTACACAAATTTGGAGTTATGTGTTTAGCAAAACACTAGAACTGCCAAACCACTGAATGGTAGCATTTAAAAAAAATCTAAAAGTACCAGCTGTGTTCCTTTAGAGCCATTTTTATTTTGTACTACTTTTCTAATGAGCACTTAATATTAATTCTCAGTTCAAGACAAGTTGCCTTCCCGTGGCAGCAGTCATCTGGGTTTGTCCTGAGCTCACAAGTCGCATTTGTCATCTATTTGCTTCAGTCTTCTCCTGACTGAAAGCCAGGAGAAGTCAGAAGTCAGAAAAAAGTCATCAGCAAGCAGTGCCAACAGGTTCTCTTTCTATAAAAGCCAGGATTACAGCCATCATAATCCAGGAGACACTCCCAAGGAATCTGTCTGACAACAATGCACAGGGGAGAAACAAAGAAAAAGGCTGACATTCCTCTGAAAGACATCCTGAATGAAATGGAAGTACCTTCAAGACAAGCTTTCTTTGGAAGTTATTCATGAGTTTTAGACAGATAGAGGGTTCTCCTTGCCTGGATTTTAAGACCAAAACCAGAACTGAGACAGGGTTATAATGCTCCATTATGAACTAGACAGATTATTTCATTTATGTCATTGTATTTTTATGGATTTCAGAGGGAGAGAACAGGACAAAATAAACCGGAATTCTTGAATTCTTGTATAGCTTCACAGAGTAATTCTGCTCTAGACAACATCCAAGGATTGCATTTCATCAGCAAATTATTCTCGTTCAAAAGGTAAAGACTGTGCCACTAAATGGAAATATAACCCTGAGTAGGTGATCCTGGAGGGAGGGGACAGGCTATTGAGCAATTCCGAAATAACCAACTTTTAAAATGCTGCTGTTGAAGCGACATCTGACTGTAACTTCATTCACTTTCCTACCATTACTTTAAGCCCTCCCCTCCTAAGAACACCTTCCTAAGCTCCAGCGATTTGTGGTTCAGAGGTTTCCAAAGCCAGACAAAATGTCTTCTTACTTAATTGCCCTTAATGGATTTTCTATCCTGAATTTGTTCAGCTGCTTTTTGAAACCATTAAAACATTGTGAGTCCGCAGCATTCTGCAAAACTAATGTAACTTTCCATACAACCAGTGATAGAAAACGTTCTGGAAGATGCAGCAAGCATGAATTTCCTGCAGCAGTTAACAGCAGAAAACATAATTATCAGCACAAGACTTGCATAAAGAAATTCCCTCTTCTCTGTCGCCAACACAGGTTTTCATCCCTTAGCTATAATCAAGGTATTTCAGAATTATAGTTAATTTATAATCTTATTTCCTTTCCAAAACTGCACATATGACTGACAACCATCTCCCCTTCTACAGTGTTTACCAGGACTGGAATTGGATTTTTCAGCTTACTTGTTTACAGAAAAAGTTCACAAAGTTCTGATTATATCATTAAGATACCTGGGAATGGATCTGTGTCTGATCCAAACAATCAGAGTGAGATAGGTAAATACATGAAATGGATCCAAATATTCTTTCTGAAGAGAGGAAAATAACACCTGACATATTTTTAGAAAACATGTTAGACAGCATCAGTGTAGTTATGATGACTGGTAATACGGCTTTATTGCTGTTTTTCTGATGACCCTGAGAACTCCTAAAAAAAAGAAACTAAAACTATGTTTGCAATGAGAAAAACTGTAATTAAAAACTAATCTGGGCAATAAGAAAAGCATTAAGTTAAACCTAATTCAGAAGGAAAGACTGAGGGAAAAAAAGGAAAAAGAGCTACATTTATTTTGGTTGGTAATACCAGGCAAAATTCAATTGAGAAACTTTTGGCCTTGCAGAACAGAGAATAAGTTGGTAAAGGAAAAACCACATAACTGACTTTCTCCCATATCTGAGACATCATCCCTCTCATCAATCCCTTTCCTCTGATGAACATGAGAAAAATGACACAAGGGGAACAGGAGTTAGACTTGAGTTCTAAGTTATCTCTCAGAAGCTGGAAGAGACACCTTGTACAAAACAATGCCACACAGGGACTTAGAAAATAGTGCCAAATAATTTGAATACAGCAGGCCAGAGAAGTGGCTGAGGGTGAAAAGCTGGCATCTTCCCATGCTGGTAAATTCCCATCTCCTTACTAAAAACTTGCTGCACAGGAAGAGATGATCAACTACAGGTTTTTGAGGTAGCTGCAGACCTTCGCAGAGAACATTTAGAAATACTTTTGCTTGAAATTATCTGAACTCAAAGGCTTTGCTTAGTTGCTGTTGGTTTTCTTTAGCATTTGAGTGTCCAGTATTTTTTCAGCATCTGGCCCTCCCCACATGGAGAGCATTTGGTGTTTTGGCACCAACCTCACGAAGATAAGCAGCACCAGAGACCACTTCTTGCTGCACCTTAATGCAAGTAAAAATGAGAAGCAGAACTGATCTCTATCTCTCCTCTAAATAGTCATCCTTATAGGGCTGCTGCAGACAGCAGAGCACAACCAAGCTCAAACACTAATCTAAAAACATTTTAAATTATTTGCCTTTTCTTAAAAGCATGAACTTAATTGCCTCACATAAGCTACTTGTAGGCTCTTTAAGAAAGAGCCCCCAAGTTCTCTGTCTTCCCATCTTCCCACCTGCTGCCTTCTCCATCTATCTGTCCTAGATCCACTCACACTCCCACCACACGGAAGAGGCTGGATCTGCATCCCTCAGAAAAGGAGGAAATGATGCAGCTCAATACTTTAATTAGGTACATGCTCAAAAGAGTATTTAAAAAAACTAGAACTGAAATGGCAGTTGTGGAGACAGCTAACTCAGAAACTCAAAATTCGCCAAATAAAGCAAATCATTGTTTCTAAAACTCAGCAAATATTTTGTCTTTTTGGAGAATGAACCTTAAAATGTAGAAGATTCATTTCTGACAAAAAGTCAACCATTAATTAGCCACAGTATCTACATACAGATCAAAAAGGACTCTACAAACATGAAAAAATAGGGTGGTGTGTTCTGTTTCAACACTTTAAATGCAAAGGATGAGCAATCATAGGGGGTATGAAGAGACTGCACCATTACTGGGGTTTCTCCAAACAATAGGCTACTTTTGCAAAAGCATCACATGCATTGTTAATACAGTTGTTTATATTTAGAAAAAGATCTGGCCATTCACTGTTATCAATATTCAGGTATTATTTCTGCCCATCGAAGAAGTGTCCTCCATTTGAGCCAGAACTGCTCTGCTCAGCATAATGTGCCTCTCTCCCAGCAATGTGAACTGAGGAGTTTCTCCACTGCTACACTCCAGCATGTCTGATATTTCAGCCTCCTGAATCCTCAGCCCAGGGACTGAAGAAAGGAAGAATGCTGTTATTCTAGATCCTAGCAGATTAATGATGACAGTTTTTTATTCTGCACAAAGGAAACTTCTGCAGCAGAATTCAACATGCATAAAAAGCTTTTTCTGAAGAGAATTTTCCATCAGTCCTGATGACACTTATGTTGTTTCCACTCAAGAGTATTTGGAATTCTAGAAAGAGATCACACAGACAGGGGGACAAGTAGAGCTTTCCTACTGAATTTCCAGGATGAAGCATCACCTTTAGAAAACATCAAGAACATTGTTTGAAAACAGATACCATGCCCAGGGTCAGGGGGGAGTGTTTCTGTCTTGTCTCCTCCTTCTTCTGACCCCAGCACAAGTTTCCCCCAAAGCACATTTTCTCCTCTTTTAACATTAACATTCTAGAGTATGGTACGGAGTTGTCAGAGTTCCGAGTTCCTACAAATCCACTGATTAAAAGGGATATATGAATATATGATATATGGCTTATATGAATGAATATATACTGAAAAAAATCACAACTGCAGACATTGAAATAATATTTTTTTCTAGTTTAATGCAAATGCAAAATATTTCTAAACAGCAATCCACATGCTCCCTAAGAAGATCTAATACTGCTTCTGACCCAAAGAGGTACATGGCTTGTATGAGCAGAGGGAGATTCCTTTGTTTTGTATGATGACAGTTAATAGAAAGAGACATAAAAAAGAAGTAAATCTATCAAATTTATCACACGGTCAAAGGCAACATGTCAAAATTTATTAATTAAAATTGCTTGTCTCATTATTTTTGAGATTCTACACCTACTCTTGATTCCATTCAAGGAGAAGGAGTACATCCCCCTGTCATAATTTCATTAGCTAAATCATCTCATTAGAGAGCCACTTATTAGATCCTTGTACAGTTTTCCTGTACACAAAATTGGACATGCTGCATTATTTGTCTAAATTAACAACAATAAAAAAGCAGTCTCTGCCTCGATCTCTGTTATGGGACTGACAATCTAAGAATTCTCTGAGTTCTCACTGACAGAAGGACAGAATTTTAGACACAGACATCCAACCTCCCCTCCCCAGAATACACAAACCCCAAACATGCATCTCATAAGATTTATTACCCTTTAAGAAGTATCTGGATAAATGTATATTCTGTTCTAAACCAGAGACCAGTTTTGCTTTACTCTAATTAAACAACATGAAATAACATTTTCTTCCTAATCTTTCTACTTGGTATTCATTTAACAATGTTTTGCAAAGAAAAAAAAAAAGGAAAAAAAAAAAAAGGTAGACTTCTTTCAACTTGTCAGCTTTACTGACTTACAAGAAATAACATTTATTTTTAGCATCCAATATTACAGTATCTCTTTCTGAAACTCAAATACAGTTATTAACTCGCTCTATTTTTGTGCATTTTATAGATGACCAAGTGTTATTGGTAACACAATCATCATTACCTTTCCAGCATTCCAGAGTTTCCCTCTATTTAGTAATAGTTTTCTCTGAAATATTTTGAAAACATACACATAACTCTTTCACCTTTAGGAGACAGAATTCCAGCCTTTGTGAACACAGTTTACATCTAAAAATCCCAATTTTTTCACATCATGGAGTAATCACATCGATCACACATATGGGATGCTGAAATAACCCCATTCACAGTGTTACCAAAGCTACCAAGCATTCCAACACAGAAAGGAGATTATATGGTGCACAATTCTTAAATCCAGCCCTTTCCTTTAGCAGTCTTCACATTCCGAATTTCTCTTGGGTCTTGTTCTTTTAACAACTTCTCTATCTTTTCAAGTATCTTCTCACGTGCAATTTCTATCCACTGTGACATACTAAAGGCATAAGTTCATGATCCTAATGTACTTATTTAATAACCTTTAAAAACTCTTTAAAATTCTTTGACGATTGATAATGTATCTGCATTTTATTTTTCCTGCTCTTTTTTTTGCCACTGCATCTCAGGATCAAAGCTAAAAGTTTTCAGCAGCAGTTACTCTTACCCACTGCGCCCCAAAAAAACCTTAGTACTGTGTTAAATATGCTCTCATGTATCTTTCACCAGTAGTTCAGTAAAAGACTTCATGTGCTTGCTAGATCCTTTGTTACTGCAAAACCCTTTACTTTGAGATAGAAAATTGTTAAGTTATCAGTAGCTGCACAAACAGCTACATACATTAAAATTCTTCATTGTTTTATTCCTAGGAGTGGAGCGGGCTCTTCAGCAAGGTCAGTACACAAAGTTCATTTTTATCAGTTAAAGGCCTGCTATTGTAATTTCCTCCAATCTAAACATCCCAGATTTTTATTATCTATTTATCTTGCTCCCCAAGTGATCCTCAGTGCTTCACACTCTACCTTATTCCTTTCTCAAAGCAGAGGACATCCAAGTCCTTTGATGGAGAATGACAATGTGCTCCTAATCTGAACAGTTACTATCTTTGCTGGATTTCTTTTTTTTTTTTTTTTTTAATCTCTCCCACCACGGCTGGTGAATTTATGACACAGAGGTTGCTGTTGGGGAGAAAGCTGGCAAGTCTCAGTTCAGATCTCCCACAATGCACTCCGGTATTATTCTATATATACCTTCCTCCCTTCTTCCCATATGCTCTTAGCCTTAAAGTTTGGTTTTACTTGTCTTGCTTCCTTTACATTCAAATTCTCAGCAACTGTCCTTTCCTCACTTCCTGCAAATTCTTCCTCTAGCCCCGTTTTCCTCTTCCCCGTATTTTTTGTTCAATCTCACTTGGCTTTGCAGTTTATTCACTCCTCAGCCTTCTCCCTCCCCTTTACTTCGTTCCTTTTTCTTAGCACGAGAGCTTCCCATCCTATATTACCATGCTCTATCAGACTCCGACTGTATTCCCAGACTGCTTTCCACAACAGTCTCCTGAAAATGCCTAGCCCATTAAATCCCAGAAAAATGCTTTTTCTCTCCATTATGATGACCCACTCATCAGTATTTAAAAATTAGGACAAACTTATCTCTGCTTTTCATTTGCTGTTCCGTGACACATATCATCATCATGCTTTTCTCCCCCTCTCAGTCTACATTAGATCTTGAAAAACATTATTTTTCAGTTAAATACCTTCTCAGAACATGGACAGAATGCCTTCATTAAACCCCTTCGAGTGAAAGGACTGAAATTCAAAAACTGTTTAGTCAGAAGCAAAGGGTGGTACAGAATTCCATGTGCTTCACTGATGATCACTGCATTGTCAGACAGAGGCAGGTATTAAGAACACCCTTCTCGATGCCTTGCAGAGCTCCTGGACCTATATTCAGTTTCTGGCTTTATTTTTCACCTTCTGATTCTCCATTTCCTCCTTCTATTTATTCCATTCCTATGCCATCATTTTGATTTGAAAATGTGTTCCGAATTGCAGGTTTTCACCTCACTCATCTTTAGGTCACTACTGCAGCTCCCAATTCCTTTTGCCATGCTCTTAATCTCAGTGAATTCCCCCTTCAGTGAGGATTTCTGAAACTCTGCCCTCCTTTCTTTTTTTTTTATCTCTTTCTATGGGATACCCATTCTCTTAAAAATTCTCTTGAATAAAAATCAGCATTCACAAAACACCCTGTTTCCTTCTCCAACTTTCTACTGACCCAATACCACTGTACTGTTTCAATTAATCCAAGCATTTTTCTAATTAAAAAAATAATGGACATTTTGATGAATTCTGTCTAAAACACAACTTGGTTTTTTGAGTTTACAGCAGAAAATAAAACAGTTGTGAGTCAATGAAGTGGAAAATTGCTGTCTTATAACAGATCCTCTAAGGTGCAAAATGTTCTCTTATTTGCTGTTATCAGTATGTCTAGTAATTGCTTTTTGTCCAACTGTTTATAAGGGAGAAACAGACTTACAGTCTGGAGAAAAAAAGACAGCAAAACAAACAAAATTAACGCATTAATGTTTTTTATACTGTTTTCCTATTTTATAGAATTAAGAAAACATACCAAGAAGTAATTTCACCTAACCAAATGGACAAAATAGAGGGATGAAAAGAAGCTGCATAAAACAATTAAAACAAGCAATAGGACACACTTGAAAAATAACACTCATGGTCTTTTGTTACTGTAACTCCTTGGAAAAAAAAGCTTTGCTGCTAATTACAAAAGTGATTTAGCCATGAGACTGAGAAATTCCTACACAGCTTTAATTACAGAACAGCATTTAAAAAAAAATTACTTGACACTCAAATACATTCTAGATGAACATAAAAAGGAGTGTTATAAAATTGCTTTCTGTAACAAACCAACAACTCAACATAGACTAAGATCACATCCCTCTTCCATGACTAGTATCCACATACACAATTGTATATCCTTTGGTATTTGGCTTATGAAGAGAATTTTAGTTGGTTTTTGCCTTTTTTGTTTGGGTTTTTTTGGTGTTCTGTTGTTCTTGTTTGCCAATATCTCTGCATGGTTTTGGATTCTCCTGTTTTATAAAGACTACCTGAGAAAAGTGAGAGGAAATTCTCTTATTTGCATACATGTAGACAAAATTTAATTTCCAAGAATCATTTATCTAAGAGACAAATATGAAGAAGGTCTGAGGTAACGCCTGAACTCAGAGAGTAATTCCAGTGCCCAGTTCACACGGGCAGGGAAAACCAAACAGGTTATTTTCTATAACTAAACCAATAGCTTACCTTGCTGGAAAGCTATGGGATTTATTTCTCTCCGCTCCCCACCTCCACCAATTTTTTTTTTATTTTTTTTTAACTAGACCGTTCAGTCTTATACAGCATAGCCTCAAAACTGCAAATTGTTTGCACTGTATTTGCACCCCGATGTTCTCAAAATCCACTGGAAAACAGATGTGGGTATTTGAAAATCCTTCCTGGGGTTCACTAAGCCTCTTTGATGTTTTCACCCTGGCCACATAAATGAAATCTTTATTAAAAAGAAAGGTTATTAGGGCCATTTTTGCAATATGATAAGGAGAACCTGACAGATTTACTTTCCTTCTAGGCAACTTTCCAGCCAAAGTCAACAGCTAACAAGAAGTCTATATCTGAATTCATGTTGGAGGATGCAACTCACTAATTAAGTGTTCCTTAAACATTTCAAGGAACATTCAGACCTTTCTGACCGATCCACTTCAAGCACTGCTCTATAAAGAGATACTATAGTTAAATACAGCTGAATACATTGAGGTTTCTTTTCTTTCTCAGGCATCCTCAATCTAAGTTCTAGCATCCTGCTTCACACCAGACTTCCTTGATACAGGACTAACTTATTTTCACAGTAACTTCCATCATTTTAAGGTTCACTTAGACACATTTCTAAATGCTGTGCCTTGGCAATCCTTCATTTTATTCATATATAGGCAGAATTGTTTAAGTACCTGTAGACCCTCCCTGTTACTTTGATAAAACACAACTTTTTATAAAAAAACCTTGAAGCCACACAGGATGCTACTTTTTGATGAAATAACACAGAACAAGGTACAATAGTGAGCGCTGTCCTCATGCTCCTCATGACCTCACCACAATCCCTGGCAATTAATCCTGTCTATAAAGCTTCACAATCATTTTCCCAAGCACAGAGATGTCACTAATAGATGCTCATGGAAACACTGCAGAGACTCAGCACATGGAAGCTGCTACTTAATATACCTGTACCAAAAGGTTTTATTCATTCTGTGTTGCAGCAACTACAGGCACACAATTGCTGACTGACAATGTGTGAACACCCACCCACCCGCAAAGGCCACAAATACTCTTTAATCAAGATTATCAAACCACATAAGGGCTGCAGTAGCACTGCCAAGGCAAAGCAGAGGAGATCTAATCAAGGTACCAGGTAACGAGCCTCTTCTGCAGAACCCTCCCAGGAATCTCCCTAGTGAGCACTGAGACTTCCTGCAGCCCCAGATCTGTGGAATAAGGTTTCTAGGTCTCTCCTGCCCTGGACAACCATGTCAATGTAACAGCCCCAGGTGTTTTATACACTTACACACTCTCAATTCATTGAGATGTCTGTTACGGCAACCCTACCCAAATCCAGGCATTATATAAAAGGGTGCAGTGTGGTCAAGTCCATTATAATACAACCACAAGATGATTAAAATAACTTTCTACAGGTGCCAGATATCTGCCATCATGTTTGGATAAAATCTGGAACATCTTACTCCTTGCGGAGCTTCTAATCCTGCCTCCTCAGAATATGTCAAAACTGATAATCATGGCAGACACTTACACTTGATATCTTTATTTTCCCAGGAGCATCAAACTTTACAAACTGCAGTTCTAGTTGTCTCCCTCTCCTGAACTGCCCTTCGTATCCGTTCATCCCCCACAGTCCTCCTCACCTCCCCCAACATGTTGACACAGGGGAGTTTTAAAAAGACATCAGAATGAAGTACATTGCACAGAAGGGAGATTTATTTTAGCAAAGGCACGTAAGAAGGAACATTGAGAAAACTTCCATTCTTGCATTCAAGTAGTTTTCTCAGCTTTTACCCGAGCTGAGATATTTACCTCGTCAGATTTCAAGGGAAGTAATTTTTTTAAATGCACAGTAGTTAAGGTACCACAGTGCCTCTGTAGAACAAAAATTGCAGAAACTCAGTCATTTTATGTTGATCTGTGGGTGCCCAAAGATATTACTGCAAAAAGTGGTCTATTTAGTAATATGCAGCAAAATGCAACCCAGCTCTTTCAAAACTCTCCATACAGGTATTGCTTCTTCGAAAGGAAATAATATTTCACGAGCGCAGAGGGAGTATTGATCTGGTAAATGGCAAAATACAGCATCTTCCTGACCTTTCACCTTCACTTCTCTCTCTACAGCATATATTTTCTAAAGTGTTTTTTTCTTTCTCTTTTTGTTCCATGGGATCAACACAATGCTTACTGTACTACCAACAAAAAACAACCCAGGCACCAAATTCTGACAGAAAACAACCTGGTAAGAAATTCAGGCCATTAAAAAAATCTATGAGGGCAGGAGGGGAAAGATGTATTCTAGATTGAATATCATACAATGAACACTGCATGAAAATAATGACAATGCCATGCTACTTTAAAAACCCAAAGCAGCAGATGTTGAAAGTACTATAAAAGGAGGATAAATTACACCCAAAGCAACCTAAAGTCTCTCACAATCCTTGAAGTTTCCTCTATAAAACAAAAAACATACAGGACCACTTATTTCAATCACAAAAATTTGCCCTGAACAACAGTATGTAACTTCAGATACACCGCCCAAGTTTGGGAGACTGTTCCTGTCTGATTTCAAACCTGCCTTCTATAATAACCTTCATGTGATTCAGCACTCTCCAATTTCCCAGCTGTCTCACACAGCTCCCCTCACAGCTCACAAAATACCACCCTTCCTTCATACCCTTCTCTTCCTTTCTTTGTCATCACAAATTCCAACAACTTAGTCTTGACGATATCTAACCCTGTAAGAACTAAAAAGAAAAACAAACTAGAAAAAAAATCCACAACAGTAAAAGAAGAAAATGTGACTGGTTTGGGTTGGGGTTTTTTTGGCCATCTGTGTATCTTCATTAAAAAAAAAATAAAAAATTAATCACAAAGTAGAACAAAACAGCAAAAAAAGTGTGACCAAAATTACACCACAAACTTACTATTCTTGACTAAATGCTTTCTTACAGATACAAGGCATTAAGGGTGACAAGAAACAATAAATCCTCTCAGCTCAGGGGATGAGGGAAAGCTCTTTCTCTAGACCCAATCCAGGTAGCTTCCCACTGCCAACTCCAGAATAGCTTCAGCATCCATTAATAAGATGAAATATGATTCATCTGTGATTTTTACCAGTTTCAGTAAAAAAAGTTATTAGCTGAAAATTGGTTTTGGACTCTCTCAGGCTCTTTTCCATGAATATAAAAATTAATAAAATGTCATAAGATTACAGAGGAAAAAAACACTTTGGGCTACACATTTATAAGGAAGCTCACACTGAGATCATGTAGCACAGGATCCTGCACAGGATCTTTCACGAAGATAAAGTAATTTCTTTTGGTGGGGTTATTTTGGTTGTTGTTTTGGTTTATTGGGGTTTTTTTCCATTTGTAGAAGTCAAAATGCTATTCTTTCAGCTGCAAGAAATGCTCTCATGCTTGCAACTGGAATTGTTTGAATAATCTCTGCATGGTAAAATTCTGGAGACAGACACAAGAAACAAGCGTGTTAGAATATCAGCACATTGTATACAAACAGAAATTGCTTTCAAAGTCAAGCACAGATCACATGTTTTACTGCCATCCATGCTCTTGAAATTAAACTGCAAAACAGCCATGACTTTGTGCTTATTTTAATTGTAGATAATATTCTGAGCCTCACTGAAACACCCTATGCCTATAGACGCTCATGTAACAATTCACATTACCTCTGAAATCTCTGAAAATGCAGGGGAAATAATTTACTACTCATCTACCATTTCTTCTAAAAATGAGCCATTACAATAAAAAACAGAAAAAAATAATTCAAGTCGTAAACTATTCTGAAAGGCTTAATGTCAAAGAGCACAAACAGCAGAAACTATTACAATAGATTTTTCATTAATTGATCGATTTCGACACCCATTTACAGCAATCTTTAAACTAACTCTCCAAGAGCATGTAAGAAGAACAGATGAATGATTTTGTTGTTGCCATTTTTAAAAGGCAGAGGTTACTTCTGGAAAAACTACTTAAAAAATGGTTCAGTGCAAAAACGGCACTCTCACAACTTGTGCTGGAGTGGGGGCTTTATGGGACAATACCAACCCTTTTCCCAGGACCCTCCAACTGGACCATCTGCCATAAGACCCTTATTTCAGTTCACTCTTCTACCCTGAATGACCCTGCCCTTCTCTTCCCAACACCCAAGCGGAGGAGCTGCCACAGGACTTTTCAGAATGTTCTGACAGTTCCTATGAAACTCAAAGAGCACACTAAATGTTGTTTCCCTGATACACGGTACTCATGTTCCTCCATTAGCCCTGCCTATCTGAAATAGGCATTTACCCACACTTTTAAGGAAAACAGCTGCTTAAGACCACACAACTATGTACTGTATCATGTGCTTTCCTGCACCTCTGTCTCCATCATGAGCTTCAAATTATTTCATGTGACAATCTATCAATGCTGACTATTTTTGACAAAATCACTATAACAACTTTTCCAATTTTAATCATTTCGAAGTGATGATACATTTACATGAGCTTACAGAGAGGACTGCTAGACTAACAGGATTTGTTTCTATCTTACATAAGAACGTTATTTAAAATACTGAAAAAGGACTTTATAAACAATTTGGTGTCTTGGAAACTAAAAGCAATCTGAGAACATTTTTCCTAGTGCAAGTCCAACGCCTGCACAGCAGCTTTCAAGTGGTTCTGAACCTTTCAATACTCACATATATCCAAATATCTATGCTGCATTCAAAAACCCTTTAAGTAATGGATAACGATGGTTAAAAAAACCCCAACAATCCAAAACTTGTCAACTTAATTGAGCTGCTGTTTCAACACACGGTACAGATATATTTTCACTGAGATTTATAATAAATTGTATATACAGGTGGACATTTACATTAAGACCTATTAGTATGCCAAAGAGTAACTGCAGGTAGATACACCAAACTTACATGGAACAGAATCCACTTTAAAAATTCAAACACTCACAACACCACATTAAAAAAAAAAAAAGGCAGCATATACAGACCTTCCAGTAGTCAGATTGTAAACTGTAGTACCTCTGGTATGCAGATAATGCTGTAGGAAAGAAAAATGAATGTTCAATTTGTTTTGTTTCATTTTCTTTGAAGAAAAAGATAGAAAACCTTAAAGAGTCAGAATACACAACACTAAAATGATAAATGGTTTAATAAAAGTAACACTGCCATGATAAGTACACTGTTGTGGGCAATGCATTCCTTAAGATTATAATTTTGTTTTATGAAATGTCAACCCAAAAGTATATTTGTTATTAATCTTACAAATGTAAATCAAGCAATATTTAAAAAAAAACCTATAACAAAGAAATAATTTGAAATTTTGGGATTTTCATCCTGGACAAAGCTGTTGTAAGATTAAAAAATTTAATCATGTAGCTCATTTACCATTGCTCCCTGATGCCCTGTAATTTCTGAAGAACTGGTGAGGAGGGACATACAAAGAGAAATCAATTTCACATGCCCTTTCATTCTGTAACTAGAGAAACAAAAGCAAGCAGGGGGGACAAAAAAGCTTACATTTTATTCAACAGTAAGGGCCAAGACTAACCTGGAAATCAGGGCTAAGAACAGCTCTGCTCGCTACAATATTAGCTCCACTTAGCAACCAGTTTCTCAAATCACTATTCCTGTACTCTTCTCCACTAAAAATTGTGGCTGATTGATCTCACCCTTAGTCTAACAGGGCACATCAGACCAAAATACAAACAGGCTTCGGGTTTTTCTAAGAATACAGCACCAGGAATCAACAAAAAATGAAGAATTTTAAGTAAAAATTCACTGCAGTAACACCAAGGTATTGATTTTTCAAATGTCTGCTCCTTAAGATTTAAGAACAGTTTCTACATAGTCTGTATTTTCCAAACAATAAAAAAGGGCAACTCCTCCTTTGAAAACCTATAAACACTGAACAGTTCAAGCCAGCAGGAACAACATGTACTTTACGTGCAGGTTCATTTCCTGCAAGTGCCGTGGAAAAATGATGTTCCTAAATTTTATCACCCTTCAATGCCTGTCCTGCCATATTCATTTCTGTAACTTAACAGAAGTATTTAAGTGAAATAAGAACACCCTAAACATAAGGCACACAGGGGTCTCTCTTAGAAATATACCTTTGCACTCAGGTGAGTGCAGAGACTCACAACCTTTATCTGTAATCTCATACACACTGAACAATGCCCAGGAGTTGCCCCTCACCACCAAAATGCTTGTGAAGCCAATTCCTAGTTTTGATGCTCTAAACTGTGACTTATTTAGATGCCCAGAGTAGAAAAATAAACTTAGGAGAGAGGAGATCACTCATCACCCACACATTATTAACATGCAATATGTTTAAATGTTTACATGCAACTTGGACAAACAAAATCCCTTAAAAATCTAATCAAACTATTTCACAATTTAAGAATACAATTCCTCCTTCATCCCTCCAAAAAAAAATGGCACGAACTGAACTATATGATGGCAGTCTAACAACGTAACAACATTAAAACTAAGCATATTTCAGTCACATTCTGCAATTATGTTAGAAAGCACATTCACAATAACACAAAATATCCTCCTATCCCAACACAGTCCTTCTAGACTCAACTTCTACCAGGTAGCATTAATAACTTTTCAACAAAAAGGAATAATTAGCTTCTCAACATGGTAATGACTTTTCTTTCCTGAACAGGAAAACACATACACACAAAACAGTTTTGTAATGCAACACACCTTCAAAAAAGGGACGTTGTTGGTTTTTTTTAACTGATGCAGTACCTGTCTCTGTTTTAAATGTTAAAGCATATTTCAAATACTTAGTTCAACAACACCATATTATGCAAGATTTAGGAAACTGAGAACCTCTTGTAAACTATCATTTTTTTTAACCAAGTAACTACTGTAGCAAATTATACAAGGGCTATGGATAAAATGCTGAAAAGAACATTAAATACAATGCTAAGGATTTATACTGTGAAAATAAAAGGAAGAACTTTTTCACTGTAGCTACCGAAATATATAGGAAGCACCCACATGAGCATATCCATTTAGAAAAAGAGACGGAATATGTTTTCCTACAGCAGTTAAGGTACTGCTAATAAGTTTATAAAAAGCCAACAGCATAAAAAATACATAAACAGAAGACCTTAAAAAGAAAGAATAGGAAAAGAAGAAGAAAGGAAGAAAGAAACTGCTCATAAAGAAACTTGCCCAAACAAATTCTAGCACCTCCATTTAACACAGGGAAAAGTTATTAAGGAAATGAGTCTTTATTACATGATATTCCACCAGTTTTCCTTAAAAACGTTGATGTTTGCCAATGATTTTCTCTTCCATTCTTCAATGAAGTTTAGCAGCTTCCCATAGGAGCAGGTGAAGTGACCATTTTATTGTGCCAAGTTCATGTTACAATTAAAATCAAGGACATGGAAAGCATGGACTGCTGCAGCAGAATTTCATGTTTACACTGCAAGAAGATAAAGCCTCTCTTCAAAGGAAGGTCACTTTACTCTTGCAGTGGAGTAAAGAGGACACTACAATCATCCTCAGCATCTGAAGTGTCCAACCCTGTTTCTGGGTTCAGCAACCTCCAGCCTTTTCTTCCAGGCTAACAATGTTCTACTTCAACTGAACTTGCAGATGAAATGCCAACATTCTCAGAGCTGTGTGAAAATGGGTAAGGACAAACCGTGGCAGCTTCCCTTACACCAGAGCTAAATGTCCCTCTCCTCCTCATGAAAGTCAGACAACTACAGACTGCTATTTATGCACCATTTCAGTATTTAACAGGTGCTCAACTGACAGGAAGATACCTCTGAAATATTATTTCAGCCCCCTTTACATCCAGATTAAATATCTACTCCAACAGCAATCAAGCTCTGTTGAAAAGGATTAAAGGAACAGAAAAACAGAAAAAAAAGGGATTCAAGAAAACGTTTCTTTTTTTTTTTTTTTTTTTTGCCAAAGCCCGCATGAAACATCTCTAATCAAGCACATTCCTAAGAAGAATCTTGCACATAAGATGTTACAAATCAAATTATGAAAGCGAGATTTTTGAAAAACTAAACCAACCTAGTTTTGAAGCAGAACATGAACCATAAATTTGAACCCTACCATACTTCCCAGTCTCCAAGCAAGTCACTAGTAAAAAGACATTTATCCTTAATTCTGTGGTGCAGAAATTAGTACCTTATCTAAACAATGTATTGTGGAACTATAAGCAACTTCTCCCTTAAATTAACTTTGTATCTATAGGAAATGAGCGCAAATCCCTCAAAATGCAAACTTTATTCTAGAGTAAGAAGAAAAAAAGAACTACTGGATCTGCTCTAGGTCAAGCAACAAGAATTTTATGCAAGTCCCTACTGGAGACATAGGGTGTGCTTCATCAGTGCTGTAATTCTCACTGTAGGATGACAGTCTCTAGTTTATTACAAAGCCAAAAAATAGTCAGTTGTGTCAAGCACCACATTAGTAATATTTAAAAACCACAAGCAAATAAAAATGAACAAAAAAACCTCACAGCACTAAATGCTGCAATGTCATTTGCACCTTTGTTTTTCATCCAAGACTGGTCATTCCCAGGTGATTGAGTTTTTGCCACAAAACAATTCTATCAGCTACTGTCTGTCTTTCAAAACAGGGTCAACTCTCACTTTTACAGATACAAGTGAATTACCTCACTTCAGTTAAGATGTCCTTAGAAAATATTATTAAATGAGCGCTTTGAAATCACATTTGGGTACAGCAGTATTTTGCAGACAATATTCCAATTAGGAACCCGTTATTAAGCTATTGCAATCTACAAGTTTGCCACCAAAATTCTTACACATATGGAATTGTTGAAGGACATAGGAATTTCTTTTTTCCACATGCAAAACACTCCTGAGCATCCAGAAAATGAAGGTCTGGACTCAGAAAGAACAGGACTGAGTGTCAACAGTAGAACAACTACAGTTGTGAAAAGATCTAGTCAGCCACAGAAAATTCTCTTAAAAACACAAAGCTGACAGACACATTCAGACATCTAAAACAACACTGGACAAGTGACTCAAGAATTCCTAAAGAACAGGGGCTCAGTTACCTATTTCCACTCGTCTCTCCAGTATTACGTAACTTATTGTATCAGTTTACATTCTGCCTATTAACACAACCCTCCAAAACCTGGTAATTTACATTATTTTCCTGACATTCCTTATGATCACGTTCTTGAAAACCATTAAACCTACTGAAGGGCAGATACAGAATTACCCTAAAGAGGTGAGGGGAGGCGTACACCCCAAAAGTACATGCAGCTTTTCAAATCAATCACCATCAGCTGTATCGCTCAATGAAAATAAAAATGCTTACTTAAAATAGCACTGAAAAGCAAAGCACTGCCTGCCTAAAAGAATTACAACCACTGATCAGCAAGAATCCTGCTCAGCTCAGGTTTGCTTCAGGATCTGCCTTTAATCCTCAGGCACCTAATGCAGAGCTGACCCTTAGAGAGTTCACACAGTCTATTGGTTTCCTCTTAGAGATTTTCAGTCAACCAGGACTACCCACTTTGCAACACATACAATCACTTTAACCCTGACAACCTTTATTGTGTGCCCTGTAAGAGTCTGCCTTCCTCTCCTACCAGGAGATCAAGGGGCATGTCAGAATCAGAACATGGGTAACACTTGTTTCTGATGTGTCCCTGTTTAAAATTCTTGGGTATCACATAGCAAATACAAACCATTTGGCATAAATTATCATGTATGTGGTTTCAGGATTGTATTTATTTTTCATCTACTTAATTTCGTAAGAAATAGGCAAAACTTTATAAAATGCATAGTTGTTTCAGCGATAAGACAGACAATCTCTCTTCAAGCCAAGAGTCTAAACACATAACCTAAACAAACAAGCATGGTGAAAATGGGGAGCATGATGTCTAGACTGAGTGACACCCACCCACCTGTCAGCTTCAGCACATTTCATGCAGCCACAGAAGGATGGCTTTTATGATCTGCTCTAACAAACCTACTCTGACACCTTAAAATTTAAGAGGCCTTCGAAAGTGATGCAAATATGGAGCAGTTTGAGTATATTAGTGCTTGAGTAAGGAAAAAGTGAACTAGATACTAACACCATCTAGTGGCACCTTGCAAGGCTAAATGTGACTAACAGAGACTTCTGGCTTACTGAACTTTAAAAACAGCAAGCATTAATTGGATGACATACCCCTGAAAAGAAAACTTTAAAACAACCCAAAGCTCTATATTCTTCTCTGTAAATCAATACATGTTTTTCTTAAACACAATTATTTTTAGTTTAATTTTTAAACAAGCACTAGTATTTTTTAGTGCTTATCTGATGTGAAAACTAATAGTAAGATAGCAAATTAGCTGAAGAACTGCACAAGGGAAGCATGAAAAGGGTTCATCTGTTGCTTTATATCTGACTGCTTCCAGGAAAAAATATATCTTCACTGAACACCTAAGAGACACATGCAGGCCACAGAAACAGCTTATTACATAGGGCAGGTTTTAGCCCCAACAGCGTTCTAACCTTCCAAGATGACCACTGCTGGGGCATAAATTTATTTCAGACATTAAAAGGTGTGGAAATTCCAAGGCTGAGTCAATGGAATTGACTTTGCTGGGTTGGGTGTCCAGGCCCAGAGAGAGGTGGGGAATGGAGTTCCATCCAGCTGGTGGCCAGACACCAGCGGTGCTGCCCAGATCTCAGTCCGGGGTCAGTCCTGTTTAATAACTTCATCAGCAGCCTGGACAAGGGGCCAAGGGCCAAGGACGATCGTGTGGGATTCAACACGGTTGAGTGCTGGGTCCTGCCCTCGGGTCACAACAACTTCTGCAGCTCCAGGCTGGGGCAGAGGGGATGGAAAGCTGCCCCATGGAAAAGGACCTCAGGATGCTGGCTGACAGTGGCTGAACAGCCACTGACATCCTGGCCTGTGTCAGTGTGACCAGCAGGATGAGGACAGTGATCATCCCCCTGGACTCAGCACTGGTGAGACTGCACCTCCAATCCTGCATTCAGTTTTGGGCCCCTCAAGAGAAAGACACTGAGGTGCTGGAGCGTGTCCAGAGAAAGGCAATGGAGCTGGGGAAGGGTCTGGAGCACAAGTCTGGTGAGGAACAGCTGAGGGAACTGGGGGTGTTTAGCCTGGAGAAAAGGAGGCTCAGGGAAAACCTTATACTCTACAACTCCCTGAAAGGAGGCTGTAGCCAGGTAAGGGGTCAATTGGTCTCTTCTTCCAAGCAAGAAGAGAATGACATGAAGAAATGGCCTCAGGTTGCACCAGGGGGGGTTCTCATTGGACATACAGAGAAGTTTAGTCACAGAAGGGGTTGTGAAGCACTGGAAGAGGCTGTCCAGGGTAGTGGTGGAGTTGCTTACACCCCTGGAGGTATTTAAAAGCCATGTGGACATGTTGTGCAGGACATGGTTTAGTGGTGGACTTGGCAGTGCTGCGTTAACAGCTGGACTGGGTGATCTTAAAGGCCTTTTCCAACCTACAGGATTCTACAATTCTACAATAACAAAAAATGTTGTGGAAGCGAGAGCAGCAAAATGCAGCTCAGGTCTTTTGTTCTAAGGCCTCAGGCAAAAGGTTGCTCCCTGTTTCCTCCAGAGATTAGTGCTGAAAGTACCAAAGAGACAATCAAAGAAGCCTAAAGCATGTCTCCCTTTTAACACAGAATGAAGGCAGACACACAAAGGCAACACAAGCATACATTTATGAAAGAAAAATCACCAAATAGCCCTCTAAGAAATTTTATTAACTACAAATCCTCATCTGGAAATACAATGCAGCAGCAAAGCAATGTGAAGCCCACTGTCCCATGGAGTAGCAAATGTGTAACAAATACAAGTTTGCCATGACAGATCCTTCAGATCATGGACTCTATGAAGGGTCTTAAAATATTATCAGTGAAGAAGAAACCCAATGGATTCTCATCAAGCTCAAAAAACCTTCAAAGAGCATATTCCACAAAAGGAATTTTAACAATGAAGTGTTTATTTAGAACACTGTCCAACATAAAAATTCTCAAAAACCATGGCACAGGTTTATTTTATAATAAAACTGTCTACTCCTAGACTCTGCTCCACACACATACAATTTATAAAGAACATTTTAATGATCTAAGCTTAAGATAACAGACTTTCTTCTTTCTACAGAATCTGAAATAATGGTTTGAACCATCTGAAAATGAACCAACTGAAAATGAACCACCTAAAATTTAACTCCATCCTGAAGATGAAATAAACACTCCTACATAGAAGCAACTCAAAGTCTACCAATTATTACCAATTACACACAACAAAATAAAAAACCTTAATCCTAAAATCACACTTATTTGAAAACACAGCCATCTCTTGCTCAACTCATTCAGGTGGCTTTGCTGCTTAAAATCCATTCTAGTTCTTCAGGACTCATCAGTCAGACAGACCAGCCTGGAAGCAGCCAGGATAACCTTATATTTTATAAAATGACTCCTACTATCCTGTACTTCAGAGTACAGCACATGGAAATGCTTCCTAATTACAATACTTTCCTTCAAATTCCAAAAAGACTAAGACATTAAGCCACCACAGAGAAATTCTCTACAGAGCTGCAACTTCCTTGCAACCAAATTTACACACAAATAATCAAAAAGTGTTTAAATTTTGTGTTTAGACTGCATCTCAATAAATGAGCTGCTCAATAAGCACGGTGGAGTTGGGGGTTTTTTTTTGGTATAGTTTTAAATTTTAGCTTAACAATTGCTAGGAACAAAAAAATGCTCGTGGACTAAGAAACACTATCTTACAAATTACTTAAAATATTTTTATATTAGTGCTTTTGACAATGCAGTCACTACCTAAAATCAATATAAGTATTGTTAAAACTGTTCTGACACAGTACGTTTAGAAACAGGAACACCACTTGAGTATAGCAATAAGATCTATTTGAGTGCAGTATTTATTGTGTGTTAGTAACTGTGGCATGAGTAATTGCATGTTTGTCCCAAATAATTCATTAATTGCATTTTCTACTTCCAGGAATTCTGCTTAGAGAACAGCAATTCAAGGAGGCAGATTATGAAAGCACATCACCATTTGTGCAACTGTCCTTCAAGTCACAGGCTGGAACACGGTCAACACATGTGACCCTTCTACAAAAGAGACAAAAGGTTCCCTAAGGGAAACACAGATGATGTGAGAGTCCATGAGTTCATTAAACAGCAGTCAGCTAGATCCCAGACCTTAAACATCATTATCTACACACTCTGTACTTCTTACGGAAAGCAGTCATGAAATAAAAAAATACTTGTGATGTAACATCAATTTCCTCCAAGAGTAGAGCAAATAATTTGGTAAAAACCCAGCCCTCCAAAGGAATGCAGTAGCAAACAAAGTTCACCGGTTTCCACCAGGAGCCCTTTGCTGGATTCACAATGCTCCCAGCATCCAAAAGCCTCCATGACAACCCATCCATCTCCTCCAGCAAAATCCGAGGCTGAGGTTTCACATTCTGGGGCAACTGCATCCCATTTTTCTCTGGGTTATTTTTCAGTTGGATCAGTTCCCCACACAGCTGCAGGCTCAGCTGTGCCAGCACAGACATGGGGGTGCCACCAAAGGCACGCCCAGGGAACAACGGGCTTGGGAGCCTCCAAAACAATCCAACAGCTGGGGAACTGCTGCCTCATTAAAAAGGAAAGGAGGAAGACATCAGAATAGAGTTAAGAAAGTGCTACTGTGGAAAGGAAATCATTTCACTCACTGGGAGGAGTTAACATTCCCATTTTGGGAAATCCTGAAGCCAAGTTCTGACCAGTCACAAAGACAAGGAAAGCTGAGCTCAGAACCCACCTTGAACACACGGGCTGAGCTGGATCCACCTGCCTTGGTCAGAAGTATCTGAACACAAGCCAGGGACTCACAGGATTCAAACTCTGCCAAAAGGTTGATCCCTAGCCTAGGGCCTTCTCCTAACAGCAGCAGAGTGCCATTATAACAAGACAACTCCATTCCATGACTGCAAAGAAAACCTTTAGGTATCAACAGCCATTCAGACTTAGTGCATTTTGGGAAAACTACAAGCTGCAGACCATCTTCAGACATTTTAAGGGCTTGGAATTACACTGTGATACTCCACTCTAAGATCTGATATAATGAAAATAATCTCATCCAGTAATTTCTGGTGTGAACTCAACTTCTATTGGAGACAAGTTCTTCTTATGGAAGAAGTGTATTAAATCTAGACTTCAGGGGCTGCAAGTGACAGAAAACAGAATGCACTTCAAGGGAAATTACCACAACATTTAACAGTTTACATTAAAAATATAAATATATATGCTAAATGCATTTACAGTTCAGCATCAGACATCAACTTACTGCACTTTCAAAGGTAGCCTGTCCCTCACTGATATCCTGCGTATACACAGCAAGGGCAGCTCCAATAATGTTATTTTTATTCTGCAACTTGCAATGAATCTTTCTCAAGGTCCTTTTTTCCCAGGGCAAGAATCTTAGTTCTTACAAAGAAATTACCTGCACATTTTTTTTCCTACATTCAGAAGGTTTTAGCTACATAAAACCACTAACACACAACAAATGCATCCCCCTGCATGATCCTTGGTTGTCAAAGTATTTGTGAAAAAATTAGAGAGAGACCAGAAGATCTCCATCAACCCAGCACTGCCTCATCCTGACCACTGACCCTCGTTCTGCTCTCAGCTAACAATTCTCTTCTGCTTCACATAAACTTTATTGCAAGCATTTTTAAACAAAGAACACTATCATTTTTGCCTTTATTAAAGACACACTTTCTACATTATATACAAAGGTATTTATTGAAGGTATTTAATTAAGTAATAGACTTCCAAGAAAAATAAATTGTGCAGCATTACTCATGCTATCTTGTGATATTTTATTAATTACATCCAATTTATTAAACACATCAAACTCTCCATAACTTTGTTCGATAATAACTTCACACTACAGTTTTACAGTTCTGAAGATCATGCCTCTTCAGCATTTTACACTTCTGGAACTTCAGGACTTAAAAACTGTATAAAATATACATTAGTGAGATGAAAATATTCTGAACTCTCTGTATTTTTCTGTTCCAGATCATTTAAAATTTAACTATAATTGCAATGAGAATGTATGGTAATTAAGTAACAGAATCTATAGCACGGAATAAAATATATTTTTACTTTAAATCTATAATGCAACACAAGCATTCTGCTTCTTTCAAATAACAGTAGTAGATTAATTATAGAACACCTATGACTTTTTGCATTGAGGATAATACTGTTACAGTATCTGGTATTGGAGTTCAAAAATTGTTGTGATCAGGCACGTGTACCTCATTTAATTAAAAATAACCTTTAACTTCCCTTTTTACATTAATTTAAATTCCTCCAGTAATATTTTTCACTACTACCCCATTTCTTTAAAAATAAAGATACGCCTTTCTTTTAATACTCCAAAACTAACAAACTTTTTTCTCTTCTTGAGATTCTTGTCATGATTGAGATATGACTTTAAATAGGCATCCAAGAAAGCATTAAGTATTTAAATTGAGATTTTTAATGACTAAATATTTCTTCCCACATAGTTCTGCTCAAGCACATTTACAGTTCCGGAGAACTGGTATTTTCAATCACCACTTGGATTTTTTAATGCTCGTTCTTAAAACCACATGCACAGTACAAAGCAGGCTCCCCGTCAGTAAACCCAGCCTCTGATCCATAGCGACACCTGGTCCTGTCACTCTCAACTGTTATCAACTCAAAAGCAGAGTTAATACAGTTCAGCCCATAATCCTGTGCTGTTTTTGCTAAGTAAAATATATCTAGTAAGTCATACTGCACCCACATCCCACCTAATTGTATTAGGCTAATCAGGAACAGCAGTGTAAGCTGTTTGCTGAGGGGGTGGCAGATTTTTCTTAAAATAAATCAAAACAAAATAAATACAAAAACATGGAATCAGACTATTACTTAGTAAATTCCACAGCATCCATCTTGCCATATTCCCTTCAGGTTTTCCCTTGTCTCTGGACCTGGAAACACCAGAGGGTACATTACACTAGTTGGCTGGGATGAGGTATAAGACAGATGCCTCCATCACCCAAACCCTTCTGAATTTGTAGACTGAATTTAGAGAACTGCAAATGCCTCCTGAATAATATCAAATTTAAACATTTCACACTTTAAAAATAAAGGTCCCAGGAACCCAAACTCACACTGGTTTGTGTCAGACATGGTGAACCAGTGGACTCAGATACACTGCTATGAAACAACCCACAGCCAGCCTGAGTCACTAGGCAGTGCTTTTGAACTACTATCAGTTGTAATTCATGTCCCTGTTTCTACATCCCAAGGTAACTGTAAACCAGTAATTTTGTGTGTTTGGAAAAAGGCATGGGGTGGGAGCAAACACTTTCCGGGCTGGGGGGGGAGGAGGGAGGTGTGTTGTTTGCTTTCCCCTGCACAAAGTTAAACAGAACTGCATTCATACCAAAACTAAACAAAAAACAATGGAAAAGGACTCCTTATAAAATAAATAAAAAGATATTCTGCCCTGTTCTAACTAGCTCTCATCCACACCTCCACAATCACAGAGAGACAGGCAGCCATCAGACACTGGGACTGACAGTCAGCGTGCCATGAAGTGGAAACAGGACAAGCTGAAGATCTGATCCTCCATCTCTGCCAGGAACACAGCAGAGTGTCTTTGGGAATCCACACAACCAAAAAACACTCTGCCGACCCACAGGCAACACAGCACAAGTATACAGAAGGTTCTACGTCCACTGTGACAATGATGACCAAAACCATTCAAGTAATTTCAAAGACTGACAGAGCAGAGAACTAAAAAAACACCCACTCCCACCCATCCCCAAGCCCTTACACCCATTCTTCTGATCGGTGTTTAAAACAGAACTTGAAACAAGCTCTATGTGCAGATTTTTGCTTCCAAATTAACACTCTCAGCCCAGCCTTACCTGTTGAGGTTGTGGACATACATTAAGCACTAAGACGGGCTCTCATTCTATGCCCTTCTGCCTCTTACCCCCCGCCCCAGGAATCCTTCAGAGCCCATGAGGATTCAATGGCTTGTTCAGTCATGGAATAAAGAACCAGAAAAACAAAGTAGGCACTATGCTACAACTGTACAAACTGAAGAAGCTTCCTATTCATACCTGAACCAGAGAGTAAGAATACATCTGTTTTTGTCAAGACACCACAAGTCTTAACTCTTTCAGGGGCTTTGAAATACAGCACAAACCAACAAAGCAGCAAGTTATCCCAATGTGTTTCATTCTGCTGTGTCACCTACACCAAAGAAATATCCTCCAAAGACATTTATCAGAAGAAATAAAAAGTCTTACCTTTTGGATAATCTTCCAATAAGAGGTTGAAGTGACCTAACTGACAAAAGAAATCAGACTCGACCTTTCCTTCAGCTTTCAAAATTAGCGATTCATAGCAGCGAACAGCCTGGGAAAAAGAAATACAAGGTTTTCAAAATTCTGTGTTTAACTAAAGCAAACAATACATTTTCTGAGAAATAATAAAGATTCTTCTTAGCCTGCAAGACAAGAAGTCTACCAACACTCTCAATAACATAGTCAGCCTTACTTTCAAAGAAGTAATATAATATTTAAGACGGAACAGATTTGGAAGCTCACTGATTGCAACGCAAATTGACAACATATGAACAATATAAGTTCTCTAGTTTATCTGCGGACATTTGATTTCCCCAACACAAAACAAACCTCTAAATTACATCACGATTTTTTTCATTCATTAAAAAAAAATAAAATCCATGAAATGCAAAATGATTGGTTTTATTTATTTATGCTTTCCAATCTGCAAGAAAGAAATATGTCTGATTTTATTTTCATTCTTTGTTGGTTTTTCCCTAAAAAAATTCATTTTTCCTTCTGTCAGTTATGTCACTAGTTTTTGCTAACTGAAGAACACGCTATCTCAACATGCTTGCTTAGACAATTTATATACTTTCACAAGTATTTCCCAGGATCTCATTCTTTTCACTTACCTCTATCATATCATAAAATCCAGTTTACTACCTTCTACTTACTACACAGTTACTGCAGACTAAGTAAGCTAAAGTTCAAAACACAAATCCAATTAGAAATTAATTTTACTTTGAGAAAAGTTGCCCCAGAACCTTTTAAGTGGCACACAGACAATCAAAGGTTGCTTTGTGCTACAACATACAATTTTCATAGATTGAATTGACACCTTCCATTCACCATAATGACCATGACCTTTAACCTATTACATCCTTATCTCATGATACTATTTATACATTGGTAATGAATGAGTAAATAAATTTAAAAGTCCAGTTTCCCAACTTTCTGAATTTCCAGTTTCTTCATTTTCAATGTACTTGCCATTAAACTGAAGCAATTGAATAAACTTAAATGGAAGAGAAGGTCCTTCGCACCAGCAGACAACTTCACATTTCTCAAAAGCTTCACACACTTCCAAGGAATTCTAATTTTAGCTCGTTAATCCATGACTTTCACCAACTCATGGTCTGACTATGTTTCAAATTTAGTTCCATTATGAACTGCTTGATTTTAATATATTACAGTAACCTCAGACCTTAATACTTAATCTGAAATCAAGGAAATTCAAAAGGGGAAGGGAGAAATCAAGTTGAATACTAATGTAGCAGCCTTGACCATATTTAAAATTTACTTTGTGTATACTTGTATTAATCATTGAAATGAGAAATGCCAAAAATTACATGAGGAAACGTTAAGAAAAAGTTAAAACACACCTGTGAAAAATCCAAATTACTGATCTAGTATGTTATGAGAGGGTCTCAGTCTGCATCCCAGGACTGAGATGTATCACACACTTCCACCTACATCCAACTTCAGAAACACCTTATTTTACAGCTGTTTTCAGAGACAAAGTTCTAATGAATAAAAACAAAGTGATGTTGCGACAGAACCGTGAATGTATGTATGGTAATAAAATGATTTAATAAAAACATTTAAAGTACATACTTCCAACTGTAGCTCTTTGGCCATATTCTGAAGATCTCAAACTGATATGTGTATTTGCCTCTACAACAAAGAACTGCTACAGAACTTTTCCTTCATTCTGCAAGTTGTGCGTTAGCAAACTGCACTGGAAGGACTGTAATTCTGTTCACCATTGATCAAAGCTAGTACTCCTTTTTAATTTTATTCCCATTACTATCAATACCTCTTGGAGTCAGCCAACTTCCAATCTAAAACCTATGATCCCTGAAATCGGAAGCAAAGCACACGTCTAAAGTAAGTTTCTTTAAACACTATCTGTGTATGTATTCACTCTCAGCACCAGGCTTGCCAGCTGAACCTATTCCCATCTCCAAATATTTTAATGCAGAATCTTGCTTTTGGTGCTGTGCTTCATTCTTCTATCCAGTGTTTGGTCTCATCCCTCAATTTGCACAAATCATAACAAAATTCTTGATGGTGCCCCTATGGTACTGTCAGGTTGATATGCAGACAGGCTTTCTGTTTTCTGATGATTTGCAATACCTGCTGCAGCTGGTGAAGAGAATATTCACAATATGACATTTTCTTAAATTAATATTCTGTCTTCTACAACTCAGTCACTGTTCAAAGCATACAGAAACTGCCACCACAGCAGATAGCTTAGAAAAACTGTGCAGAGGAAATTAAGGTAGTTTATTTCCTAAATTAGATGGCTACAATTATTTAAGGATAACTTGATTTTATGAAAAAATGTAACATGATTTTTTTGTACAGATGTTGAAGAAAATTATAAATCACACTTAAATTTTTCCCCAGCCCCTTTTTAAGTAAATCCTCATTAAAAGATGTATCACACGTTATCTGAAGCACTGTATACAGCAGGAATACAAACCCCAAGATTTTCACACATCTCAGACCAAGGCAAATTCTCCCTTTGCCTTACAATACACTCTGAAGATACTGCTAAGCCATCTCACTAATGCTGGCACAAGGCAAGGCCTAAGACACCAGAACTTCCCCTTTAAGCCACAGTTAACTGTAAGTTCTCTGTTCCTGCAAGAGCAATTAAACTACACCATTAAAGCAAACCCTCTAAGCTGACCTGTCTGCAACATTATCAGGAAAACACT
Organism: Grallaria varia; assembly: GCA_013396735.1. Lineage (NCBI taxonomy): Eukaryota > Metazoa > Chordata > Aves > Passeriformes > Formicariidae > Grallaria > Grallaria varia. The sequence goes on along the minus strand of VWZG01008383.1, from coordinate 30,104 downwards.
TGGTTTTATGCAAACTTAACCCCTGAATGTTGCTTCAAACGATTTTTTTAAATTCTTCTAGCGCATTGTAACAAAACGAAACAGAAACTAAACTCAAGCTTTACTTCCTCGGCGGGAACACCAAGTCAGCCTCCGCATCTCTGGAGGATCAGCAGGTTGGTCACTACAGGGCTCTTGTTCTTCCCAGCAGCCAGAGCAGATTCACCTGGCAAAGCGACTTAACCAACTTTCATTTTATTAAAGAAACTTTTCAGCCCATCAGACCAGACCACGAACATCTCAGGAAAGTAACAAGTATTTTTCTTCATAGGCAAGAATTAGTCTCTGTTGAATGAACGGATGTGAAGAGAGAGGGCACAACCACATGTATTTGTATATGACTTCCCTGAAGGAATAATCAAAATATCTAATTTCAGTGGATCTTTAACTGACAAGGCCACCTATGGCACCACTTGTGCAAGCCATTTAAATTATCCAGAGACACTAAGAATTCTAAAGAAGTTAAAAACCCCTGAGGTTTTTACATATTGCTATTTCTCCACACAGTTTATGGATCTCTAAGTGCATTCAATGGAGGCAGCCTTGAGAATTGCTAATATTGACAAATCACCAAGGAAGAGAAAGACCCTGCAACGAATAGGGAGATTGCTACACAATACTGTACACTTCCTTCCCTTTGTTCAAGGCTGCATGAAATAAAAGGGAAACCTGAAGAATTTAGGAACTTGGCAAAATAATCACCCGCAGCGGCTTTGCAGTGTGGCAGCCAGAGCAGAAGCAGGAAACCAATGCAGGAATGGCTGCAGGAAAAGAAACTGGCATATGTGACACCAAAAAAGTAACAATCTTCATGTTTTTTGCCACCTTCAACTGAAGTAATTCACTACTGTCATACAAATTCCCTCCTATGACATCAGAATTTGTGACTGGGGACGTCCTGATTTGACAAATTCAGCCATCAATTCACAGGACACCATTAAATACAATAAAGTGAAGAAAAAGCCTGTCTTCATTTGCCAACCTGGAAAAAGCCAGCAGAACATTTCTACGTGTTCACAAAAGGAAAAAATAATTCTAGTATCACCTTTAAAATGCACTACCAAATCCCTATGTGTTCACTACTTATCATTCCAAAAGGAAAGGAAAGATATATTTTTTCCTCTGTTGTAAGATCACTCCCCTCTTCTCCCCACACTCACAAAATAAGCCCCAAATCAACCAAGACCAACTCCATAAAGCAAATGCCAGTTTTGGCTATTATTAACATCATGTCATTTCATGGATATGAAAATATGAGATTTGGAAACATACAAAAAAAAGTAAATAAACAAATAAACCCAACCCAAAGAAATCTAACAGACAAAACCACGATTCTAAATATTGTATACAGGAGTCACTGAAACATATTACATCTCTGCTGTACAAAAGAAAAGGAAGGAAGATGTTATTTCTACTTCAATTAATGTGAACAAAAAAACATTACCATTATCACTCGTTGCAAATATTTCTATTTTATAGCACAAATTCAAACTACTGTTAAACAGCTGTACTATAAAAGAAGGAAAAAAATCAATACAGCTTGTTACAATTGTTTCTAAAGAAGACAGTGGAATAATATCCTTCCTTAATCATAAGAAGCATGACTGACTACTAAAGCAAGCAAGGCTAAATGGCCAAACGTGACAAAGTATTAATTCTTTAATATATTAATCATATGAGAACAAGGGAGTGCACTGAGTCAGCAAATTTTTCCTTCAAATGTAGAAAAAACAGTGTCAACCACAAAGAACCAAAAAGCTAGCAATTTGAACTGTTAGCATGGCAACAGTCGGACAGTGCTACACAGTGAAAGAAATTATTTGAATTTTAGTGGGAAATAAATGAACAGCCCTAGAAAAAAACCCAGTGTATTAATGCAGACAATAGGGCTTCAAGATGTTTCTAAACCTTCAAGTTCACAACTGAAAACATCACTGTTTATGTAGATAATCGGGGGGAGGGTGACACAAACAAACAGTGGATGCTTCTTTGTTGTTGGTTCTCCAGTGACCTCACTGGGCTCTGCGAGGGGAACGCGAACGGGAAGAGTGAAAAAGATTCCATGTGAAAAAACTGGAAGAAGATGACGTCAGTGGGCTCTTCACAACCAAAATAGATACTGCGCTCATGGTTAGAAACAGAACGTTCATTAGCCCTTAAGGAATATTTTATCCTTCTGGAAAACAAAGTAATTACGTGGACAGTGCTGGCCACTGAGGTGATGATCACACAATCTACAACCCATGAGTCTAAGGGTACCTACAGACCAGAAAGGCAGAAGTATGTATGTGCGTGCTGGGCTCCTCCTCCCCACCTCAGTGTCAACACAGGATGCTCCAAAAAGCCTCTTTTCCCGCTCCTTTTGCCAAGCCACAATTCACCAAAATGCACATGTGATTTTCTAACAATGACAACAGCTACTGCCCAAGAACCTCCTGGTGCAGTTCCAGCCCCTGCTCTGCAGCAGTACAAGTGTGAACAAGGCAAAGCTCACTTCAGCTAAGCAAGGAAAAAGACAGACCAGCCTGAATTCCTCGGAAGTTAAAATTATTTTTCCCCCATCAGCAACTGGCTGGACAAGCATCATCTCCTGACCTGCAGATGACCCAAAAGAACATCACATTTACCTCTGCAGAGAAAAGCATGCCATTCGTATTTGGCTGAAGATAACCTAGATTAATGCAGCAGATCCTCCACTGAAGTCTCTCATAATATATACTGCCACAATATCCTTAACTTCCCTTACTTTCTTACTCAGTATCAATTCCCACTTCAGCTTTCAAAGCTTCTTTATATGCTCTTGTCTTTGTGATGCTCATACTGTGTTATAAGATTTCCCCCTCAATTTAGCACATTTACCCTGCTTGTATTTCATGTATGGACTATACTATACAAAAGCCTCAAGAAGACTGCTAAAAGTACAGTACGGTGAACACAAATATGGTCACACCCCAAAAGACTCTGTCTCAAGAAGGAAAAACATGGACTGGCCTCTTTGGTAATTCTGTTCTTGCAAAACTTCCATGGTATATTGGAATGTCATGAATTTATTCTAGTCTGCTAATAACATTTAAGATCAAAGTCCTCATCATAACAGAGACAATTAATATAGAAGAACGGAAACTGATCCTCCTCAAACATTTCTCAAGAAATACATCAGCAATTTTGGGTAATTTATTTTCTTATGATTACTGCTTCATGAAAAAGGACACAAAAGTAAGCAGTACAAGCAACGAAGGGGGAAAGCAGATATACACATTGGTCACATGCACAATTTGATGGCAACAATTAAGATGAATTTTCTTTAAAAGCCACTACTGTGATCTAGGACTTTTCTAACTCCAGACTCCACTGAGGATGTAAAATATTTCTTTCAAATGATCCCTACGGCAGATGAGAGATGACACAGCAAACAGCAGAAGTAAGGTCAAGTATACAAGTGAAAATTAACATGAAGTCAATTATCGTTGAAAACTGAGGGAATATTGCTTCACAAAACACAGAGAACTGCAGAACAGAATATAAAACAGAATACATGCAAATCAATGATTAAATGGAGAAAAGTGACATTTTAGCAGTGAGTAAAAAGCCCAACTTGCCTCCACTGAATACAGAACACTTATAAGACATCTTTGACAAGTGCTTTCTGTAAGACATATGTAAACTCAATAGTTTACATATTAAAAAGTTTACACACATAAAATACAGGAAGCTCAGCCGTTTGCAGCTGACAATGTCCATAACCAACTGCATTTTATGAAAAAATCGGTCGACTGGAGTTCATGCATTAATTCTGACATCACCTGGACGATGCAATACCTCCATTATTTCTTTTAAATACAGTAAAATACACTTTAAAATATCCATGCATATGTATGTACAGACACACCTACATAATTTATACAAATTCCAAATTACCAAAAAGAATCCTCTCTATTCTGTCTCTGAAAACATTTCATAATCAGATGACTCAGGAGATTGTGACAAATCTTGTACGGAA
>VWZG01008383.1:425-26036 GCA_013396735.1 Grallaria varia | reverse complement strand
AAAGAAAAAAAAAAAAAAAAGAAAAAAAAAAGAAAAAAAGAGGAAAACAAACAACACACAAGAAGAAAACACACTTTTTTTTCAGAAAAAAAGAAAAAATAAAAAAATAGATTTTTCATAGGCAATTGAGACAGTTTATTTTTGTCTAAGACTATAGGAACATCTTTTTGACTATTTTTACCATAATAAGTCTACTTCAAATGGAATTGCAGCACCTTAATTTAGCAGCTGTTCAAGCTCGTGAATAGTAGTCTTAAATTTTAGTGTGTCGTGAGCTAAATTTGATTTTATTCTACCAACACAGAATATCACAGCTGAGATGCAGGCATTTCATACTTCAGATAATTTAAATAGTTAACCCTGATTTAGAAATTTATTTTTTAAATGTTATACTGGTTTTATGTAGGAGTCTACTGAGTTTCATATAGATTTTAAGCAATATGATACAATGAACAAATAGCCGGTTTTGTTTTCACTGTGTAAATAACTTTGGAAAGACAATTAAAATCAACACAGAAAAAACCCTAAACAAACACAGAAATCCACCCACAATTAAAGCCAGAGTCTGTATTAATAGCTGCCTGTTTTGCCTAAGAAAAAACACTCCAATTTTCAATGTGAATAACTTATTTATGTAACAATCTCTGCTGGACACAAGTCCTTGGAAATGCAACACTATCATCCATCAAGTATTAAAATGACAATGAAACAAAGAATAAAAAAAACTTAGGAAAAAGGTATTAAGTAGAGAACAATGTACATACACATGCACAAGACAATTAGAAAGACTGACACAACAAACATATATTTGTGAAAATAAGTTTCAGACTAAACAGAATTATTTTCTGTGCTGTTCTTTGAATGCAAAGCAATATAGAAAGATAACTATTATAAAATATTTAAAAACTACCACCAATTGCCCTGTTCTGCTAAACCCTCATAGTCTAAACTTCAGTCCCAGATGGGTTCAAGAACCAGAGATGGCCTGGTATTCAGAAATAAATACTGTTGGTAGCTTAGTCTGAAAATACAAGGAAAAGAAGATTTATTTTAGAAGAATGGAAGTGAAAATGGGTCAGGAGCTGTTATATGAAGAAAGTGTAAAAACTAATGCTAATAGGGTGGGAAGTGTGGAGTTCTCAGCACCACAGGAGACATAAAATTGGTAAAGGTACATTAAAACACAAAGGATAAAAAAAGAAAAAATTGAAATGGAAGGAACCTGGTTTCAAATACTGAAATAGCATTATTTCCAGAAGTCTCAAAATACTGGTACTTCTGAAATTAGCACTGCCATTGTACCAGAAGGGACCACCCCAGTGATATTCCATCACATCACTGAAATCCCCCATACAGGTACACTCCACGTATCACGTTCCTTTTTCCACAGCCATTCATATTTACCCCTCTGTAGCTGCTTAATTACGCTTTCACAATTATGCTCTCATGCAAAAATGAATAACACTGGAACATAACCCAGTGTTCATTAAAACCAGCCTGCACAGAAAAACGTTTTGGAGAAGAACTTTATGTCCAATAAACACCTTGAAAAGCACCACAATCATTCCCATCAAGAGCTGTAACCCTCCTCTGCTAATGCCAGCAAACCCCCAGACTCATCGCTCCCCTTTCCTCCCTCGTGGCAGTCTGAATGAAAAAGAAATTGCAATGAGGAAATAAGAGGAATACAGCCCTCTGGATACAGCCCACAGCTAATGAGCAGTACCACTTCTGAATGGAAGAGCTGGTGAACCTCATCCCAGGCAAAAAAAAAATTACTATTTCTGCCATGCAGCAGTAACAGGTGGGGGAGGTATATTCACAGAAATTTCAGATTTTATATTTATGCACTACAAAGCCCAAGTCCAAATTATTTTAGCTGCTGTTATGCATTTGCATCATAATGTGCACTAAACACCACGTAAAATAACAATATACTCAAAAATTGCTCAGTAACTGGCCACAGTCTTCTGAGAAGTAAACCTTGGTACTGAATTGTTACAGGCAAAACATCCTAAAGAATCCTGGAGCTGCAGGGTAAACAGCCATACAGGTTATCACCACAGACTGTTTTAATTAACATCTGCCCGGAGCTGGATATAAGACCTTCTTGAATAATGCTTCTCAAGCCCTATCAAATTTGACATCCAATATACAGAAATACCAAGTGGAAAAATATTTACGTAGGAAGCTTAATGCCAATTCTCCAGGTATCTATATGTCTTTTCAGGGATACTACTTAACCAGAAAACAGTCTGCTTCAAAGGACAACTCCTGTTAAGAACAGCAGGGCAGAAACCAATCCTATTATTGGGGGAAATGAGATGCACAAAAAATTCACAAAAAAACCCTAAACATTAACAGCATCTAATACGGATATTAATCCAGGAAGCCCAAGATTCAGGTACTTGCCTTATTTCAAATAAAGATTTGAGTTGTCCATGCTCATAACAAATGCTCTAAGTATCAGATTCCAGAGTCAACCTCAACTTTAAGCCAAAAGTCATCATGATAACTCTCAGCAGGACAGAGACAGAACAACAGACTTGGAGAACTCAGTTCCACCCATCCTTCCCCTTCCCACAGCTACAGTATGGCCATGTACAGAAAAGGTGAATTTTTAACTTAAAACAGTACAACTGGATAAAGAAAAATGCAATCTTTTAGAGGTGGGTACCGAGGAGTTTGGGGCCACGACACCATCTGTCTTGGCTGAATGCTACAAACAGACTAAACCACGAGTTTTTCTCAATTCCATCATGATGCTATTCCTTGCAACAGAGGGATTTGCTAAGACTCTCTTCTACCATGTCCCACTGGAAAAACTACAATAACCCCCTCTGCTGGGCCTAACTTTTAGTCACCACATACCCTGACTTCCAAAAACACGAGACTTCAATAGCTGTGAACAAGACGCCACCAATTCAAACCAGTCACACCTACACCTTAAAATGCAAATCTGATTATAAAAAAAACCCCAACAGTTAAAACTGTATTAGATTTCAGCTTTAACAGTATGGGTTGAAAATTATGAAATAACCAAAAATCCAAAAATAGCTTCCTCATCTTCAAACCATGATCAACTACATAATTCCACGAATTTATAACAAAATTGCCTTAAAAATGAGGCACTACGCTCTAGGAAAAGCGATATACATCCCAAAGATACTTGTTTCCCAAGGTCAACCTCCTGAACTTCTCAGATTTAAAAACAAAACAAACAAACAAAAAAAACCCCAAACCCACACGTTTACACACAATTCACTACCCTTACTCTGTTCATTACATTTGCCAGTCCATCACAGGAAATAGCTAATGGCCATTTATTTCTTAAAACTATCAATTCGTAGACTGAAAATTAAAAATTCCACTGTATTGAACCCCAGTCTTTAACCTGCCATTGATCTTGTGCTGCCTCCACACTGCCTTTTAGAGTGACTAAATGAGTATCTCTAAGCATTAAGAACACTGCTTGCCTCCTCTCACCAGAGAGAAGACTCAAAAATCTTTAAGCAATCAAACTGTTAGAAAACATTTTATTAACCCGATGAGGTGTGAAATCCATCACCAGAGATCTGAAATGGGACAAGGTACCCCAAAAGAGAAGGTGTGCAGATCCGCATTCAACACCAGAAGTCTGAAGGCTCTTGGCACCATCCACAAACCAGGATGTCAATGTGAATCATACACCAAACACCTCTGAAGAGTCCCTTATGGTACATTACTGCATTTGCATCACTTACGTTTGCATTTACAATTAAGTAATTATATAAATAATTGAATTACATACATTACAGACATTTCTTGAGAAGCTTCTCTTTCTGATGAACGTGCCATATTCCACAAGAGTCACTCTACAGAAGACAAGATGTTTTCCTAAATTCTCACTCTTCAACTAAAGTTGTCATGAGTCTTCCTTCTTAGGGTTTTGGATTACCAGGACACACCCATGCCTCCCATTTTACCATCACTAATATAATCTATCTTTGTTTACAGGATACATTCACCTTCAAAGCACTCCATGACCTGATCATAGATCTTTGAATTGACAGACTACACCACTGTGACAACTGCAGCTAACAAGAACACTTCACAATGTTTGAAAAGCTTATTTCCACAGAAGACTGCATTTTTTTCAAGTACTGGTCTCGGGGAATCAAACCAATCAGTTTTAGAAAAAGATGTGGAAAGGTGCACATACTTCTATTCTATATTTGCCTTCATTAATATACAGAAACACCCCACCACGCGCTGTAGACAAATCCCTGTCAAAACACTATGTCACCATGAACAAGCAATTCCCCTGGAGAGGAAACACGGAAAACAGCAAAACAAACCCAAAACCTCTGAATGAAGCACAGCAGAGTCAGAGTGAAGTTCTAAAGAGCACACTGGGCACAACCACAGAAGTGGCAAATCAAAGCTCCATAAGCAAAGGAGTGAGCAAGAGGGAACACACGAGATGAGACCTTCATCAGGGGAGCAGCGGAGAAGGAAAGCAGAGAGATGACAATTTACTCCAGCCCTGAACCACAGCACCTTCTTCACTGTGTTATTGTTCCATCCCTGCTCTGTCTGGCAGCACAACAGCCTCCCATCACTACCCACCCCAACACACAGCATCCCCACGTAATGATCACCTCCATAACGCCAGTCCCTCAGAGAACGAGCGAATATCCCCCTCTGCATGGAATGTTTGGGGAGGATGAAAAAATACAAAGGTGAGAGAGTTTAAGAACATTCGAAAATGCATCAAATTTAAATTAAAGACATTTTCAAGTAATCATAAAAGGCAAAGGGTAGCGTGCACGTCAGTCCCAAATGTCAATCTTTGTAAGCCTTTTATTTTCAAGTGTCAACTGCAGTACAAAAGGTTCATTTCTCATAGCTTTCTGCAGTAACAGATTTACTTATATCTAAAAACAGCAACCTCCGTCATTCTGGACCACCTGTGGCCTGTCCTGTGCAAGCAACAGGAGGTGTGTAACCTTTATGCTAAAGCTTGGAAACATGAAAAACATTTGGACGTGCAAGAGAGAATATTTATGTTTTCTTCAGGCCACAGATGGAGAACTGGGACCTCAGGAGGCACACGTGGCTCACAGGGAAAAACTCCTGACTGTGCTGCTCTTCAGCTCATGGAAAGGCTCAACTGCTTCCATATTCCCAGCCAATCAGCTGGGAATAGCTATGGGAGAACCTCCCAGAGCCAGCAGGTGCAGGGCCAGCAGCACTGACTCGGGAAAGGAGGGCAGCAGACAGGGGGGCTTCCTTCCTTATTTATCTGCTGTTCCTTCCACTCCATATCCTGAGCACCTGGAATTGCTCCTTAAGGAAGGTCCAGGCCTGCAGAAAAAGTAGAACCAGGAGGCAGGTAAGCCAAGGAGGTGACAAGAACTCCTGGGGTCAGTGCAGAGACAAGGGAGAGCTCATTTGAAGTGTTATAAGTTGTAGGCATAGAATTTAAAAATTGAGTCTATTTGCAGACAAGTAGGACAAACCAAACAGACCTGACTTAAAACAAAAAAATTACAGTATGCTGACAAGGTTTCAAATTTTTGCTGTGAGATAACTTGAAAAATTCACAGTTCTTTGTGGAATATCAAAATGAAGTTTGAAGCCCTTGTTGATTTTATTTCCTTGCTTCTCCAGATGTGGAGACTTGGCTGCTGATGTTGGGCTAGTCCTTCTCACACCAGGCAGACTCAAAGGAGCAGAACCTCAACTCCATTCTCCTTACTGCCACAACACTTAATACAGCTCCATTTGTCTGCACCATGTGCAGTAGGAGTAAATAAATGTGTCAAAATTTATTTCTTCTGTGTAGGAATGGAATGAGCTTTGAGACTATGGATTAGTTTCCTACACTTTTTTCATGTACAGTACAACATGCGTTCATTTTTCATGCAAGTCAGACCAAGCTCTACCAAAAATTTTCACTGTTATTTAATAGTATCTAAGTAGCACAAAATTCAACATAAAAGGTGAATTAAGTACACTCATTGGTGGTACCCTGTCACCCTACAGGTATCTCAGTAATTTGCAGTGATAAGATATTGGCCTTTGGACTGAATTTGCAGTATTATTTTAGGGCCAACAACTATAAATGAGGTGACAACATTGCAACTCCAAACCACACCCACTGTCACGCCACAGACGGATTTTTGAAAGGCAATCTAGGAGACACATAGCTGTAAAACATTACACAGCCATGTAAGATCCTGAACTCTGCAACAGGCTTATTAGAACTGCTCAAAGAAGCCTCAAGTACATTAATTATTGGATTATGAGGCAACAAACCAAGATACTAGAGTAAGGCAGAGGAAAAAAGCATCCACAATTCTGGAGTTCAACAGGGAATAAATTTTCCAGCAAAGTTAAAATACAATGACCATAATAAGCCAGACCAGCCCAACGACCTGTCTTCACATTTACTCCAACAGCACACGTACCAAAATAGCAATAATATCAGAATAGCACAACGGTATTTTTTTCTAATACTTTTCCAGACTACACCAATTTAAGTTCAGGAACTTCCCAGTGGTGGTACTGCTGTTCTTAACAGCTCTTAATGGATTTTCCTTCCATTAATTTTCCCCATTGCTTTCTAAAGTCATGTCCACTCATTTCACACTAACAATATTCGACAGCAACCAGTTCCACAGATTAACTGTGGGGAACCATCTTGTTGGAATCTGCTTTCCCAGTAATTTCACATGATACTCTCAAGCTCTTGCAGTAGAAGAGACAGGGAAAAACCTGTCCTAAAAGCATAAATATTAATACCAACTCAGCAGATTTGATCTACAGCATTCTATACAATTTCCCAGCATTCAAAAAAATAAAAATTAAATAAATTTAGAAGAGAACTGCAGGGATAACAGGAAAGAAAAGTCTCCCTTGAAAAAGGAAGTCAACTGAAATCATTTACCTTAGCAAATCAAAAGCTAGTATGACTTTTCTACAAGTACCAACAGGTCAAAACACGGAAAGAGAAGAGCTATTTCAGCCTAACAACGACGCCAAACAAAATGTGTGTAATTTTAGACAGAAAATTCAAAAAGTATTTGAAAAATCACAAAATTAGGCCCTTGCACAACATTTAAATGGAAACAGTAGAGGCAAAGAGCACTGAAGTACTCTTTGTTATCACTTTTAAGACTGCAATTTTCATAAATATAATGCTATTAAGTGTACCTGTGTATCTGTGACACAACTACCTGCAAAATGAAGGGACAGGCTTGAAAACCAGCTGGGACCCCTCATGGAAGCCCATGCACTCTTTTGTGCTCCCTCTCAAAGACTGTGCACAGGACTCCTGAAACAATTTCTATTCGAGTGAGAACAGACCAACACCAATAGCTACTAGAAAGAGATAAATTGCTAAACAAAGGACTTACGCCCTTGAGGCCCTTCTGAATAGAAGTATTTGACAAACTTTAGGTAAAACTAACTCCTTGAGATTTTGAACTATCACTTTTTCATGGTCAAGACAGGAAGCAAAAATGCCGTTTCTAAGTGGAGACAATAACTACAAAACCCAAAGACAACATCTGATAACTGTCCAGATTCAACAACATAAATACATGTGGGATTCAATGCTTGGAGTCTGTCTATAGAACCTCAAGTTTAAATTTTAAATAATGAAGTAATGTAATTTTTTAGCTGATATATTTAATTTTTTAAGAACCAAACCCACTGATTGTGGTCTTTCCGATTATATTTTGGTTTCAAATTCAGCACTACTCAAACAAGAGAAGTACCAACACTGTGGGTTTGTCACAATCACCAAATGACATAACCAAAGCTTCCCATCTTCATACAAACTTGCTTTTCTTAACACAAAAGTAAATAATTTTCTCCAAACACTCAAGGAAAAGTTTTGGTTTAACAACTCCTCAGGCAAACAATGAAAGAGACCACGAATATTCACGAAAAGTCAGCTGCATTACACATTCTGTCACATGCTTCCAAAACTTCATGTAGAAAATGAAAATGCTTTTGAAGAAAAAAAAATAAATGGTTATTCCTAACTTTATTTACAAACCATTTAAAGAGGTAATAAACCACAAGCAGCACTCTCCCATACCAAACACCAACAGAAATGAGACAGGATATCACCTCTGAAACATCGATGGGTGTCTTGTGCTCAACATGCATTGGCACCCACAGCAGGGTGCCAAAAGAACAAGCTCTCTGACCTTAACAGATAAGGCTAACACAAGAAACCCAGGCCCTCAGTAATCAGGGTGGTTACACATTTTAAAAAGTTTTGTAACACTAAGCTACTCTCTCAGGTTCTCCAAAATCAGTATGTTCCATGCAATGGTTCACAGCATTTTTTTCCCCAAAGATGTTCACCCCACCCACATTCAAATGGGCAGACACACACGATTTGCCGCCTTCTGCATCATTTATCTGGTTGGTAGGCTTCGAACTCAGACTTACTCCTTTTTCCAAATACATATAAACAGCCATTGCCACCTATTTTTTGAAGTGCTCTTAGTTCTCATAAAGCCAATGAATGTCAATCTTTTTCTCCAAACTAGAAATGTTATCGACAAGATCAAAAGCAAAAATGACAAAAGCAGCAGCAAATCCAGTAAAATGCAGCATTATAGTTGGAGCCTGCTGTCATTTTTGTTCAGAACTCAAAAATTAAATAGCTGATTTATTATCCATTTTCATCAACCCAAGTCTAAATCTGGCATGGTATTTTAAATTCTGAAAAGTGCTATTTTCAGTATTGATGTCCTAACGCCGCTGCTACTTGCTTTCACTATCAGAAACCCATCATTGTCTACAGTGATTACAGTGAAAGCTGCTGATAGTGATATCACCATCACTATTTTTACACAGTTTATCTGAAAATGCGATACACCTTTTAAATAGAAACCATAGCTCTAGGTTGGTGAAACAGGTTTTCAGAGTGACATGCTAAGTGTAAAAATACGAAGTGAAAAGACCTTTGTCAATAAAATTTAACACATAGTTTGTCTGCAAGTGGAATCTCGTGAGAGGCCTTCCAGAAGGTTCACAGCATCTAAATAATGCTCTGAAAACAGGAAATACACAGTTCCACCAAGATGTGACAACAGTCACTGGAAAGCAGCTGTTGGTATTCCAGCTGCATCAGTGGCAGCTATAACTCCGTAGTCAAGGTATGGAGGAAAAAAAAGTATGAATTGTTGTTACAGTTTCCCAGGAGAAACGTCGTGAGCCTGACCTGCTGTAACAGGATCACACGACAGAATATTTCTGTGCCAAAAGAAATCCACTGTGATTCATCAGCACTGCCTTCTACAGGCAGGAGGAGGGTTCAGGGACACCAAAGCCACCACAACCATCAGCAGCCACAAAAGACATGCACGACATGCAAGTCTCAGAGTTGGTGTAGAGAGATAGATCGTTGGGTACGGCAAAAAAACAAGTTGGGGAAAAAAAAAAGAGGTGAATATTCCTGGAAAGCAGCCCAGGAACTGCACACAGGCAGCTCCACTTCAGGTGCAGACAATGGCAAATGAGCACATGCACATTCAGACCTGAAAAGAGAAAGTGCCACTCATGAAAGTCTAAGTTAAATTTATGTCCATGCGCCTCACTCATTCTCTGGTTTGAAAAGTCTTGCTAGACCAGTATGGAAGGTCACAAGATACACAGAACACAATCCACTGCATAAACCAAAATTCTGTGCTGTTGATAGACTTCAGGGGAGGGAAAGGACAAATGAAATAATTCTTACTTTACTACAACAACCTTTGCAGTTGTATTCCAGGGAGATCATATGTGGCTAAACTGTCACTGACTAAAGGATACTGTGCAATTCTCAAATATCATTCCATACTCTTAAACACTCTGCTGGAGTTTAAAGAGATTTATGTGTTGGACATTCAAAACTCCCCCTTGCACCTCCTTCCTTCTCCTGGACTCAATTACAACCACCAGCACTCACCTACTCCATGACCTCAAGTGCCAGAGGCAACTAACAGGTCAGTTTGTATCTGACCTACAGATCTTCAGGAGAGGCAAATAACAGATACTGCTCTGCTGCAACAGGTTTGCAATTTAGAGCCGCCTCAGGACCAAAAAACAATCCCACTACAGGGTGCACTTCTTAACCCCAGTTTAGCCTTGCAAGCCTTTTATATTTTAGAGGCCTATATTCAGAATGAACGATTACTGGAGACATTTATGACCTGAATATGGTTACTTCCCAAAGTGTTGGGATATCCTCTGACCATTGGTTATAGTATTTTAAACATGTGAGAAGATAAGCAGGTAACTTCCCATTTCCTCAAGCTATCACAGAATCTTAAGAGTTGTTAAAGGTTGGAGAAGGCCTTTAAGATCATCAAGTCCAACTGTCAGCCCACCACCACCACCACATTCACCACTTCACTATGCGCTCAAGTGCCAAATCCACGTGTTTGAACACTTCCAGGAATGGTGACTCTACCACTTCCCTGGGTGGCCTGTTCCAGTGCTTACAACCCTTTCCATGGCAAAATTTTTCTAACATCTAATTGAAACCTCCCCTGGTGCAATTTGAGGCCCTTTCCTGTTGTCCTAGCACTTGTTACTTGGAAGAACAGACCAACCCCCACCTGGGTACACCCTCCTTTCAAGCAGTTGTAGAGAGGGAAAAGGTCACCTCTGAACCTCCTTTTCTGCCGGCTCAACAACCCTGGTTGCTTCAGCTGGTCCTCATCAAGCTTTTGCTCTGGTCCCTTCCCCAGCTCTGTTGCCCTTCTCTAGACATCTCCAGCACCTCAGTGTCTTTCTGGTCATGCAGGGCCCAAAACTGGACAGACGATTTGAGGTGGCCTCACCAGTGCCCAGTACAGGGGGACAATCACTGCACTGGTCCAACTGGCCACACTATTGCTGATTCAAGCCAGGATGCCACTGGCCTTCTTGGCCAGCTGGGCACGTTCAGCTGCTGTTGATCAGCATCCCCAGGTCCTTTTCCACCAGACAGCTCTCCAGACACTTTCCATGTGCTACCTCCAGCCCCGCTGCACATCTGGGCTGTCTCCTCTACCTTGCAGAGACACCTCCAGAAACACTATCTGACCATTTGCTCTTTCCTCTGTTAAGTTTGCTGTTATCCATCCACCCTTTCTTGCCTCCTCCCATTCCAATCACACGCCTTTTGTTATTTTTCATTCTAGAAAGTAAATGCAAAAGTAATTCCAAGCCTGTACCTTATATATACGACAAAGTCTCACAGGACAGTTAAAGTCAGCACAGAGGAGAAAGCTCTGGGTAATCGTACCTACAAATCTTTAGTGTCAGCTCAGATATATGTTACAGGGTATGAGGGCTCAACACTTAATTCACAGAGAACACAGAACACAAACCTCGAAGAGCTCAGACACAACACTAGTCAAAAACTGAAGGCTTTCAGTCTGCCTGCATAAAGGTAGATGCCAGTAAACTAAAGGTATTTCCTCACAGATAATGCAGGCTACACACACAGAAATGAAACACTGAACACCTGCATGACGGTATCCAAGAGAAAGCTATAAAGGATCATTCTAAATATGTCTATATTAAGAACTGCTATTAGCACAATTAATTAGGTTCATTTTGTATATTTATTCACATGTTAATTGAAAAGCATAGTAGTAGACTCAAGGAAAGGTGGAGAATTGAGCAATACTGAAAATAAACAGTTTGAAACTACTTTTTCTCAAATTAGTGAGTGTCTTCCCCTCACCCACATCTTTTCATATCACTACATGCAAACTTATGACACCTCACACATCACGACACGTGACAGGGGGCCGGTTGTACGCAGAAACTGAGATAAGCACAGCTAAAAATGCTGAGGGGAAGGGGGAAATGACAACGCGATGGGGGACACATGATAAAAACTGGATCTATCAACTTGCTGGAGAAGTTAGGAGGGGCAACATTACCCAAGCAATGGAGCTTTAAACTGTAACTGTTTCCAACCAACCAAAGACAAGACAACTCACACAGATTTACAGCTTCATGTAGACACCCAGGTGCAACTCGATGGGCACTTTTCTACAGTAAATTCCACTGGCAATGGAAACTTCACCTTCCATTTCAGCTGAATCCCCAAACACTGTACAATAGTGTCTCCCAAGAGGTATTCCCTCTCCAAAGCTAAGGGAATCGTCCTTTAAGTTCTATGTGCAAAGCAAGAGGTTCAACCAAAGGGATAATCAAATGCCAAGATTTTGATTCATGTGCAGAAAGAAAATGGAACATTTCACTTCAAGTGCGTATTTCAAGGAGTAACAGAACTCACCTTTACACTAAGAACCAAAACTACTTAGAAGTAGCAATTAAATTAATTTGATGCCCTTATCTGTCTGTGAATGGAGAGGCAGCATCACAGTACTTCCCCCTACTCATTCAGAGTATGTTCTTTAATTTCTAAGTAAAATGTGAATTTCTTCTACTTAAATGAATTACCAATTTAACAAGCACTATGAAGGTACATGAATGCTGCATCATCTTATGAATGTATCTGTTTAATAATACTCTTTTAACTGCCACCTAAGTAATACCAGCCATTCCTCTTACACTGCAGATTTAATCCACAAAGCTTATTTCCCACAAGTAGCATCTCAACAGCACCCGAAGGCCTCATGTGGAGACAGCATCGCTGCTTTACAAAAACCAGCTCCACCATGTTCAGACACAAGAGTAAGAAAAACCTCACACACCTCGGTACCAACCTCCAACCACGGCAGCAGCACAGAGCTCTAAGCGGGTTGGAGTCTGACATTGCAGGTAACAGTGCAGTGATACCAAGAGGGTAACTTCTGTCAGAATACACTGTACAGGGATCACAGAGACAGGGAAAATTCCAGCACAACTACAGCAGCACAGCCTGCTGCCCAACTGAGATCCAAGTGGGAACATGAACACCGAGAGGTTGTCTGAATTTGACAGCACACTCCCTTTTAAACTCAGGTACCAATATGTACAGGTACTGGTAACTACTACTCTGCAGTAATTTTATGTTTTTAATTTAGGAAAAGAAATTACGGGCAAATGACATGCTATGTGAAACATAACCTGCTTATGAGAACAAAAGAGTTAACTTCAGCCATGACGTGACAAAAATCTGGAACAGCTCTTAAATGTTTCAGAAAAATCATGAAAATGAAGTCACTGGAGCAGGAGTGTGTTCCTTCTCCTTCCCAGCTGTCTGGAGCCTCACAGACCTTAAGCTACTCATTAATGAATTGCTTTGAATCAGCTTGCTCCATTTTTGAGTTCTGACTGTGGAAGTGAGAAAGCCCTGAGGAAAAAGTTGTGAAATGACCTGTAGTTGAAACTTGTTTTCTTTTTCAGTTGGTAAATCTGCATATCTGCTAACCCATCCCCCAGGAAGCACAGTTTCCTGGTATTAGAAAATTCCTACCCACCTGTGCTGAAGAAACTTTGTGGGTTCTAATGTACTGGAACCAGGGCTGCACTATTAAGAAAGCTTCACTCTAATCTCATATCTTAAAAAAAAAAGAAAAAAAAATCAAGAACGAATTAAAATAATCTCAAAACATGAATAGGTTTTCTCTAGAAGAGTCCTGCTGCTTGTCTGGACAATCAAAATTACCTTTAATCACTGAACAGAGAAACTGAAGCAGTCAGGCAAAACCCCAAGTGCTGGGTATGGGGCAGGTGGTGCGTCCTGGCCTTTTCCAGCAGCACAGAAGTCCTAAGCTGCTCCTCAGTTCCACAGGCACCACACGTTCCCTGAATCCCAAAAGCTCGTTGTGCAAAATGACAGGTCTTAGGTGTTTTCACCTTCATCTAGAAATCATAATAAAAATCACCTCCATTCCATCATTCTCCACAACTAAGTAAAAAATACTGGTCTGAAGTGGAGAGCATAAACTATTCCATTCTTTCAAACTACCAAGGTCTTAGCTTAATTAGCAATTAAAAGTAAGTAGTACAAAAGGTTCCTTTTTCACTGCATGTAATGGAGTCGTCATTGTTCTCGGATTTTTGGCGACAATGAGAGCAAGCTCCAAGTTTCCAACTGGCATTACAGAAAAATATTCTACCATTTAAAAGCAAAAAAGCTGCCACCATGGAAGAAAATCAACTAATAAAGAAAAATACAACTGAAGATGACAGCATTTTTACTGAGAGGGAATAAATAGACTGCAATATTCCAATCCACTTTTTTCCTCATATAGTTGGAACACATCTACATTCACAGTTTAATTGAAGACAATCTTCAAGATTAGGCATCACAGTCATACTCCTACCAACACAATGATCATACCCCTACCATCACAAGTACCTAATGAATCCTTCCACAGTTCTTTCAACTGTCCCAAATACATCTGCCTCCAGTATATTTCTGTACTATGATGTGGCTTCTGCTGTGCTCTCCATCTTTCTTAACAAATGTCTCCTTTCCAGATTCCATCCATTAATATTTTTTCAAATTATTTATATCAAATAAACTATTAAAAATTACTTGTATTGAGATTGTATGTAGAAAGAAGTCCCACCAATTCAGCAAAGACAGAGAATGTATAATTAATCTCAGAAAACTGTCAAAACGAATAAATCTTTCAACACATGAACCTGTAAGTTACGGGAGACCTTTAAAGGTTGAAAATGAGACCTAATTCTACTCCTTAGTTAACATGAACTCTGATGGTCTCTGGGATCTCATCTTACTTACGCAACAAAAACGACCTCTGCTATAAACACAAATACCTCCAAATCCTCTGCATATACAATCAGAAGAGCAAATAATTTCAGCTATTAATTTCCCTCCACACAGTAACTACAGCTGAGAAAGCCCACCACTACAAAAACATAACTTGCTAGTTAAATTCCATGCACTCCCATGCTAAAGGTAGGATGAAGATCTATGTTCAGGCACATCATGGAATTCTTGGTGTTGGCCCATGCAGGGCTAGGAGCTGGACTTCAATGATCCTTGTGGGTCTGTTCCAGCTCAGGATATTCTATGATTTTAGGTCTCTTTGAGGGGTTTCATAAAGGCTCCAGAAGAGGTTGGCTCAGACACGCATCTCTCCAGTTCTGCCTAATGCTTCCAGTTTTGTTTTCGTGCACAATTTTTGCTTTTAAGTTCCCCACCTCTCAGGCAAGGAATAGAGAAGTATGTACTGTTGTGATTTAAAATTAGCTGAACCGTTTCTAACTATGATTTCTTTTTCACATAAAAGGTAAAATATATACTCACCCTTTCCTCTGAATTAAGAAAGGAACAAAGAGACACTATTTGTTTCTTAAAAACAGGTTAAAAAAAAAATTGTTAAGAAGCAAAAAAGACCCGTAAGCCTAATTTGCTGATCATTTTAACAGGTAACACTCGAAATCTGATAGTCCATCAAAGAGTTTTGTAGTCTCCCATTCTTTGAAAACTCACAATGTTCGAGTGTTAACGAAATGACAAATTCAAAGGCTCTGCCCTTCCAGCCATTAAAATCCATGAGAGATTAAAAATACTCAGAGAACAATGTATTTCTGCGCACCACATCAGAGGCTATTAACACAAAGTTTTGAGAAAAATGGTGTGCACAATCTACCTTTAGTTACTATATTTGTAACTTGCTCAGAAGCTCCATTAAAGTTTACAAACCAATGTACTCAATTTTTGTACTCCTTAATTCTTCTCAATATCATTCCATTTTTTCTCCCCTACCAGAGATTGCTTATGACACGTTTTATGATGTTATATAATGGATGTTCACCATTTTTCTTACCCTTCCACTTATCTTAGAGTCTTTCAACACTGTTGCATTAAACTGCACCATTCCACTCTCTAGATCAGCATCAGCCTCCCTTACACAAGCTTTCAATTCACATTTTAAACTATTTCTTGCCCTTTCAACACATCCGCCTCTATCTTCCACACTTGCTCAGCTTTCTTTATCCTTCAAATCTAAAGGCAGCAAAACATGACATGAGAACAGACACATGAGTGTTCCTGGCCTTCACTTTCACCTTGAGGAAAGAGTAGAAGGAGTAGATTTCATTACTCTTCCCTTCCTTGAGGGGTAAGGAGGGAAAAGGAAACAGCATTCAAAGATAAGACAGCCAACATCTTACTTTGATTTCAAAACTAGGACTGAGTTCTGTTACATTCTGAACTTAGAGCACGTAACTCTTACTAGGCTTTTCCCACACCCTACACAAACCCTCTGCAGTTTTGTTACCTCTGTTTTGTTCCCCTTTACACCTTGTTTTAGAAACTTCTGAGGAAGGCATCATCAAAGCCCTGAAAAGCTACTTAAAGTAGCAGCAAGGCTTAGGTGGTATCCAGGAGCAGGATCCAGGTAGCTCTTGGAAAGAATAAACAGACTGTGATTCACACTGTCACCCCCCCTCAGACCCACCCATTTGGTTTGCATCCTTAAGTCAACCATTTAATTCCTGGTTTCCTGCTCTTCCTCACATCTAATCTGGGTATCCTTTTTCAACCTCACCTCCCTTTCTTTGACTGAAAAATCTCTTCTTTTTGTTATAATACTACATTCTGAAAAACCTCCCCAAAAGACTCTTTCATTTCTCCTCTTTCTCATCTGTTCCTCACTTGGCAGCTTCTCAGTTCCTGAATCAGCTTCGTGGCCCTTCTCTGGGCCCTTGCCAGCCTGTCCACACCTTTTTTCCCTAGTGGGAACCAAAACCACACAAAATATTCCAGCTGTGGCCTGCCCAGCACTTGAAGTGTGTGAACACAACTCCTTTGTCTTTGCTGACACCATCCAGCATCCTGTTGGCTTCCTTTGCTGCAGCAGCACACTGTCCACTTGTATTGAGACTGCGCCCACCAGGAACTCTTCAGATCTCTTTCCACAGAGCGTCTCTCCAGCCAGGTTGGTCCCAGACTGTGCTGCACTCCTAGATCATGTTCTCCCAGATATAAGACCTTAGGTTTGTCTTTGCTGAACTTCAAAAGGCGCTCATTAGCCCATTCTTCCAGCCAGTCCAGGTCTTCCTGCAGGGTTGCTCTCCCATATGAAGGTCCACTTCCCCACTCAGTTTGGTATCACCAGCAATTCATCAAGGTACACTTGATCCCACCATTCAACACACAACAATATTAAACAGGGCTACATTTCTCACTCAGCACACAGATAGAACAAAACGCGTCAGTTTCTCTAGGAAGTGGCTGTGAGAAACTGCAGGGAAAGCCTTGAGGAAATCCAGAAAGACAATGTCCACCACTCGTCCCACATACACCAAGCAGGTTACTTTGTCATAGGAGGGGATCAGGTTTAGCAAGCACCATGTGCCCTTGGTGAATCCATGCCAGCTTTTCCCAATCATGTGCTTCATTTGACTTGTGAGAGTCCCCAAGAGGATATGTTCCATTACTTCCCCAGAAACTGAAGTAAGACTGGTGGGCCTGTAATTTCCCTGATCCTCTTTTAAACCGTTCTTGAAGATGGGGTGACATTAGCCTTCTCCCAGACTCCCAGGAACTCCAGAGCTTCTCAAAGGTTATGGAGTGGCCTCACAACAACATCACCCAACCCTCTTGACATCTTCAGGTAGATAATTTGTATGGGTCAAACTCCTGCAATAGTTCACACACCAACAGTTCTTTCACCAACACTAGGTCTGTGTTTGTTTCAACCCGGAATTTTGTTCCCAAGGCCAGGGTCCCAGCAGTGCTGAAGACAGAGGTGAAGGTACTGAGATCTGAGTTTTCAGGATTACTGGTGACTAATTCACTTCTGCTGTTTAACAGTGGGTCAGTATTTTCCTGCTGACCCCTTCCTGTAGTTTGACATCTTTGGCCAAATGGAATTTGAGCTGAGCTTTTACTTTTCTAACTGCATCTCTGCACACACCTGGAACCTTGTAGTTCTCCATGGGTATTTGTCCACTGCCAGTATGCTTCTCTTTTGGTTTTGAGCAGACTCAGGAGCTCGAAGTTAAAACAAGGCAGTCTCTCACTCCACCTACTTCCCTTCCCTTTAAAGAGGATGAACTGGTTTTGTGCTTTCAGGAATGCATTCTTGAAAAACCCACAGCACTTGCTAGCTCCTTTATCCTTCATGGAAGCTTCCCAGAGAATCCTCCCAACTCAGATCTGAGCAAGCTGAAGTTTCCTCTTCTAAACTACAAAACCACTGTCTCGGTACTAACCTTCAGTATGGTTACTTAAAAGTAATGAGTTTTCTATTTTTCCTAGACTATTTTTGAACTGAATCAGTTCTCCAGCCTGGTTCATCACGCAGGCCCAAAGATGGCTGCACTGACACATATGAAAAGCAACAGAGAGTACTTAAAATTCTGTTACCTAGAAGGAAAATACATAAAACTAAAGCTTTCATTATTCTGCTTTGATTCTTGTGCAACTGAGTNAAAAAAAAAAAAATATATCTATTGGCTC
Organism: Grallaria varia; assembly: GCA_013396735.1. Classification (NCBI taxonomy): domain Eukaryota; kingdom Metazoa; phylum Chordata; class Aves; order Passeriformes; family Formicariidae; genus Grallaria; species Grallaria varia. Next base: position 7,663 of record VWZG01008383.1, on the reverse strand, counting down.
TATTTTATAAGTTGTTGCACTGGATCTTTTGTCTAATGCTGAAAACTATATCCTGAAATTGTTCAGAACTTAAAATTCTCAAAATGGAAGCAGAAATTTATGAAAAGCGCATTCACAATTCAGACTGCCTTAGATTTTAATAGCCAATCTATATCGCGAAGTGAATCATAATCCTCAAATGCCACTGTGAGAAAAGGAAATGACTTAAAGCCATTCTAACAAACAACAATTAATTTAACAACTTACCACAAAGGAAATTCATATGTAGACATACAGTGTTCTGGTTGTAATTCATAACACACTTTTAGTCACTCTCTTTACAAAACTGTAAATGAGCTCTTAATTCTACAACTTAATTAAATAAGCTTCTTCTATGAACGCTACATAGCAAATCCAAGAACCATAAAGGAAGGTATTTTGTCACTACAACTGTGATGGTGATCCATGTGTTGTCTCATACTCCAGAAGTGCCCTAGAAAGAATATTCTTCAACTCCCAAGCACACTTAACAGGCTTTTTGTTCATTAACACAGTATTTTAAGTACATAAGGAACATTTTCCTATGATTCTTTTACTACAAGGAATGGTATTTAGTATCAAGAATAATACCTGCTCCAGTGAGAAACGATGGCAAACAGAGGCTCATTTTAAAAATGTGCCATTCAACAAACTTTATTAGGTCCATAAGCAAACTACCAAAAGGCTCATGCTACTTGTGACAGCATCAGTAGAACTTGTCTTGAAAAGAAGCTTTGAATAGATCAGTATTTAAACAGGCCAGTCTTGGAAAGAGCCTTTTTACAGAGGAATTGCACTACCATGGCTATTCCTTAGTGTGCCTCTCCATAAAGTGGAAACATGTAATAAAATATTTAGTTGTTTTCTCTTGCTTTACTGAACTTCCCTGGTCCAACAAACTCAGACTCAACTATGTCAAACACAGTTCCTCTCTTTCCTCATACCAAAAACGTTCTGTGAAGTACCAAGACTATCCTCTCAGGAGCTCCTATACAAATCCTGGCAGCCTTCACAGCGCTTCATGCAGGACCACTTAGTTCAATTTTGTCTTTTTGAAACCACAAATAAGCATTCTGCTAGTAAACAAGACTACCATTATTAGTATTTGTAACAAAGACAGTCAACTGGTCTCATCTGTAATGACACCGAGTTTAACAGATATCACTTCAATGTTTAATTGTAAAAATACATTGCTCAAACACTTCACCCCAAACACCAGAGCTGCGGGACCGCACTGAGAAGGGAGGATAAAACAAAAAAGTAACCTACATGAGTTGTACATGTAAAATACAAGGTAGGTGTGAAACTAAAGGACTGGAAGTTGTATCCATACACCGACAGGCATTCAGTCTGAGCAGAACAATGGCTCAGCTCCTGGAGTTATCCAGTTCAACACTAAAACCTGCCACCCACCCAAGCCCTGCAATCACCTCACTCTCACAGCCCTCCTTAATTCATTTCTGCAAAAGTTCATCTAAGCCCTTTGAGCAGTAACTAGTTTTTACACAACTATTTTAGTATTCTCAAACTACAAATACACACATTTCCTTCCCTTTCACTCTGCTGAAAATACTGCAAAATGCCTTCAATCACCCAAAAATGTTTTCAGTAGAGGACCAAGAACAATTTTTGTTCAGTAATCGGAGAAAAACCTGAAGTTTAACTGATGAATCTGTAAGGCTGGAAACCAACACTTAACTTCTCCACCGAACATAAGTTTGCCTAATTCTCAGTGGGATGAAGAACAACAGTGGGCCACGGCATATAATTCTGGCACTGGAAAGTCTTGTGACAAATGTTAATCAGTATAAAATCACTTTATAGCCATAAACATTTTCCATGACTCTCTTTAATTTTGTATCATGTAATGAAAACAAATGGTTCTACACGTACAGAGTTCTCCAAGTATGAAACATCTACTCTTTTCTAAAATGGTATAACAAACATATGGCGTAGCTTTTAGAAAATGCTTTCAACACTTACTTCAGATGGTATCAACATTTGCAGATAGTTTTACCTCTATAATTATCAAGTCCACTCAACCCACTACAGTGAACAAATAGCTCTGCAGGCTGGCAAGAGGCAGAGAGCCACACTGAAAGCTTGCCTGAGTATCATGTATAGACAAAAGCTATAGATTCCTTCTTCAAATACCACACCTGAGATCGCCTGTATAGAAATTTGAAAGCTACAGGCCATCAGTATCACGATACACAAAAGGATCAGTGGTTAAATAACTGGAATGGAAGGAAAACAGTTGTGTCCCATCCTTGCCACAGTTCTTCTTCACACTTTCAATAATTAAATAATTCATCAGAACCTCTACACCTCAGCTGCTAAAATACAACAACACTTCTCTTTCTTCTCCATCCTGAACCAGTGCCGTCCTTGGCTGTTTCATTAATTCAGTAGGGCATGAATTGCCTTAAGTTGATGTACATGTACCACTTAAGAGAAATGGACCACTGCAGCCTCCAGACTCAGTAGATCGGTACTTAAAAGCTACAATATGTAACATTTATTCCATAGTAAGTATGAAAAACTACTATAACAAAGAAAAATCTTCTATTATATTCCCCATTAATAGTCCTCCTGACAGAAAACAAAGCTTGTTGAAATGCAAATACCAATATGCCAAGTGTCCTGCAATCCTAATTATACCTCAACAAAAGCGCATTGTTTGTGGAGATGAGATACGTACTGGTTTCTTCATTAACATATTAAAATGACAAGTGTAACGTTTCTGACAATCTATTTCCTTGCCTTGAGAAAGTAGGACCAATACTGCAGTTTAAACTTAAAACAGCCAAAACGTTCAAGAACCCATGTTTTGAGCAACTATTTCAAAGAAATATTCCTCGAAACCAGTTTTCAAAGTATCAAAACATGCTAAGTATTTCATACTTACAGTACTGCATAAAGTCCATTTACAGAAAAAAGTTTTTTTAATACCAGATGAAGTACAAATATTGCAAACCTCTAATCAAGTTTTAAGTGCTTAAGAATCTATAAATATTACACACTGCAACTGCAATTCCTAAGTATAAACATGGCACTACCATGAACTACGAACGTGCCACCCATTACATATTAATTGGATCCTAACAAACCTGATCCTATTAACACAAAGCCCAAACTGCATACAAATAAATTAATTCTGATCTTAAAAAATAAATTAAAAAAATCTATGGTTCAGTTACAATTACCCAATAAATCTCCGTTTAAAAAGTGACACCTTCACAAAAGGCTAGAAAACCAGTTCCATCCATAACAGAAATTACAAAATTTTAACCACTTTCAACTTTTTCCACAGGACAGACAGTACAGTAGATAATAAATAATTAGAAATGCATACTGTATTAAAAAAGAAAAACACATAAAGGAACAGCTCAGATATAAACGTGCAGGAACTGGAGAGGCTGCCCACTTCCTGGAATGCTTTACAAATGCCTCCTGGTACCAATTCCCAGTTTCTCAATTCCCAGTACTGCCATTATATAAGGCAAACACTATAATTCTTTTTCAAGCAATATTTCTTTGTTTTGATGAAAATTAAGCCAAAATGTTTACAAAGTTATTAAGAAAAATAACTTCACTACACCAAGAGCTAAACCTGCTAAAAATGTTTTCCTGCATAATTATTTTTCAAGCCTTCTGTTATAAATAAAACTGAGGTTATTTCATTATAGATTAGTAGAAAACTAACATTGATATCAACACAGAAGGGACAAAGTCAACATATACTAATTCAGTGTCCAAAACTATTTTTAAACAAGCAACACCCAGAATTGTAAGAAAAATGAAAGAATACTGTCACTGTGCATTTATTTTGTAAGCTTAATAAAAGCACAGATAAGCATACTGTTAATTTTGTCAACACATGTGGCCTTGACACAAAGGAAATACTATTTTTTAAATCAGCTGGAAAACAAAAGGGCTGCAAAACCATGAGAGGTAACACAGACTAAAACGTGGCATATCGTGTGGAACTACTTCACCTCTCTTTAAATCGACTTCGACATCAATACTTCTAAATGGAAACATGCTTCAGATTTTGTCCACAGGATATGACAAACTGATTAAACTCAATGAATAGGAATTAACAAGCATCTTATACCCAATACATCAGACCAGCTACATCAACCTACATCTGTATAGATGCCAATTACAGCTTACGAAACAATGGTTTGTCACTGCAATAAAGTCAACTTTGGCTAAATACTGAAAGTATCATCAAAAAAAAAAAGAGGGGGGGGAGAAGAAAGAAAGAGAAAGGAAATGCTTTACAATTCACTTCCAATACAATGGATATCCTCACCCTCCCCCCCCCAAGTAATCTTTAAGCTTCACCTCCTGCCAGAATGTCTTCCTGGGAGAAAGAGACATCAAGATAGCAGCAGGGTTTTTGTTTTGGGGCTTTTTCCCTCCTTCACCTTAATGTTCTTGTCAACTACAGAAGCATAACGGTGAGCACTTTCTCATACACAAGACTGGCTACATTGGATTTCCAGCATTTCAACTAGTTTCAAAGGTGCTCTCTCAATTTCTGCCTGCACTCCCCAAAACCACACTAGCTGCAAACTATGATTTTCAAGGTCCTTTTCTGCAAAATAAACACAAAATTTTTGGCAAAAGAAAACTCCATTCCTCTGTTACACATACTAACAGCATGTACACCATTAGGGGAAAGTTTGATTTCTTCTGGCTTATCACATATCCAATACACAGAGCAACAATACAATATTCCTGACCTTTAGTCTATACCTTCAATAATTCATAAAACTGTATAGATCTGATGTCTTATCTGCTTTTCTGATTTGCTGCACCCAGCAGCAGGACTCAATTCACAATCCTACAACCCATACATCCTACAAAGCAAAACTACCAAAAAGGAGGAGACTGCAGTCCAGACCCGGAGCACGAATAAAATCCACAACTACATTAAAGCTCTAGATACGAAGCTTCCTCCATCCCTGAGAGAGATCCCAGTTTTCATCTTATTAAATGGCGTCAGGGTGTGGCTTCATTAAAACAGAGTTCCCATTGCAAAGGCCTCCTGAAATCTCCTCCAAGTGTCTTGAGCCAACACACGCCTTAGCAAACTCCACCAAAAATGAGGAGTCCCTCCTCGCACAGAGGCACCGAATTTAAACCCACAGGACTCCTCCTGTTGCACAATTATCCAGGCAGGTAACAGAGCTGTTCCCCAAACACTTATAACCCAGGACCTCCCTCCAGTCCCCCCAGACAGGTACCCTGCTCATGCCACCTTAACTACAGGTACCCAAGGAACTCTCCAGGCCTCCCAGAACAGTCATTGCTACAGCCTGGCAGCCTTTTGAAAAGGTTCAGTAGCCAGTGTGCTACTCTCACATCGAGGGGAGCACTGATAAATTCCTGCCTTTGTGAAGGATTCCTCTGGAAACATGTCTCAATAATTTTCCTTATCTGCTACACTTGCACATAAATCTCACATTCTGGCTTGTAGATTCTTAAATCAGCCAGTCAGGATTTCATAATTATGGAGTCTAGGGTCTTTGTTAGCTGTTGTGGCTCCGTGCACAAAAGGAAAGATTTTGTTGCTATCGCTGTAAAACCTATTAATTAACTGAACATATATACGGCCACACTTTCTACAACAAAAATAACTGCCACATGGAATTAAAGTGGTCTGCTGGATTAATTACACTAAACCTTCCTGTACAGCATAAATTGTATGAAGCGTCAGAGCCAGAGAAAGGGAATTCAGTATAAAACACCTTAAAAATAACAACTTCTTACTTATAGATAACAGTAACAGAAACACATGCACAGTCCCTGGAAGCAAAAAGAACAAACAAAACCGAAACTGGTTCAAGCCAAGAAATCCCTCTCAAACATCTTTGTACTGAACAGTAACGGTTTAATCCTTCGACTTCCTTAACAATCTGCCTTTCTCAGAGACAAGTTTTACGAAGAACGCGCTTTGTGAGTTCCTGTGCAATTCACAAACGTTCAAAACACCGTCTGAAAACTGAGGTGAAACAGTAGAATACTTGCTTGCTTGGGGGGTTTTTTTTGAGTATTCGCTGCATGGATTCATACATTAATACAGTAGAAGAACATACAATGATATTTCTAAAAACATATTTTAAAACTATCAAAATACCCCACGACTTCAGTTCTCTCAAACAGACTGTACGTACTAAACTACAACTGCCTGGCATTAAAAAACAAAAAGCATTATACATAAGAAAGGACTCAAAACTCAACTAATACGCTGAATTGCTGCCTCCATTACTTAATTTCACAGTACACAAAATAAAACTTAACCCAGGGATGTTACGTGATAGACAATCTGACTACGTATTTTATTTGCTATCTGGCATGCTTAAGCTCTATTCCATACGGAATTCTGACTAATATTTCCGACAGCCTCAGTAGCATTCACATAGCAGACAGGAATTCTGGCCCGCTAACAGTTAACGTACATTATTTAACTGGTCTGACATGTCACTCCCCTACCTTTTTGATTTATGGGCAAGAGTGCTCTTATAAATAACTCCGAAAATCGAAAGGAAACCACGAGGCTTTTTTAAAATACAAGCACAAAGAAAAGTGTACTTGCTTTTCCTTCCATCCTTCCCCCACCCTCCCCCCACGTCCTGACATTGAGCTTTCCCAATCCTGCCAGAAATAAACACCCAAACACAAGGAGAGGGCCTGGGGTATCCGATTCAACGCGGTTCGGAGCGTGATCTTCACATCAACCAAAACCAGTAACGGGGAAAAATAGAAAAGAATTCTCCACGACACAGCTCGGGCACAACAATGGGATGAACAGTGTCAAACGCCGGGCTACTGACAGGAACGAGCCAAGGAAGCAGGAACCAGAGGAGCACCGTCCCCTCGCTTCAGCCGAGGGGCATTTTAAAAACCTTCCCGCTTATCCTGCTGCCCGAAGGTTTCCCCGGCGCTCGGTGCTGGAGCACAGCCGGGGCACACTCGGCCCGCACAGCCTTTGTCAGCAGCTCACGGGTGGGCAGCAGGACGTGCTACAGGTTGATAAGAAGGGCACCGGCGCCGCGGAGCAGCAGCGAAGGAGCCCAGAAAGAACTCGGGATGCGCCAGGAGAGTTTCCCCGCGGCCCTGGCCGAGGGGCCCGGCGCTCCCCAGGCCCGCTCCCCGCTGTTTGCTTCGTGTTTACCTCCCCCCCCCCCCCCCCCCCCCTCTCCCCCCCC